>CAKNYM010052376.1:101224-183951 GCA_932195095.1 Andricus curvator
TATATAGGCTGACAAACTTGAAATCTATTTAAAAAAATGTAAAGCTCATTACATTGCTTCATTTGTAAAACTAAAATGATATAAGCCTATTTTTGAATTTTGCTTGTATATTGTTTAAGCTACATATTTTGAACAACCCTCAATCATTCCTTTTGAAATTCAATAAGAAGAATTTTTTTACCAACCGTTTACTTCTTAGTATTTATAAGACAAAAATATCTTCTTCTCACAAATATTTAAAGAAATTAACGACATATCACATTTTAAATATTAATATCATAATATACAAACATCAGTCTGATGAGTTTTGCTAACAATTTGATTTTGAAATAATTATTTTCAGAATTATTGCATTCATAACAAATACTTAAGTTACAATGCTTGAAATACCCTGACAGGCTTCTTTATATTCAAAAATGGGCAAAAAGTAGCAATTGAGAATATTTAATATTTTTAAGAATAGAGACCAGTGAATTTTAAATTTATGTATCATAAAAAAATTTTACTTATAACTTTTGGTTTCTGATTCATATTTGTTATTTGGAAATAAAAGGTAAAACACCCAGTCATCGCTAATTGGTAGATTTATATAATAAAAATAAAGAATAAACCTGCGTAAATATTTTTCAAACAAAATTTTAAGTGGCTTTCAACACGGATAAACACAGTGAAACTTATTTTAGAGTATTATGATTAGGCGAATGGGAGAATAAAAATATTATTTCTGAAAACATACGATTTTACAGAAAAATCATAGATTTCTTATGCTATGATGTGACAAACATATCTAAAATTTTCGCAAATAAGTAAACAACAATTTATTAATAAAGAAAATTGGATCCTATATTAAAAATTATTTTCTTTGTGTGTATAAAACAATCATTGAAATAACGTTTCAAACCCTATTTTAATATTTATTGGCTAGGCGATAAGAGGATTCTGACAAGACGAAGTTTTACCAGAGATCGCGATATAGAACTAACCAATCAGTGAGGTGCATTTATTGAGGTTTTGATAAGAAAAACTTGAAAGTTCAATACATATGAGAGTTGTTTAAAAAAATTGAGTTTCATGGTTAGAATTTTAAAAAGGATATAAAATAACAGTGAAGAGCGTGAAGAATGGGAATAGAAATCTGAATTTTAATTTTAATCTTCGGAAAATGTTGCGACTTTTGATGTACTCTTTTATTTGATATTTATTTTAAAAATATAAAAAAGTATTCGGCAAAAAACGCAAGTGCATATTAATCATAGATAGAGTTTCTATAAATGTTCATTACTTTTCACCCTAATGTATATCATTTTTTTTAAATTTCCAGAGTTAACCAAAAATTGCTTAGGTTGGTGAAGACTGGGCGTTATACCTTATAAAGGAAATATATCTCCCAGCTAGTTGAAAATTTGAAATTATTTAAGTACAATTAATGAATCGGATTAAAAAATAAAAAATCCAAAATCAATATTAGTATTTGACACTTTCTGATTCTTTCCCTATATGTATACTTTTTGCAACTTTTTGATACTTTTTGTAATACTGATCAGAATTGCTGGAGAGAGATTAAAAAGAACATAAAAATTGTATTTAATATTTGATTGTAAAACCCAATCTATTGAAACTAATATTGTTTCAAAATTTTCACTTTATGTCAGCTTTTCGCTACCAAATGCCATTTCAATAATAAATTACAACGATTTTAGTACAGAATAATTTTTGTCTGCAAAAAACTTCTACACTGAAGTGTTTGTTAAAATAAATTATATATAACAATAAAATAGAATGTTGAATACAACCTTTATGTATTTTAAGTCCATATTTATTCATTCTTATCAACAAATAAATTAATTAAATAATATTTTCAGAGATGAAAAAAACATAGGTATTTTAAAAATTGCCAGTTTTGTGAATATATTTTTTATATATTATTGCATACAAGTATAAATTGAAAAATCGGCTTTAAGAGCATTCTCAGAAAAATGCTGTTCGTTTCTAACAAAAAACACTTTCAAATTCGTTGAGAAACACATGTTCGAGAGCTTATTGTTAGACTATTTTGAACAGTAAATACCAAATCTATCTACTGCGAAATGTAGAAAAGGGAGAAATGCGATGTGTCCAAAAAGAAGCTTCTAACTCAAGAAATTCCTGAAGGGGAATTTTAGTCTCTGTTACATTTCAAACCCAAATACATCTACTGTAAATAATTTAATAAACTAACAGTGTGTCTAGCGATTCTTAGGAACGAAACCCAAAATATTTTCCAAGTTTTCCAGGTCAATAAATTAGGTTTTTATAGATTTCCTTTTTTGTATAATATATCAAATGATAAAATATTCGTTTGCTATATATACATAAAAATAAGCCATTGAGTTTTTTGTTGGCCAACAATTTATTTACTGTTGAATGTTATTAAATTTCAATAGTAGAAATTATTACGAAATTATTGACTATTAAAAATTCTACTTTAAAAGTTATTTTAGAATCCGACAATATTTTTCAAATTGTCACTTAATGGCGTTTGAAACCGGGAACCAACCTACAAATTGAATTACCTTATTTTATTCCATGAATACTAAAATTATATCTTTTTTAGATAATTAAGGCACATTCCTGTTTTCAATCAAATCTTTACTCGGAGTGAAGAATTGGCTAATTTCAATAATTTTTGTGTGAAACATTTTTTTTATCCTAATCCAAGCATCCGAAAAAAAACGTTTTACATACAAACTATCGAAATTAGCCGATTTTTCACTCTGAATACAGATTTTATTCAAAACAAGAATAGGTTCTAATTATTAAAAAAGATGTAATTCTAGTATTTATGGAGTAAAATGAGGCAATTCAATTTTTTACGCTTTTAAATCGTTGTGAGATCTTTTGAAATCTTTGAAATCATTGCAAAATCTTTAAAATCCTTCAAATCTTTCTTAAACCTTTATGCGATGTTTTGAAATCGTTTAAAATCTGATGTACAACGCTCTTGTGAAATCTTTGAAATCTTTCTGAAAATATTGTAAGATGTTTGAAATCTGTGTCAAGCCTTTGAAATCCTTGAAATCTTTTATAATCTTCTGAGATCTTTCAAATCCTTTTAAAATCTTTGAATCGTTTCTGAAATATTTTGAAATATTTTTAATCTTTCTGAATACCTGTGATGTCTTTTCACATCTTTTGAAATCTTTGAAAAACTTTTAAGTCTTTTGAAAACGTTTAAAATATTTTTAATTTGATGTATGCGCCCTCATGAAATTTGTTGAATCGTTGTGAAATCTTTCTGAAATTATTGCAAGACCTTTGAAATCTTTGTGAAGTCTTTGAAATCCTTGAAATCTTTTACAATTTTCTTCAATCTTTTAAAGCCTTTTAAAATCTTCAAAATCTTTCTGAAATCTTTTGAAACCGTTTGAAATTTTTGAATTATTTTAAAATCTTTGAAATCTTTTCAAACCGTTGGAAATCCTTGAAATATTTTTGAATCTTTGGAAACCTTTGAAATCCCTAAAATATTTTTGAGATTTTTGAAATCTTCTCAAATCTTTTGAAACCTTTTGAAATTTTGAAAATATTTGGGAAATCTTTTGAAATATTCTTAAATACTTTGAAACATTTTGAAATTGTTTGAAATCTTTTGAAATCTTTCAAATCAGATGTACACGCCTTCGTGAAATCTGTTGAATCCTTGTGAAATCTTTGAAAAATCTAAAATATTCCTGAAATCTTTGTGGTGTCTTTTTAAACCGTTTAAAATCTTTTGAAATAATTGAAATATTTGTAAAATCCTGTGAAACCGTTTGAAATCTTTGAAATATTTTGAAATCTAGAAATCCAGAGTACACTCAAAAATGGAGTGGTGATCCGCCCGAAAATTCTAATCCTGAAACTGAATTAGCATGGAGATTTTCAACTAATGATTTTCATAATATTTAAAATACTAAAAGATTACAAGAAATACTAAAGGACTAGAAAAATGTAATTACTCTTCGGATTTCCAGGTTTCCATGGTTTTCAAGGTTGCTTGACACCCTGAATTAATTAATTATTTAAATTATAAAAAAAATAGATTTTTTCCCCTGAAGAACTATGTCGTCAGCACTCGGGATGTGGACGCACTCACGCTGTCGATGATGGTCAATCGAAGCGCATGTTTACCAGGTACCTGGCCATCCTCCAACGAGTGTTTCGCCGAGGACGACGTTCACTCTCTGCAGTGGAAACTATATTTAAATTGAGAAACGTCTCGAGGATGAGTTTTGCGCGTGTCTATTCACTCTCCCCTGTCTCTCTCCTTTTCATTTTCTATCTTCGTCTCTCAAAGAACCTCGTGACAACCGCAGCCAAAGCCAAAGCTCTCAAAGAAATTGGTATTAGCGGGCGTGCGAGGCCACTCTTGGACCAGTTGGCCTCAAGGTGCGAAAGAACTAACGAAAGTGCGCATAACATAATTTTTCATGTAATTGGATTCGTGATAACAGTGTGTGAACAGAAACAGGTGTTCCTCTTATTGTGTCACTCGTCGAAGAAGAGCATCCGAGATGCCGGGTTGCTTTTCTCACGAGCCAATACGCATACCCCTTGATGCCAGCGAACAATCTGAAGCAATCAAGGTGTTAACTGTTAATTCAATCTACTTTTTTGTGTAAGGAGTTTTCAGTGAGAGTGTGCAAGTTTGGGAATGAGCGACAAAAGTGTTGTAAAATCATTGGCTAAAAGAATCAATCGAATTAACTTGAGAGTATTAATTTACTTATAAAGGAAATGTCTAAAACACCCCTGGTGAAAAAGTTTCTTGAGTCGGTGAATTAAATCAATTTCAAGATTATATACCAAGAAACGGGGAAAGCGGAACACACGAAATCTCGAATTTCGCGAATTATATTGAATTTTCTGTTTGAAAAAAGGGTAGAATCCCTGTAGGATAAAATGGGGCACGCGAAGTATTTGGATTTCATGCTTTCCTATTGCTTTCGTTGAATAAAAAGTGAGTGTCCCGCTTAGCCCCAGGTTACGGTAGTCTCCGATATTTCAGCAACTAGAGAAAGAATTAATTTTTACAAATTATATCGAAGTTTAGAGATGAAAAAAAAGTAGAAATATTTCAATGTCACTCATCTATATTCATATCGTGTGTATTCAGAAACCATTTCAGATACATATCTTCAATTCGATATATTTCAATAAAGAAAATATAAAAATGGAAAACTAGAGATATAGAAAAGAAATTCTGCACAAATCCTGACACTGAAAACAATCTTTTTTATGATCTTGAAATTCTTTGAGAGAGGTGAAAATGCTGAAAAGTTGGAACTGTACCAAAACACAAATTTTCTAATATTTATTAATCAAACGTCCAATTAAGACTCATCGAATTTATAAACCCCTCCATTTATAATTGTTAATAAGTATCTTTTCTGTACGATTAAAACTATCCACTTTTAACCTTCACGTAATTATTTTTTGACTTATTTTTGACTTAAATTATCTTTATTAATGTAAAAAATTATTGATAAAGTTAATGAGTAAATAATATACCATCAAGAAAATAATATTATGAAATTCCGTGTCGGTTACGTTAACAATAATTTTTGGCAGGGTGTCAAAAATTATTTGATCGCTCTTTGCTGGCGTTGAACCTCAAAAGGAAGTGTTTCCGGAAACCACTTCATTAAACCTTAACAAAGCACTCTGATGTACCAAACCCGCCCCTGTCAATTACTGTACTTATTTTAGAAGTTGCGTACAACACAGCTCTGGTCGCTCGTAAATGTTTTACTATTGCAAATGTAATGAAAGCATTCTGTTCCTTTTTCCTTGGACCGTTCTGCCAAGAGCACTGACCGTGTATATCTGTCATGAGATTAAGGGCTCCCTAACGCTCGTTAATACTAATTAGAGAAACGATTCTCATATACCAAAATATTTTAGCAATTTATTTAAAATTAAGGATTTAAAGTAAATTTTGAGGACTGTTTTTTACTAGGGAAGTTATATAGTGTTTTCGCCCGTGGAATGACGGTTTTTGATCTACTAGTCTGAAACCAAGATGATTTTTATTCTTAGCTGTGAAAAATGCCAGCGGAGCTAGACAGGAATTTTTTCCACAGCTAAGAATAAAAACCATTGAATGACAGTTTTTGATCTACTGTTTTCAAACCAAAATGGTTTTTATTCTTAGCTTTAGAAAATCCTAGCGAAGCTAGAGAGGTATTTTTTCTACAGCTAACAAAGGGGGACCGTCAATTGTGAATTTTAGATTCTCTACATATATATTCTTTAATGAAAGCTCATTACTTGAGTATTAACTAGCCAAAGCAGTAATAAACACTTTTTCGCCATTTCCGAGAAAATCGATTTTGAAATATTTGCCACAGGCCATAAAGTTTGACAAAAAACACTTCCAATCGGCTAGTAGCTCAGGCAGTAGCGCTTTAGCAAGAAGTTTGCGTGTTCGATTCTCTCTGCTTTCAGTTTTTTATTCATTAAAATGTTTATAAATATAATTTCCTTCAATAATCTTACAAAATTAGGCAAATAGTAATTTTTTAAATACCTTTTTTAAAACTTTATCGTGTTTTTCGCAAACAAACACAAACAGCGAGAATCATACACGCAACCTTCTGGCTATGAAGCTCAAGCGCTACTGCCTGAGCTACCGGCCTATTTGAAGTGTTCTTTGTCCAACTTTATGGCCTGTGGCGAATATTTCAAAGTCGATTTTTTCGGAAACCGCGAAAAAGTGTGAAAATTTACAATTGGCGGTCTCCCCTTATAAGAATAAAAACCATTTTGGCTTAAGACTAGTAGATCAAAAACCGTCACTCAGCCGAAAAAAAACTATACAACTTCCCTGGTAAAAAAAACATAACATCAAATTTTACTTTATCTTAATAAGTTTGGTATCTAAAAAGCTTACGAGATTTGAAATGATTTCAATTCGCTTGTAAGAGGCTGTCAAAAAAAAAATGAATCTGGTTCTCCTCCACATCTTAGTGGGTAAGAGCACCAGACCGGCTATCTGAAGACCTGAGTTCGTATCCCAGCGGAGCTGGAGAGGAATTTTTTCCACAGCTAAAAATGAAAGCCATTTTGGTTTCAGACTATTAGATCAAACTTTATAGAATCAAATTTACAACAAGAAATCGATTTTTTCAAAACAATATATCACTGATTGGAAAACCTGGGACGTTTGTAGAATTTTTTGAATAAGAAGCTATTAGTCAATAATTCGAACATTCTATTCCTAATAAAAATTATAAAACATGTGACTTAAACCAAAAAAATAGGCTGTGTCTAGTCATCCCGAAAAATTAGGGAGTTGGAAGTGTGGATAGAGTAATTGTCCGGAAATTTCGAGACTAGCCAAACTTGTGAAAAATATTTGACTACTCATCCCGAATTTTGGGACGACTAGACACTTCATTTATGAAAATATTGTGATTTAATAAGTGTGTAAAAATTGTGATTGATTTTATTCAGAAAAAAAGTTTCGGGATTTCATATGCAACGATTTTCAGGGTGCAGAGCTGATTAGGGTTTCCAAATTTTACAAGGACAGCAAGCAAGGTAAATTCGTTAGCTACATTCACGAAGACACAAGAACCCTTTATGAAGCTTTTCGCAAGGGCGCCAAAGAGTCCAGTGAGTATCAATACAAATTTTTATCTATTTATAAACATTTTACCCCGACGTAAATTATACTTGACAATTTAAAAAAATTAGAATCGACAGAAAAGAAAGTGGATAATCAACTTCTTAAACAATTTAAAAAACCACTTGAATCGACTTGGGTCTTGAGCAAACAACACTTGGGCTTAACATTCCGAAGAATATAAAATAGATTTATAAATATTATTTGAGGTTTACACGAGAACGATAAACTAGGAAATTACAAACTTCTAACTTTGCTCTGAAAACATTCTTTAAAATTGAAGCTCGAAAGACAGAAGTGGCTTGATGAATAAACTCTAGCGAAAAGTCACTCCTACGATCTTCCAAAAATAGTACCATTCGAGTTACATCACGTAATAAAGATGTTCGATTCGTAAAGGGACTTGTTATTTTCTTACGTTTTTGGCAAAGGGGAATCTCCTTTTTGTCAAGGTGCCACTTTTTACGAATTCCAAGGGATTCAAAATTTAATGCGAGTTAGAAGACTGCAAATTATTTTTGACAAACAGTGATGCCGCTGAATAGAATGAAAGATTCATTCTTGTCAGTATGGTATACAGGAAAAATCCGCAGGAGTTTTAAAAATGAAAACTTACTCGTAAATGCTTGCGTAAATGATAGGAAGTATTTTGACAATGATGAAACCTAATGAAACAGTTTCTTAAATTTTTATTTGAAAGATGACACAGCTAAGGTTAATTTCTTCGACAGAACTATTTCATTAATTGTGAAACAAATCTGACTGTTTTCCTGATCCTCATTCTCACGTAGCTATAAATATTAAACTTGAAATGCAACACCCGGATTATATGGACAATTTAATGGTGCTTGCATTCAACTTGGCACTAAGGTACTTTAGGAAGATTTAGATTCATCTTGACCCTCTCTATAAAATTTGTTCTTTATTGAGAAAAAGTTTCTAAAAACATTTAATTTCTTGCTCAAGCCTAATTTATCCAGTTTCACCTCCATTCTATAAGTGGAGAATTAGATCTATTAGTAGCATCGGCACAACGAAACTTATCCAATTTTGGCTCAAAAAGTTAAGAATGAAACTTTGTATTCTTTGCGACCCAAAAAAAAAGTTTTAGATTCGCGTGCAAAAAATCTTTTCAACATTTATTTTTCTTGAGGTTGTTGTCATGCCCAAAATTACGTTTCTGGAAAAAGGTTTTCTGTGATTTTAGGAATTTAAATTATATTTCCAGTCATGGCTTACGGTCCCGCGGCGACCGCGGGACCGTAAGAGAGGCGGTCATTCCCGGAAACGTTCTTAAGTCCAAGTTCCAGTGTCAACCATGGCTTATTTTTTCGGAGGAAACATTCCCTACAACTGTACTGTTTCCAATTTTGAATATAAGTAAATAATATTCAAATATAGTTATTTATTAAAAAAATGTTATCTAAAAAAATTGTTTAAACGAATTCAGTCATAGAAAAGTTTAGTTTAAAAATTGAAAACAGTAGTTGTTGGGAGTGTTCTCTCCGAAAAAAAGAAGCTATCAGTTATTAAATTTTAACCATTTTTCAAAAATTGGTAAGAAGCGAGAGTAAGAAAAAATTCAATTGCCAAAAATATAGTTAACATCATTTTTTTGTAAGTTTTGAAATTTTTTCATTAAAAATAATGTTTTTTATTTGAAATGACATCATCAGTAATATTATTTTTATTCTTGAAATCATAGCAAAATTTTCTTTTTAAATCCAGTATTTTAAAAAATAATAAAGATAATTAAAAATGTTCTTTTTGATTCTCGTTAGGGGTTTCTCATTGTTCGGAAATCAAAAAAAGTTAAAAATGAACAAAATAGCGACCTTTTTTCTCATTGTTTGAAATTCGAAAATAATGAGAGTTGTACAATAAGTTCTTCTTTCATTTTTTGACATATTGCACCAAAAATTTGTTGAAAAATATATTATATACAATTATATATATACATATATATTATATATATTATATTTAGAAAAATATAAAACCAAAATGATTTTCTAAAAACGGTCGCCATGTTTTTAATTTCCAACGGTGTAATATTTTTTTTGTGGATTTCGAAACAACAAGAATAAAAAGTTGTATAGGTGACAAAGAAACCGAACGAATTTTGGAAACTTAAACAAAGGTCTCTGTTTCTCATATTTTCAACAATGATTATAAGAAACATAATTTCTAACTAAACCTTCTTATATAATAAATTACATAAAATCGGCCTATATAGAAAAATGGTAATTTTTGGAAATACCGGATTTGAAAAAGTGCTTGTTTAAAAAAAAATGTTGAAAAACTTTTTGGTACGTCAAAAATGTTTTTAGCTCAAAAAGATCACATACCAAGTTTCATGCTTTCTTAACAATTTCAGCAAAGTTTAGGTCTACTGTTTCTACTATGTGGATGATTTAGTGCAAAAAAAGTAATGGTGTAAATAAAAAATAAAAAATTCCATTAGTTTCTTTCAAGATGGAATGATTGAACATACACTCAAAAAGAAGATTCCTTGATTCAAAGAAAATTTCTTCGAACCAAAGTTAAATATTTATTGGCTCTCAGTTGAAGAAAAGTTTCTTTGCTTCAAAGAAATTTCTTTGGTTAAAAGAAATAGTTTTTTGTTCTAATGAAAATTTTTCTTTAATTTGAAATGATTTTCATAATTTTACAATTATTTTTATTTAAATGAAAAAAATTATATTAACAAACGGTTTCTTTAATCCAAGACAAATAATTTTCTAAATGTAACACTGGTTGACGTAGTTTGTGTCTTTTGGAAAAGCAAAGTGGTTTCCCGTAGATTTTTTAATACAGAATCAGAATCATATATATAAGCAAAATACTTCTATATTGTCAATTTTTTGAAAAAAATGAGGTAAAAATGCTTAAAAAGCTCGATTTTTGTCCAATCAGCAAAACTTTTGTTAATATAAACAAAATCTGGTAGAAGAAGCAAACAAATTTTGTTTCACATATATTAAAAAATCCCCTTCGTTGATTGAACAAAATAGCGTAAGATGATAGTTTGGAATTTATCGTTCAAACAAGTCCACAGACTGTATTTTTAATCCAATAAACTTCTTTTTATTAAAGTGCATTACATTTTTAAGAAAGAAGGGAAGCTAGAAAACGACTTGTCTTCCATTATTAAGGACATGTACCAGATAGTAACATGGCCAATTCTTTTAAACGAACTTACAAACTATCAAGTCGAATGGATTTTCTGCACCAGACAGTTATTTGTATTTTACCCTTTACGTTTGTCTAGTATTAAAAATGCATTCAAATTTTTAGTTCATGAGTAAGTTCATTTAAAAGAATTGATCACTTAAGTCTCTAGCGTGCATTTAATTATTGTTAAGAATTCCAAAAAACGGGGTTTTCAGAGGGGCTATTTACTTCGGAAATCTTGTTTAAAGTCTCTATACAATCAAAAAATGATCTAGCGGCTCAAAAACAGTTGGAAAATAGTTTCAAATTGCGCCGGAAATCTTTCAAACCTTTAAAAATCTTCGCGAATCTTGAAAAGTTCCGCGAGAGAACTTACGAAATCCATCTGGTCACAGTTAGTCCAGGCATCTCGTACAAAAAAAGCTCTTTACCTTTACACATTACATTTTTGAACAAAATATCCAACAGCAAAAAATTAAACTAGAGAAAATTCTGAGAAAGTTAGGAAAAAAAGAACCTTTTATTTCTAATAGATGCAGAGTTCTGACTTTTTAAAGAAAGCCGATTTTTTTTCAAAAAAGAGGCTAAAAAATCAAGTAAGTATGTATCTGCACGCAGTTTCGAGTTATTCTAAGAAAAAAAAATGACTAATCCCAAATAGATCGTAACGTAAGTTATGGCCTCTCAAAGATGACCACTTTTGACCTGTCAAGAGTTATAACTCCTAAAAAAAAAACACATTTTTTTTGCTATTTTTAGCCAAAACGATGTAGATTTATGCAAAAATTTCTGCACTACGACTTTCTCTGTGGCGTCATTAACGTATTATTATCCCACGAACGAAGAATTAAAAAAAACTGAACACGAGTAATTTTCCCTGAGAAATAGGTCAACTTTGAGAGGCTATAACTTATGACCTATTGGGACTCGGTCATTTTTTTCTACGATTACTCGAAATCGCGCCCACTTTATTTAACATGAAAAAAATTTTTGATGTAAAATGAACAGGTTCCAAAGTACAGATAAAAAACTTCAGAATTAGTTTTTTACCTTCTTTTCGGAAAACATGGGTTTCTTTGGAGAGATTTTTTCTTAGCTTTCTCAGAATTTGTCTAGTTCAATTTTGCCATTGGATATTTTGCTCTAAAATGAAATGGGACGGATTAGTCTATGCGAACACGATTTTTGTAACTTCTTTCAAAAATATTTCATGGCACGCGTCGTAGCAATTTCTAGCAAATTTGCTATTTTCATCAGGACTCCTCAATAAACCGTTTTATCGAAAAAACGCGCTTTAACCTCTTAATTCGGTAAAAAAGTACCAGATGCCTAGACTCAGTGAGAGATCTGGAATCTTCAATCGATAATTCCGATTTTCAAAGATTTTGGGATCGCGGGATTTAAATGATTGCAAAGGTGAATAACCCGTCGGGGTTTTTAAAAATGTTCAAAAATTGACGGGAAGCTACTTTGCTCTTCCAAAACACACTTTGTTTTTCGACCAGTGTAATGAAACGGAATTATAAAATTGTTTTTAATTCGTCAATAGACAATGGACCGTGTCTCGGATGGCGGGAGAACGCCAGCAAGCCCTATCAATGGATTCATTACAACGAAACACTTCTCAGGGCGAAGAACTTCGGTTCAGGCCTCGTGAGTTGTGGATTGTCACCTGGACCACAAACTCTAGTGGGACTTTACAGTCAAAATTGTCCAGAATGGATCCTTACAGAGCAGGCCTGCTACACCTATTCCCTTGTTGTCGTCCCACTTTACGATACATTAGGACCCGATGCCTGCGCATACATTATCAACCAGGCTGATATTAGTTTGGTCGTCTGTGAGGACGACAAGAAATGTAATCTTCTCCTAGACAAAGCACCGAGGTAAGAATCCATATAACCAACATTAAAAATAGCTTATCTTCAATAGATATACCTATGGGTGGTCGCAAAACTTGATTTTCAAAATTCACTGCCTTTTCCCTGACTAATTTTTTATTTTCCCTAAACATTAATATTTAAATTAATTGATGTGAATGTTTTTTGTCTACTATCTGAAAGACCTAGTGTTCGAATCCCAGCGGAGCGAGAGAGATTTTTTCACAACTTGTAAAATTAATAATCAATATTCAAAAAATATTGATTTCAGATCAAGTAGACAAAAAACATTAACATCTTATTAATTAATATTTAAAGAGCAAACTTCTAATCTTGTAACATATTTAATATTGAATCTTTCGTAAATGGAAAAAGATAATTTTTAATTTATATTTATAAACTTTTAATTTATTGTTCTCAAGGTTGCCACAGCCTAATTTACTTGAACAAATTAGACAAAGTAGGGGCCGCGCGCCTATAAAAAAGGATTTCGTAGCCTATTAAGACGTTAATTAAGTCGTTCAAACCTCCCGCTCCCATACTTCCCCCTACCTCCCACAATCACCACTTCCTCTCAATTACACATAGTAATTTCCCTACTTCCCTCCTCTCATTATACCTCACTTCCCCAAGTTCCAATCCCTCATTTCTCCTCACTTCTCATACTTCCCCTCACTTTTCATACTCCCCTCATTTCCAACCACTTTTCATACTCTCCCTCATTTCCCCTCACTTTCCATGTTCCCCCTTATTTCTCCTAATCTCACCTCATTATACCCCACTTCCCCTAGTTCCTATCCCTTATTTCTCCTCACTTTTCATACTCCCCTCATTTCTCACCACTTTTCATACTCTCCCTCATTTCCCCTCACTTTTGATACTGTTCCTCATTTCCCCTTACTTTTCATGCTCCCCCTCATTTCTCCTACTTTTCCTGTCATAATGTCCACACATTTCACCACTTCCCCTCCATAATTTCCCCGTACTTCCCCTCATTGGAAAAACGTACGGCGAACAGACGAAAGGTCACTATGGTGACTTTATCTTAAAAAATTAACCAGAGTAGGCGCTTGACGCCTACCAAAAAGAGTTTCGTAGCCTATTAAGACTTAAGTAAGTCGTTCAAACTTCACCCGCTCATAATTTCCAACTCCTACTTCCCCTTTCCACTACTTGCCCTCCACACGCTTCAACCTTCAATTCCCAACTTCTTCCTCATCTACTTCCCCCTCTCCAAACCCCCACATTTCACCTTATTTCATCTACCCCCTCAGTTCTCATCACATCCCTAGTTCCGCTCCCCTCACTTCCCTTACCCTCATTTCCCTTTACGTCTCCTACTTATTCTCCCTTAATTTCCCCTTGCTCCCCCACCCTAATTCCCCCTATTTACCACCTTTTATTTCCCCTCACTTCCCCTACTTGGAAAAAAGTACGACGGACCAAAAGTGACCAAAAGTGAATAATTTCTCAGCCGAAATGAATTGGATTATATTATTTATATAAAATGTGAAGGTGAATTAAAAAAAAAAAACCTAATTGAAAACAATTCAAAAATATGCAAAAATTCATTGAATTTAGTGAGTTTGAAACGCTTCAGGACGAATTAAACAAAAAACTATTTTCTTGTTTAATTCGTTTAATTGAGTAGAATTGAGTGAATTTAGAAGAATTCAAGTGAAATAAAAAAATGCAAGAGAATTCGATAGAATTTAAAAGAATTCAAATGAATTGCAAAAAATATTTGAACATCTCTTGGAATTTTTGAAAACCCGCAAAATACTTTACTTCTTGTGAATAAATTCTTTTAAATTCATTAACATATTTAAAAATCCCGTGAAATTCTATAAAACCTGATATTTCCTGAAATCCTGGAAAATTTATTAAAATATTTTGAGAGCTTTTAAAATACCTTGAGAGTTTTTAAAATGCCTTGAAATCATTAAAATCTTCGGAAATATTATAAACCCTTTGAAACCTCTTTAAATTATGGAAATTAATTAAACATTCCTCGAAATCTTTTAAAATTCCCTGAAATATTTCAAATTTTAAAGTTCCTGAAAATGCCTTCGAATAATTTAAAATACACTTAAATATTTCAAATCTTTGGAAATTCCATTGAATTACTTAAATAAGTTCAAAATTTCTTAGAATCTTTTAAAATGCCCTAAAATATTTCAAATCCTTTGAAATCCCTTAAGACTTTTGACAGCTTTTGTAAATTTCTTTTAATTTTTAAAAATACCATAAAATCTATACAATTCTTCGAAGTTTCTTCAAGTTATCGAAATTACTTAAAAACTCCTTGGAATCTTTTAAAACATCTTAAAACCTTTACAATTGTTTAAAATCGTTGGAAATGTTTGAAACTCTACGGAAACCCAAAATTCTCTTGTGAATAAATTCTTTGAACTCAAATAAAATATTATAAAATCTAGTGCAATTACATGAAATCTGATATTTTCTGAAACCTTGGAAAATTTAGTAAGATACCTTGAGAACTTTTAAAATCCCTTAAAATCCTTGAAATCCTCAGAAATCTGATAAAATCCCTTGAAATCTTTTAAGATATTCTAAAACCTTATAAGTCCGATAAAATTGTTTCATATCTTCCGAAATTCTAGGGCATTTTTTAAAACTACATGAGAATTCTTTTAAATCCCGTAAAATCACTCAAATCCTTGAAAATGTTTCAAATATCCTAAAATATTTCAAATCCCTTGAAATCTCTTGAAATCCCTTGGAATCTATTAAAATCCCTTGGAATTTTTCAAGGCTCTTGAATATTCTTTGGATATTTTAAAAATACCCTAAAATCTTTCAAAGCCTTTGGAATTCCGTCAAATAATTCAAATCCATCAAAAAATCCTTCGAAGCTTTTAAAATACCCTAAAATATTCCAAAGGAATTCAAGAAAATTAAAAATAGGTATAGACCTGAATTCAATAGTGGTTAACACATGGGTTACTTTATTGAGAGAAAAGTGACTAACGTGATATTTTCATTAAAAAAAGTGTCTATAGTCACTTTATCTTAAAACAATGATATGAGAAAAAATTAGTCAAAGTAGGCGTCGCGCGCTTCCAAAAAAAGGTTTCGTAGCCCATTAAAGACGTTAATTGAGTCGTTGAAACCTCCCCCTCCCATACTTTCCCACCCCTAATTACACCCTTCTACCCTTCCCCCACTTCATCCTACAAATACTTTCCCCTCTCCTCGCTTTCCCCCCCACTTCCACTAGTTTCCCTCCTCTCATTTCCTCCACTTTCCCTACTCCCCCTAATTTTCCCTAATTCCCTCTACTTCCACACCCAACATTACCTCTACTTTCCCATCCCGCCTTTCCCCTCACTTGCTTACCTCTAATTTTTCCTCACTGTCCCTTATTCCCCTCCCCTCGCTACCCGCCATGATCATCCTCAAATCCCCTCTCCTAATTTCCCTTTATTCACCCTATTTTACCTCCCTTACTGACCCTTATTTCTCCTACTTCCCCTCGTTGGAAAAAGTAAGACGGGCGGACGGACGGAAGGACAGACACCCGAAAGAAACTAAAGCGGGTTTCTGTCCGGGGCTACAAAACCCTAAAAAAGCGACTAAGAGTGACTGTGTGGGAGCCCTGACTATTCTTGGCAGTTACTTACGTCCCTCTTACAGAAAATCCCTGACTTTTTCCATGTTTTTTCATTCAAAATACCTGACTTTCCCTGACCAACAAAATTCCCTTATTCCCCGGTTTTCTCTGAACTGCGGCTCCCCTTTATTGGATAATTTTCTAATTCTGGTTATTACCAATCATCTCATGATTTGAATTAATTCCATCATTTTCTTTCGAAAAACCCAACCGAATGATTTGAATTATTTCCATCATTTTCTTTCGAAAAACCCAACCGAATGACGAACTGATTCCTTCTGTTCCAGATGCTTAAGGAAATTAATCGTCATAAAAGAAACAAGGCCTGCGACGAATCAAAGGGCGAAAAACAGAGGAGTAGAGCTCTTGAGATTCGACGACGTAGAACGACTCGGGGCTCAAAAGAACCACCCTGAAGTGCCACCAAAACCACTGGATCTGTGCACGATATGCTATACATCCGGTACAACAGGAAACCCCAAGGGAGTAATGTTGACGCATCAAAATGTTATGGCAGGTGTCTGTGCTGTGATTCTTCAGCTAGGAGATCATAAACCTGCGTCCTCGGACACTATGATCAGTTTTCTACCTCTTGCACACATGTTGGAAAGGTGTTGTGAAAATGGGATGTACATGGTTGGTGGAGCAGTAGGATTTTATAGCGGTGATATAAAAAGGCTCTCAGACGACATGAAAGCTCTGAGGCCCACTGTTATGCCAGCCGTTCCCAGATTATTAAATCGCCTATACGACAAGGTGAGAAAATTTTTTTAAAACCACAGTATTAGGCCGCTAAAATGCATGAAAAAAACTATTCAAATTAGGCGCCATGTACCTAAGAGAAAGGATTTCGTAGCCTATTAAGACATTAATTAAGTCGTCCAAATACTCTCTCGCCCTTTCACTCACCCCTATCTCTCCTCCATCACTTCTTATTACCCCTTCCCTTCACTTAACCTACTTCCCATGCCCTCTCCATAGCGTACGCCGTACGGGATATAGCCGACTAGGGTACGGGGTAAAATCGGCTAGGATACGGGGTAAAATCGGTTAGTGTTTGGGATAACGTCGGGTAGGGTACGGGGTAAAGTCGGCTAGGGACTTTTACTTCCCCTGCCCTCACTTCCCCTCCCTGGAAAATAAGTATGACGGACGGACACCTGACCGTAACTATAAGGGTTTCTTCTAGGGGCTACAAAACCCTAAAAATTATCGGTAATTTCTCGGCTTCTTTCGTGATTTGGACAAATACTTCCGGGCTATTAAAATTAAAACATTCAAGCTTTCAAAAGCTGCAAATTCTTTTAATTGAAGTAATCAAAACTAAACTGAAAATTAAAAAAGTCATTAAAACAGTCATTCTGATTTCGATACAATTAAAATTTAGCAGTTTTTAGTTCAAAGGTTCAATAATATGTATGTAAATGTATAGGGATTTTAAACTTGACAATTTTATAAAACAAACATTTTAAACTAAAAACTTCCCAAATTTTAGAAATTTCAAATTAAAATTGTAAACATTTTTAAAATAAGAAAAATTATAATTTCAAATATCTGATGTCGAGCAACATTTAAAGTGACTGATAATCTTATATTTTACACCTATAATAAGAATTTATATGGCTTTCAGTTAAAACATAAGTCTACGCTGTCAACTGTAAAGCTTTAAACTTTAATTTTTTTTAAAAGCGTTAAAAATTACATCATTTTAAATTGGAAACATTCAAAATTGAACGACTCTAAACTTCGCCCAAAACTAAACACTTTTTAAATTAAAATTCTGAAATTAAAACGATTTTTATATACTGGAATCCTTTAAAGTTAAATGATTTGAATTTAAATCACTTAAAATTAACTACATATTTGCAAATTGTGATTTATACTTTTCAAATTTCCACAATTTCAGTAACAAATGAAAAGTGTACAAAATGGAACAATTACAATTGTAACGGTTAAGATTGTAAATTTACTAATCAGAAATGTTAATGATTCACAATTATCAACTATTGGTTCTGAACTGGTTCCCAACTAAAAATAGTTCAATTCTGTACAATTTTGAACGCTTTAATTTAAATTATTTTGTTCAAAACACTTCATTTAAAATTGTACATTCTAAAAAGAAAGCCAAATATTGCTTAATTTACAAAGATTCTTTTTTCAATATTAGCAATTAGAAATTGTTTAATTTTTAGCGTTTTCAATTCAGATTTCAAACAATACAATTTTGAAGAACTGCAAATCATAAAATTTCAATAGATTCATTTTGAATACCTAATTTCAAATGTCTCATTCTAAATGAACAGTCGAGTGAAGAGTCAAATATTGTTCAATTTCAAAAGATTATTTTTTTGAAGTGTTCAATTAAAAATTATTTAATTTGAAATGTTTTCAATTTTACGGTGTCATTTAATTATGAATTTAAAATCATTCGAAAATTGAAAATTTTTAAAGCATCAATCCGAAATTTACAATTAAATAGGGGAAATCTAAACGGTGCTAAATCCAATCAGTCGGTGGATGGATCAGTTTAATCCGTGACCATTGCGCAAAAAATAGATGGCCTTACATTTGCATGTAATAATCTTATGGAAATGGTGATGGACTTAGCACCGTTTAGCATTCCCTGATAATATGAATAAAAATTGTACATAAATCCTAAAGGAAATAATCTGAAATACATATTCTTATTTATTTTATAAACAAATAAAACTATTAGACAGAAAAAAGGGAACATTTGTAGTAGTAGCAGTACATTTTTTAATTTTGATAATAATATCTTCATTTATTAAATACTTGTAAAAATCCTATAAAGACCGTCGAATTGTTAAAAAATTTGAACATTGAAATAAAATTCATTCATTTAGTTTGAATTATTTGAAATATTTTAACATATCTAAATAATGAACTTTACGGTGAAAAATTTCAAAACCTTAATTTTTTCACTGAAATAAGTGTAAAAAAGCGAGAAAGTATGACTTTTGATGAAAATTTAATTTTCTAAAAAAGCGGACTTTAGCTTTTCCTGTCTCAATTGTTAAACATGTTTATACTTACATCAATACAATTTTGATCGACTGCAAATCATATAATTTCAATCGATTCATTTTGAACACTTCAATTAAAATTTCCTATTCTAAATGGGCAGTCAAATAATCCTCAGTTTTAAAAGATTATTTTTTTGAAGTATTCAATTAAAAATGGTTTAATTTGAAAGTTTTAAAATTTGCTAGTGTCGCTTAATTATTATGAATCTACGAATTTGAAATTATTTGAGAATAATTTATAAAGCTTCAATTCAGAATTCGAAACAGTACAATTTTGAACGATTGCAAATCATACAATTTCAATTGATTAATTTTGAACAATTAATTTTAAATTTCCTATTCTAAATAAACAGTCAAATATCACTCAATTTTTAAAGATTTTTTACATTCTCATCAGAGAAGGTATTATTTTTTGAAGTTTTCAATTACAAATCGTTTTATTGAAAATATTTTTAATTTGTCCGTGTCGTTTAATTATCAACCTAAGAATTTAAAATTGTTTGAAAATAATTTATAAAGCTTCAATTCAAAATTTATCATTTAATCATTACAAGTTATTTAACATTTAAATTTGAAAATCGTTTAATTTAGAAAAGATTTAGAATTGCTCATTGTTACAGTTTACCACAATCAATTATTATTATTCAATTTCAAATATTAACGTTCAATTTCTATAATCTTCATTACATTATATTTACAGTTAAGAGAAATTCTATGTCAAATCATCTGAAGAATTTCATCTATTGTTAGTAATTTTTATAAAACATCTAGTATCCGTTCTCTTACGCGTTAAAAGAAAAATCCTAAAAGAATTTTTGTGAAATTCAAAAAACTGAAGAGATAATATCTCCTAAATTAAAAATTTTGGTCCTTTTTTTAACTTTCATAACTTTGATGATTTAAATAATATTAAGATGTATGATTTTTATATAATGCATAATAAAGGCGCAGTTTTAAGGAAATACTTTTTTAATGCAAAATTTTCAAAAACAGTTTGGATTAAAAAAAAAAAATTCTAAAAGCCCTGCAAATCTAAAAATGGAATTTTCCTTATTTTTCGAGAAATAATTGAAAACATAAGTAGAGACGATACGTACGATGTCAGACAGCAAGGGGCGAGGTTAAAGCCTCATTACCTTCATTGGTTTTGGACTTTCATCCGCATTCGAAAAAATGTTGGCAATAATGTCCTCCTTTGATACTGGAATAAACTCATGGAATTTTCGGGTCCCGGAATGATAATCGACTTGTCACTCAGAAAAAAGATTCGTTGATTAAAACCAAATTTTTTCAAATTAAATAAAAATATTCATTGGTTCTCAGTCAAAGAAAAATTTCTTTGATTCAAAGAAACCTTTAATTCAAAGAAAGGCTTTTTTCCAAAGAAAATGTTTTCGAATGCAGATGAAAGTCTAAAACCAATTAAGATAATGAGGCTTTAGGCTTGCCCCTTGCGTGTATTGTCGCGGCGTGCGTTTTTAATTATTTCTCGAAAACCAAGAGAGATCCTATTTTTATATTTACAGGGTTTATACAGGATATTGTAAACTATCTATAAAAAAATTTATAAAAAATCAAAAATGGATTTTTTTCAGAAATTGAGTCTCATTACGTCTTATTATGAATAATTAAAAAAGTACGTCTCAGTACCATTAAAATATCAAATTTACTAAAGTTAAAAAAAAGGACAAAAATTTTCAATTTTGAATACCTTCTAAGTTTTTAAAGTTTTTCAACAATTATTTTATGGTTTATCTTTCAACACTTAAGAGAACGGATACTACAAGTTTCATAAAAATTACTAACAATAAATGAAACCCTTCAGATGATTTGACATGGAATTGCTCTTACTCGTCTTGAAACGTTTGACTACAAAATTGTTGGATTTCAAACTTCAAAAAAACTTCCAAATTTTTTTAAATTAAAAATGAGCATTTAGATATAAAGATTGCAAATCTAACATTTTTAAAATTAAAGATCTTTCGAATTACGCATTTGTGGACTGAATGATTTCATATTTGGATTGTTGCAAACTGAACTTTTCAAACCCAAAAGAATTTAAAATCCAACTCATTCAAGATTGCATTTTTCTTGTGATATCAAGTTATTGAAATTTGAAAGGATTAAACAATTTTTTCTACTACAAATTTTAAAAAATTTTCTAGAAATTTCATTGTAAAATATGTCAATCCGATTCAGCCATAAATCATTTTCAAAGTTCCCGATATTATTTTGAAATCTCTGAAATGCGAAACTACACTGAAGCTAACAAGCCAAAAACAAAAATAGCAAAAACTCGGCCTTGGTTTTGAATCCAGTTATACTTTTTGTTTATGCAGCATGGAACTCTGCATCATTTAATTTGTAAAAAAGCCGAAACGTGCCTCTAGATTTAAGAATAACGCAATTGCTTCGACTTGAACTTGAAATATATGAAAAAGAAACTCAAAGAAGCATGGTCGACCAGAAATAAAGCCGAGCCTATTTATAAAAAATAATTGCGACCCTGACTTTTCGGGAAGTCACGATCGTAAATAGAACGTAGAAGGGCTCTCGCCTAAAGAAAACTAATCTATAAAAATTACTGGCATTTTTTTTACGACTAACAGTTGGATACGTCTCTTCCCTGACCTGCCTTTCATCCACTTTTCAACTTTTCGTTTGGGAGCGTTCATTAATTACGTAAGGCTTTTTCGGGTGGGAGGGGGTATAGAAAATTTTACGAATCCTTGCTAGGGGAGTGTGGAGGGGGGGGGGGGCAAATAATTTCTTAAGTAAGTTTTCTCTTTATAATTACGCATTATTACATACTATTACGCATTATTACATACTATTCCATATTATTTCGCCTTATGCCGCATTACTATAAAAATATGGCCAACAGCCATACCACGCTGAAAAACCCAGTTCTCGTCAGATCACTGAAGTTAAGCAGCGTTGGGCGCGGTTAGTACTTGGATGGGTGACCATTCGAGAAAACTGAGTGCTGTTGGCACATCGTGGGTGTGGTAAGCCCACACTTGTAGTTATTTACTACAAGAAACTATCCACCTAGAAACACTACCCGAATCGGGTAGTGTCACGCCTATCCTGAAAGGGAAATGGCTTAATGGTATACTACTACTACTATGCATTATTTAACATTATAATACAATTATTACGCGCATATTACGGCGCTATTGAAGAGTATCTTAGCAACAGAATTCACTAAAATAGTCGAATAGATCAATATCAGGGGAAGCAACTGTTGAAATGTTATTATTAATAATTATAATCAATCAATCAAATTTAATTTTAGCATCAGTTGAAGTAAAATTGAAATCACAACTAAATTCAAATAACTAGTCATAAGATGAAGTAAACTTTCAAAATGATTTATATTGTTAAAAATCATTTTTGTTACAAACAATAAATAGTTCTCGAAATAGTTAAAATTGAACTCGAGGTTAAACTGCTTACAAATGAATGAAAAAAACATTTCTTAGTGGAAAAAAATTGCCTATTAAATATTCTTGGAAGATTTTTTGAAAACTAGTTGAAATTAATTTTTGATCAAGATTTTACGTGATAAAAGTATTAAATAATATTAATCTTGTCACAATCATAATTTTAAGACAAATCATCATGTGAAATATTTTTATTAATGATGCTTATTAAAGATTTAGAACGTCATTTGTCGCTGTAAGTACATAAAACATTAATCAATTACACCAAATTCCGATAAAACATTTGATAATTAACAATAATTGTTGTAGCTAGCTGTTTTGCAAATTATTGTACGTAATTACACATTTTATACGTTTTTCTTTTCTGCAGGAGTGTTTCATGTTACCTTTATCAATACCAATATTAGGGCAGTATTAAATAAAGTCGATAAAAGAATGTGCTTTTCTCACGTCATGATGTAGAATTTGTGAATTTTTCAAACAATTTGTTCATAAAAATTATAACTTTGATATAATATGTATAGCAAATAATAATATTAACTAGCTTCCTAGAAGCCTTAATAAGAAAACTGATTTTTTCCATGAAAAAATGTATTCATTTCTGCCATTTGTTTATACTATTTGTTATTAATAATAATAATCGTTAAATTTTCGCTAAGCTTTTTTCTGACAATATCAGTGCTGAGATACAATTAAAACAGAGTAAACAGGTGCATATTCATTTCACGTAAAAAACATTTACAGTGTCGTACTTATTTGATAGATTGTTTATATTAATTGTTAGTTTAATTATTACATAAAAATCTTAATTAAATATGAGTATTAACTGGCTCCCGATAGAACTCATTGAAAAAAAACGAAAAGTTACACGAATCAACGTTCCTTTGCAGCATTTAATATATTTATATATTTGTTCTAAACAATTACATATAGGGGAAACCACCCTACAGTAGATAATGATTTACAGTAGATAATCTTAATTAACTGGAAAACTGACAAAAATTGTTAATTACTTTTGTTAGTATAACGTTTCAGCAAGGATACTATATTTTCTAACGAAGTTTCATTGAAATTTTATAATTAATTAATGTGTGAGAGCATAAAATTAATTTTTAACCTGAAAAAAAAAATTTCACCTCTTCTTTATTCATACTTGTTAACTTAATGAAACATTTTTATGACATGTTTATACATTAGAATCGAAGCTTGAAGTTTAATGAACAATATTTATTAATACAAAGTGTTATTTCTTTAATATTTATGAATATTTGAGGACTTTTTATTAAATAATACATTTTCCAACAGTAGATAACCAACAGTAGATAATCGGAAAATTACAAAAAATGTCTCTGTCAAAATTGGCAGCTCTGCGACTGTCTCGCAGTTGTTTTAAGCTCGGTTTTAAGTTAAAGGTTGTGTCTGTTTGTTTATTTTGATTCGTGAAGTTTTTAAATTCAAATTATTGTAAATAATAAACCAAGAAAATAGTTTAAATTATTAGTTATTAAAAAGCTCATACATTTTAGTTGTGTTTTAAGGAGCCTTTCGGAAAAAATATCATTTTTAGGATTAAGGTATGTAAAAATGCTGCACTTTTCTGTCATCGCAAGTCAGGTTAAATTTTATAAAGATTAAACATCTCGTACCAATCGTACCAATCTCACGGTATATCAAAGATAAAAAATTTCAATAACTTAAACTTTTGCGATTTTGGTAAAATAATCATAGTTTCAACTATTATTTACTCAATAAATTGATTTTAATTGTAAGTATACTAATGATAAATCATAATTATCCAGAATTGAGTATTCTGTCTTGCCCAGAAGCAATACCAGAAACGATTATCTATTGATGGACAAAGGTGTCAAAATTGCAGCATTGACCAGGTCTAATAAAAATGTCTAATACAGCTAATTGATTAATTTCGTGATATTTTTTTCTATAAGAATACTCAATTCAATATGTAAGCTTTATTTAACAACGATAATCTTTCTTGATTTTTGAAAACTGATGCAGTTATATGCTGTTGAATTTTTTCCTATCTACTGTAGGGCGGTTTCCCCTAGGGAAGAGTGGTCCTAAGTCGGCACTGTGGGTTAAGTCGGCACCCTCCCGTTTCTCAGAGATGGTGAATGTGTCGGCTTAACCATTCTGTCGTATGATAGGTTGGTAGACATGGACGTAATTTACGCTGACAATTGTCACTTTAGTTTTCGCTTAACAGCGTGAGCGGGGTATATATTTTTCGTGCAAACGGAATTCCATTTTCTTCCATTCTTGTGAAGCAGCTATAGGTGTGTAAATATTTTGAAAAAATCGATTAAGTGCGTTGATTTCTGCATTCTGCGTGCTTTCGCCTGATAAAGTCGATGTTTCATTCGGATTTGTTTCGTGTGCGTAATAGCATTAAATGTGTAAACATTCGTAGTGGTCCTGAATCGGCACCAGACAGGTGTTCCTCAGTCGGCACCTTTTTTTGTTGCTTTCGCTGTTATTTGTTTGTTATATTATTTCGTTGTGTTTCAATTCGTTTGGTTGTGTTTTGAGTTTTGACTGCATGTTGCTAGTCTCTGGTAGGTGTCCTTTTATTTTCTGTGTGTTTCTCATTAACTTTTCGCTGATTCTATTCTCTACATGTTTTTACATTCTCATTCTAATGAGAAGGTATTGGTTTTATGTAAAATTTGACATAGTCGGTTTTCATCAAATCTCCACGTTTTGAGACCTCCTGAGTCAGAAAAAACGATTTTTACGAAGGTGTCTATCTGTCTGTAGTCTGTAGTCTGTCTGTCTGTCTGTCTGTCTGTAGCCACGATAACTTTCGAAAAAATGATCAGATTTGATTGAGCTTTGGCACACTTTTTTATGGCCGAAAAATAGAGAACGAGTTCGTTAACCAGCTATTTTGGATGAGAATCCAAAAAGTGAGCACATTTTGAAAATTTTTGAGACCACTTTTTTTGAAGATTTGAAAATTCTATGTACGGTTATTAGTAGTACGCAAAATGACGAACAAAATATTCTTATGACTTTTTGTGATAAACAAAAATTACTGGAGTTATAGCATTTTCAAAATTCCAAAAAACAAACTAAAATGAAAATTTTAAGCCGAAAAACGCACGATATGAAAAAAAAGTCAAGAGGAGAAAAACGTTGATTCCTGAACACCCTATAATATTTTCATAACAACTTTTTGAATTTTTTGAAAAATAAAAAATTCAAATTTTGATCGCACAAAAAATTAATGAAAAATCAAAAAAGCCATTTTGCTGTCAAACTATGCAAGATACCAGAAAAGATCATCTCACCAAAATTGTGCACCTAAAAAAGATCTACAAATTTCTTATCATTCACTTTTTGATATGACGCGTAGTTTTTGTTTTATTCGTAAAAAACAGCATTGAAAATAGAAAAATCAAATTTTCAGACGAATATTACCAGCTACGAAAAAATGACTGAAACAAAATTTGTTCATCCAAGGAAGAGGTACAAATTTATTGTGACTCATGTTTCGATAGGATGCGTGGTTTTTGTTTTATTCGTGAAAATAACATTGACAGTAAAAAAAATCAAATTTTTGAAAAAACAATGCAAGGTACGAAAACATATAAATGAACAAAAATTGTGCATTCAAAAAAGACTTACAAACCCGTAATCAATTTTTGTGGTAAGAATATATTCAAAATGAAAAAATTAACTTTTTTGATAAACGGCACAGGCTAAAATAAAATGTTAACTAATAAAATTTGTCGCCTGAATTATATCATTACTTTTCATTTGAAATCAAATACAAATTTAGTAATTTGTATATGAAGAACATATAATACGAAGCACAAAGTGCGCGCTCAGTGTATTTACCAAATCGCACGCCGTAAGTTCGCTCAAACTTTTTTGTTTCTATCATACGGTTCAAATGATTTTCAAATCAAATATCGAGCGCGAAGCGCGAGTGTCTGGATGAGAATGTGTTCCTTAAGGTCGATAGAACCTTGAGTAAATAAAGTTCCTTTTCAGTCTAAAATAAAAACAAATTTAACAATCACTTAATATGTAGAGGTTTTGATAATTTTATAATATTTGCAAACAAACTTTTTCTTTTCATCGAAGTCGAACACGAAGTTCAAAAATCTAGAGGAGCCGAGCGTAAAGCGCGATGTAAATACGCCCGAGCGCGTAGCGCGAGGTGAGTACATAATCGAGCGCGAAGCGCGAGATAAATATATGATCGAGCGCGAAGCGCGAGATCCAACAGTCGCGCGCCCTAGGCGCGCTCAAACTTGCGAGCGAAGCGAGCCGCGCGCAAAGCGCGCGATGAGAATGTGCCCGCTAAGCGGGCAGATTTTTTTTATTGTAAATGGTTTAAATTTGTCCATTTCCTCCTGAAACTTGAATAGCCTGCCCTTTTTCTTGCATTTGAGCGGAAAAAATTATGTAACGACTCACGACCAGGGTGTGCCGGCTTAGGACCACCATTTTCAGAATAAGCAAAAATCGACTTCTTCACGTTGCGCAGCATTGCGACCGCAAAAATCACTCCACACTTCTCCGAACGACGAGGCATTGCAGATGAAGGATCGCGGTATCTGACCAAAAACATTAAAGCGCCATTAAACCCGGTTTACCAAAACAGTTTACCCAACAGCCATACCACGCTGAAAAAACCAGTTCTCGTCAGATCACTGAAGTTAAGCAGCGTTGGGCGCGGTTAGTACTTGGATGGGTGAACATTCGAGAAAACTGAGTGCTGTTGGCACATCGTGGGTGTGGTGAGCCCCCACACTTGTAGTTATTTACTACAAGAAACTATCCACCTAGAAACACTACCCGAATCGGGTAGTGTCACGCCTACCCTGACAGGGAAATGGCTTAATGGTATACTATACTACTACCGTTTGTTTTCGACAAAAACTCTTCCTGTGCCGACTTAGGACCACTCTCCCCTATTCGCTGTTTATAATTACAAAAACTAATACAAAATATAAGGCATTTTAGGGAAGGGATCAGTGTTTTCAACATTTGCGCACTATACTGAAGTATTTTTTAAATATAAATTGTTTATAACAAATAACCTGTACAGTAAAATAATTATTTATGTTTCTTTATAGTGCTGAATTATATGAATATTTTAAATATTGAATTGTATGCATTCTGATCAATAGCGAATTTGTTTAAGCAATTCTCTTTCAGATCAAAAATCATATTTCACTTGGAGTCCTCAAAATTCTTAATTTTTCAATTAAATTTTGTGTGCAACAATATAAAAAAAATACAGTGACAAAATTAGTAATTTAGCTCTCGGATTCAATAAGCCCCGGATCTCAATGAATGGAAATTTTCGAATTCGCAAAATTATTATTTTTTTAAATATAGGCTTTTAAATCCAACAGCTGAGTTGCTAATTAAGTCACTTTATTTTTTTTATATAATGTTGTACAGCAAATTTAAAAGAAAAATCAAGGAGTGGTATTACGCATTATTACATGTAATACGTTTTATTAAGCATTATTACGCACTGATACGTGTTATACGCGAGTGAATTTTCCCTTGTTCCTTTTTTATTATGTAATATTTCATATTATATACGTCCAATAAATATAGAGTCGAAGAGTTAACCATTCTTGAAATCTGGTGTACACCTTTCGTGAAGTCTTGTGGAGTCCCTGGAAATCTTTACAATCCTTTGAAATCCCGTGAAATCTTTTGAAGTCCCTTCAAATCCCTTCAAATCTTTGAAATCTCGTCAAAATCCCCTGATATCCTTCAAATTCCGTGAAAATACTTTGGTATTTCTTGAAATCCTTGAAAAATCCCTTTCAAATAACGTGACTTCTTTGGTAATACACTGAGGTCCCGCTTTACCGGGCGTTTCGGGGATACCATCAATGGCCTTCACGGTAAATCAGGATTCTCCGAACCGTTCTTCTTCTCCTTCTTGCTTGTGGCTTCTTATAGTGCCAACCCGTAAAGTGCGCAACTCCGCTGACTTTACAAACGCCTCTCTCTCGCCCCCTTGGACCACCTTATCCAGCATATCAGGATCCGGTAAAGCGGGATCCCAGTGTTTATCAGAATCTTTTAAAACCTTTGAAATCTCTCAAAATCCCTGGAAACCACAAGTCCTTTGTCATCCGCGGAAATCATTTGTAATTGCTTAAAATCCTTAAAAACCATTGAAGTCCCTAAAATCTTCTAAACTCCATTGACAAAATTGATATTCCCTCTGAAATTCTACTAGGTACTTTCTTCAAACTCTAGAAATCTTTTAAAATCATTTGAAATACCTTTAAATCCCTTGAAATCCTTTAAAATCACTGGAAATCTTTCAAATATTTTGAAATCCCGTGAAATCTTTTGAAATCTCATTTACAGTGTAAATAATTGATATATTGTCGAAATATTGAGTAAAAAATGTAAAATCTTACGTAAGAAGGCGGGAGGGCAGTCACAAAAATTTTGCGATTCCTCACAATAGGGGTGAGGGGGTCTAAAATTTCAAAAACATTCCTTACGTAATTAGTAGATTTCCCCTTTTGGAACAGTAAAAACAAACAAAAAACTTTAAGATCTAAGAAAAATGATGTTTCACTAACATTTTACTTCATCGTCCAATTTTGTAATAAATGTTTAAATAATCGGAAACAAATAATTTACAAAAATCCCCTATTCATGATATCACACCTAGTTTTGAATTAACGCAGAGTTCTTGTCTATACTGCGCAATATGTAAGCGATGTGCCAGTGGTAGATGTAACTCTTACTTTCCGGAAATGGCATGGTAGCAAGAACTTTGAACAGGTGGGGTGAATTGGCAAAGAGAAGTTTTGCTTCCCGAGTAGCCCTGAAACTGAAAGCTCGTGTTAAATGGGACTCGTTATCGCTTAACCATGAACAAAGGCTGAAACAAAAAATTATTCAGAACTTTTGTCTCTTTTCATTTTCAAAAGGAACCTCTTGAGATTAGAATTAGAAACTGCAGTGGATTCTACTTCCTATTACTATTAGTATTATCTATCCAACTATTCTTACTTTGTAACTAAGCAATTTATTTCACGTCGCTGAGTAGATCTTGGCACTTGAAGAGTTGGAAAGCTCGAAATCAGAATCAATGTAAATAATCTAGAGATCCTGGTTAGACAATTTTTCCTCAAGGCAATGGAACCGGAAATTGAGGAAGATTTGTGATTCCAGGGACCACAGCGGTTGGCAGGGTGTCTACTCATTTTCTCCTATCCAATTCCCGGTTTTTCCCGGTTGTGAATATCAAATCTCCTCTTAATAACGTATGAGCGATTAATTAATTATTAATTATTGAAGACTTATTACAAAAAACTATATTTAATCTTTTATTATAACAGTTTAATTATAATTACATGTGCTTATAACATAGTTAATGTAACATTCGCTTAGTATTAAACTAAATAATTTTTATAATAGACTAACTTTGAAATTTTTTGCGAAGTGGGCAGTTTTGCTGGCCGCGGGAGTGAGTTTTTTTCGAATTTTCAGGTGGGTAATTACCCACCTTAGTGCTATTCACCGCACATAGGGCTTCCGCCGGCCCTGTTTGCTTAGCGTGGCAATAGTGGGGATATCGAAGAGGAGCCTTTAGAGCAATTGCGAATCGCCACACAAAACTCACAAAAGGGAGACGCGAATATAGAGAGAGAACGTATAGACTATATAAAATATACTTGTAAGAGAAAGACAGCGAGATATCCGTTCGTTCGTTCTGCCGTTTTTTTCAATTCACTCCCGTCCCAAAAGAAGTTTCACTTCAAAACGCTTCTAAACCAAAAATATGAATTTTCAACAAAAAAGTTAATGTTCAAACCAACAGTTGAATTTCCTACCAAAAAGACGAATTGTCAGCTAAAATCATGAATCTTCGTCCAAAAAAATGTAAATGTAATAGTCGATATTTCAACTACAAAATATTTTTATTTTAAATAAAAAATAGTTGAATTCATAAAAAAGACGAATTTTAAATATAATAGTCGAATGTTTAACCAAATAGTTGAATTTTCAATTAAAAAATATGAATTTTCAGCAACAACAAAAAATAATTTTTAACCAAGTAATTGACTTTTCTCGCAAAAAGATGAATTTTCAACTAAGATCATTAATTTTATTCCAAAAAAGACGAGTTTTTAACAAAATACATCATTTTTAAATAAAAAAAGATCCATTTTCAACCAAAAATGGAACAGTTAAATTTTGAGTTAAAAAAAAAGTTTCAACAAAAAAAAGACAAATTTTCCACAAAATAGTTTAATTTTCAACCAAAAAAAAAAAAGAATTTTTAAGAAATTAAAGTTGAATTCAACTAGTAAGAGGAATTTTGAACAAAATATTTGAATTACCAACCAAAATAGATTAATTTTTAACCAAGCAATTGAATTTTGAACCAAAATAGTAAAATTTCTACCAAGAGAAGAATTTTCAAGCATTTTTTAAACCGATTTAAATTATTCGTGAAATTATCAAAAAACTTTCAAAATAAAAAAAATGCCTTTAAATCTTCCAGATTTTATTCAATATTTTTAAAAATATTTTGAAATTTTCTTTAAAAATGAATTTTTTAAAATAAAAAATCATTTATAATTTTACCAGTAATTTTAAGATAAGTATTTTGTTTTCTTGGAGCCTTTCTAAATTCTTGAATAGCTTTAAATTTTTCTTAAAGTTTTCGAAATATTTTCAAATTTTTAATTATTTTTTAATCTTTTCAAAATTGGTATTTTTCTTGAATTTTTTTTTGTAAATATGCATAATTCATTCACTTTCTACTGATTAAATCCTTCAGACAACAATTCAAGTATGTCAGAGATTGAAAATAGATAAAGAATAGAATGGAAAAATGCTCATGTTTGAATTTTTTAAATGTATTTTTATCCGTAGATAGACTTAGATTAATTATTCTCATCCATTTTCTCCTAATATATTATTTTCAGTACAGAACCCTGCGTTCTTCAACTTATTTCTGTAAGCTACACAAAATATTTCGAAAGACACAAAAATGACTATTTAAAAAATCTACTTTTTCTTTCTCTGTTTTCTTATCTATTTAAATTTGTTTCGAATGTATTTTCATCAGTTGAAAGGTCTCAAAAGTTGAAAACATTTTGAAATGTCACACAAAAAAAGATTATAGTGTGAGGAAACGGAAAATTAAAAAATTATTATTGTAAAACCAAGCTATATAATAATCAACTTCAAATTAATTATACTTTATTAGAGAGTCCTTTAATATACGCTACTCTTTTTCATATTATTTTCGATTTACAAAATTTTGTTTCTATAATCACAACAAACATACTTTTCTCTGATAGGCCGTTTTACCTATTTTATTAAATATTTTAATAAAGTTATTAAAAATGAATTGAAATTCCTATTTATTTATCGCAGGCTTCACAGTATTTCCCCTATTCCCCTCTTTTCTCCTTTTTCTCGTTTTCCACTTAAATGCGAGCTGAATTAATGGAACCCAATAAGAAAATCCGGCTATTTTTGTTTCAAAGTTGATTCTTTTTGATTGCAAAGTCTACTATTTTATTTTTGGTTGAGAATTTTATTAATATTTTTTGTTTGAAAATTTAATTATTTTGTTGAAAATTCTACAATTTTATTAAAAAGGCAGCCTTTATGGTTAAAAGTTTAACTATTTTCTTAGAAAAATGAACTGTTTGGTTGAAATTTAACATTTTCGTTTAAAATTCATAATTTCGGGTTGAAAATTCAACTGTTTGGTTAAACATTCATCTACTTTGTTGAAAATGTAATATTTTTACTTGAGATATTAGGAATTTGAAGAGTTTCAATTTGAATTGAATATCAGTACCGAGATTAGAACCTACATTAATTTTATTTAAAAGAATTTATTTCCCTATTTTAGTGGAAAATCTCCTTATTTTCCCTATTTTTAGAGCATTCTGGCTTGTAACCTCTATAAAGATGTTTTTGATTTGCAACTACAGAATTGATTTAGGGGAGACTATTCTACAGTAGATAATCAGTAATTATAAGCACAAATTCGAGTAAAATAATCAATTATTTTAATATACTAGAGCCTCATACGCGCGCTCCGCGCGCGACCAATTTGTTTACATTCATTTATTTTATTTGGAAATGAATTTCAATAAAATACCATAAAATTAATTTTTTACTTCAATAATTTTGATTTATACATGGCATCGCATGGATACCCTCTCACGATGCAGAATAAATAATTCTGTAAAAAATTGAGCCTATTCGTTGAAAAATAGCCAGACTCTAAATTTTTCAATCGAAATTGTTTAAATAATTAATAATTCTTGTACATTTACAAAACATAGTGAAAATTCATCGGAAAGACAATCTTAGTTGATTCCGCAAATAAATTGTTCTGAATGTGTTTATGAAAATTGTTTAAATAATTAATAATTATTGTAAATTTTCAAAGTATCATAAGAAAGAGCTATTTGAAAAAACATTCTTTATTGATTCCGTAAACAAATTGAGCCTATTCTTAAAAAAAGCCAAACTCTTGATTTGTTCATCAAAATTGTTTAAATAATTATTCATTCTTTGAAATTTGCAGAGCATTCTAGCAAAAAGTAATTGGAAAGCTATTCTTACTTAATTCTATAAAAAATGGAGCCTGTTCGTGAAAAAATAGCCAAACTCTCAGTTTTTTAATTAAAATTGTTTAAATAATTGAAAATTATTGTAAATTTACAAAGCAAAATATAAAAAAGTCATCGGAAAGATATTCTTAGTTGAATTCGTAAACAAAGTGAGCCTATTTGTTGAAAAACAGACAAACTCTGAATATGTTTATGAAAATTGTTAAAATAATTAACAATTATTGTAAATTTGCAAAGTAACATAGGAAAGACTTATTTTTAATACATTCTTTTCGGTTCTGTAAACAAATTGAGCCTATTCCTTAAAAAATAGACAAACTCTGAATATGTTTAGGAAAATTTTTAACATAATTAATAATTATTGTATATTTTCCAAGTATCGTAGAAAAGATTTATTGGGAATACATTCTTTCTTTATTCCCTAAACTAATTGATCCAATTCGTTGAAAAATGACCGGGCTCTTAATTTGTTTATGAAAATTGTTTAAATAATTAATAATTTTTGAAAATTTGCAAATCATCATACAAAAAAGTAATTGGAAAGATATTCTCAGCTAATTGTGTAAACAAAATTAGCATATTTGTTAAAAAATAGCCAAACTTTAAATTTCTGTATCAAAATTGTTTAAATTATTATTAATTCTTGTAAATTTACAAAGCAACATAGAAAAGAGTCATCGGAAAGACATTCTTAGTTGATTCCGTAAACAAATTGAGCTTATTCGTTTATAGAAATTGTTAAAAAAATTAATCGTTCTTGTGAATTTACATAAGCAACATAGAAAATAGTCATCAGAAAGACTTTTCTTAACATCATAGAAAAAAGTAATCTGAAAGATATTCTTACTTAATTCTGTACAAAATTGAGCCTATTCGTTGAGAAATAGCCAAACTCTTAATTTTTCAATCAAAATTGTTTAAATAATTAATAATTCTTGTAAATTTATAAAGCAACATAGAAAAGAGTTATCGGAAAGATATTCTCAGTTGACTCCGTAAAAAAATTGTGCCTATTCCTTAAAAAATACCCAAACCCTAAATATGTTTATGAAGACTGTTTACATAATTAATAATTATTGTAAATTTGCAAAGCTTCATAGAACAGAGTCATCGGAAGGATATTCTTAGTGAATATTGTAACAGAAATTTAGCCTATTCGTTGAAAAATAGCCAAACTCTGAAGTTGTTTATGCAAATTGTTTGAATTATTAATAATTATTGTAAATTTACGAAGCAACATAGAAAAGTGTCATCAGAAAGAAATTCGTAGTTGACTTTGTAAACAAACTGTACCTATTCCTTGAAAAATAGCCAAACTCTAAATATGTTTATGAAAATTGTTAAAATAATTAATAATTATTATATATTTGCAAGCTATCGTAGAAACGAATTATTGGAAATACATTCTTTCTTCATACCCTAAACTAATTTATCATATTCATTGAAAAAAGGCCAAGGTCCTTCTGAAAAGTTAAACAAAAATGTAAAGTTGGTTTTTAAATAAAAAAATTAACAAAATTTATTATAAAAAATCCAAACACAATTAAAAAATAAATGGTACTCAAAATTTCGAAAGTTTCAAACATTTTGAAATATAAATGAACTATGACTAAAACGTTAAATCGAAAATGAATCTTTCAAAATACGAATAAAATATTTAAAATGTTAATTAGAAGCCTTATTTTTAAAAAATGCGTGAAAGGAATCGTATATATACCGAAGTATAAATGCATATACTTCCACTAAGCTTCTTATGAAAACAAACATCTCGAGTTCAAATAAACACAGATTGCCCATCGTCGATGAGATCGCCTTATGGTTAACTAAGTAACGGTAACGGTAACTATAAACGACGAATACCAACTTTGAAAGATAGGATAAAGAGTATTTACACGTATCGTGTTTTAAATATTACTTGCAATAAAGTAATTATTTTACAAACATTAGCATTTTAAATTAATGATTATCTACTGTAGGATCAATATCTATAATGTAGGGTGGGCTCTCCTATCTTTCCGGTTAGCGATTGCTACGCTGTCGACGATGTCCTTCAAATTTACAAAATTAGCAACAAAAAACTCGTTCAGGAAATATTTAAATCAGTCCTTCAAAGCTTCTTTCTTTCTAATGTCTAGAATTTCTGTTTATGATTCTTAAAAATAAATCGAAACCTTATAAAAAAAGAGGACAAAATTGTGTCAAAATTCTCGATTTTAGGTGTTTTAGGGGCTTTTTCAAATTCAAGGGGAAAAGGGTAAAAAAGGGGAAGAAAGGGGATTCATTGAAGAAGGGGACAGTCTGTCATCCCTGCGACATATGACTCCTTAAAATAAACAAGTCAATCATTATTTTTTCAGGTGCAAGCTGAACTTCAAAGCTCCTGCCTGAAGAGGATGCTCTTCAACATGGGACTGCGAGCAAAAGAGGGTGAAATCAAAAAGTGTATAATAAGAAAGAACAGTATGTGGGACAAGCTCGTTTTCAAAAAAATTCAAGATGGTATGGGAGGTAGATTACGACTCATGGTCGTTGGTTCAGCACCCTTAGCAGGAAATGTTCTCACATTTGCAAGGTGTGCCCTAGGATGTCTCATAGTCGAAGGTTATGGCCAAACCGAATGTTGTGCTCCCATTACTCTCACAATTCAGGTAAGTCTAAATAATTTACAAAACATACTCAATTTCTTCCATCTTAGTCATAAATCTGAGTTTTGAATGCTTTTTCTATATGGGAGACAGGGGCCAGATGAGCAAGTTATAATTTTCAGTGAAATATTTGCAATCTATAGTAGTTTTTTAAAATGTAAGTGGTTTTTTATATTATTTGAACCTCCATGTATTAATTCTACGAAGGACGAAGTGTTTCAAAAATAGTAATTGTCTTAAAAATATGAAAATTATAAACTGTGCACATGTCTCATCTCACCCCAAGTATGGGACGAGACGAGACACGTATTGGGGCGAGATGAGACACGCTAACTATTTATTACTTTTTGTTAATAGAAGTTTATTTCTTGTGTGTTTTTGTACACATAAAAGATTATTTATAGTCTTTTGCAAATATAATTCAGTATCATGACGAAACATCGTTGAAATTCACCTATATGTTACATTGTTTCCACGAATGAGCAATGATTATTTGCAATCATTCATGCTCTATAAAATGTTCAACAAATCTTTTTTTTAAGTATAATTAAGTCGTATTACTTAGGAGACCGGGTTTATAAATACTTGACATCATAAATTCAATTAATGATCAGTTTAACATAATTATTATTTTCAGTTTTACGTAAAATAGGAATTGTAACCTCCTAAAATAAAAAGAATAGAATGACAGTTGATGATTCAAAATTGACAGTTTAATGGAGTTAAAAACATCCATTCATTTCTCGTTTTTCTAGTTTATATAATATATTTTTCTGGGTTAGGGAGCGTCCATTAATCACGCACGGCCTTTTTTCGTGGAATTCCTATGGAAATCTTTGCAATCCTTTGAAATTCTGTGAATTCTTTTGAAAATGTTGTAAATTCAATGGAAATTCTCTAAAATCTCTAAACATCTGTTAAAATGTTTGAAATTCTGTAAAATATTTCGAAAGCTTAAAAGATCCATTAAAATCTTTTAAAAGCCATTAAAATTCCTTTAAATTTCTTAAAATCCTTTATCATATTTGGAAATCCTTTCAAATTCAATTAAATCTTTTGAAATCTTTCGAAATCGAGTTCGAATGCTTCTAAAATACCTGGATAAAGTTAAAAAAAAATTTAATCTCTTAAAATCCCATGAAATCCCGTGAAATCATCGAAATCCCTTTACATCTCTTAAAATCAGCTTGAATCCTTTGAAATGACTTATTTTGAACGCTCTAAAACCCCCTTATAATCTCTTAAAATTCGTGGAAATCCCTTAGAATCTCTAAAAATGTTTGAAATTCTGTGAAATATTTCGAAATATTACGAGATTTCTTGAAATCTTTAAAATCCCTTAAAAATTCACTAAAATCTTTTAAAAGCCATTACAATTCTTCGAAATCCCTGAAAGTCCTTTACGATATTCGACATTCCTTTGAAATTTATCTTAAATGTTTAAAAATCTGACGACATCCTCTAACATTTGTGGATACACTTTGCAAATCTTTTGAAATCCCCTGGAATCTTCTGAAAATTCTTTAAATCTCTTCAAATTTTCGAAATCCCATTAAAATCCCCTGATAACCTTCAAAATTCTTGAAAATACTTCAGTATCACATGAAATCCCTTAAAATAATTTGAAATCCCTTGACTTATTTTGAATTTTTTAGAAATCTCATAAAATCCATTGAAATCCGGGGAAATCGTTCTTAATTCACTAAAATCCCTCAAAATCCGTCGAACTCTTTCGGTAGCTCTTGAAATCCTTTGAAATCCAGTGAAATGTCTGGAAATCTGATTAAACTACTTTAAGTTTTCTAAAATCTTATTAAATCCCTTAAAACGTTGAGATTTGTATTAGGTAATTTCTTCAAACTCTTTAAATCTTTTTAAATGATTTGAAATCTTACACTAAAACTTTTGTAATCGCTCATGAAATTCCTAATCTTACATAAGAAGGGGCGAGGGTCATGAAAATATTACGAATCCTTACAACAGGGGGGGGGGGTGCCTGAAATTTAAAAAATCTTCCTCACGTAATTAATGGACGTTCCCTTATTGAAATTCCAAGATTCAAGCCTTTAATAATAAACAGTTAAAAATTTTAAGTATTTTAAACTTAATTGAAAAATAAAGCATTTCAAGTGGAACAATAATTCTTAATTGAAAAAGCGTTACAAATTTGAACATTGAAACTTGATCAATTTGAAACTCAATTATTTTCAAATTAGAAGCATTCAAAATATTGTGTACAATAACTGTAAACAGAACATTCGAAAAAATGAAAATTCAAATCGTTAAAAATGTAATAATATCAGATACAAAATTCCAAATTGATGCTGTTAAAACTTGGAAAATTTCGAATTCTCTGTACGGGAATACTTCCAGATTATACAATGGTCTTATTTCAAATGAAAACCTAGTTGAATAATTTTTAATTGCAAACTTTCCCCAAAGGAATAGTTTTAGATTCAAATATTGAAAATTTCATTTTTAAATCTTTTAAAATTTTAAATTGAAATCCCTGATAGACAGTTTTTTATTTAGATTATAATATTTAAAATTGTTGGCTCTCAGTAACAAATCGTTTAAAATTAATAACATCCAAAATTGTATAATTTCAAATTAAATTACGATTTTCCTTTAAAATTAATATTTTTGCCAGACCTGAAACTAAAGTAGCATCAGTTTCTTATTATACGCAACAGCTAAAATAATGTTTACGAGTGTATTTTGGTAATAACGGTCGTTTTGAAATCTTCACGCCAATATAAATCATGCAGAAATAGACAGATGGAAGTCAAAATTTTACGTTAGCATGCTAATAAACAGGGTGGAATATCTTAAGATCGCTGACCGAACATCAGCTGGTTTTGTTGGTTTACCATGTGAAATGTGACTGTATGTTCTATAACTGTGGAAATTCGTATTGCAGTAAATTGTAGTAATTTTCTACCTGATAATAAATATCCAAAGTCGCGTCGAATAACGCTAAAATATGGAAACGAAAGCAAATATTGAATTTTCAAAACGCTTTTAATCTTTAATTTTACCAAATGATAAATTTAAAATAATTGAGTTGCGCTCAAATTCCAAAGGAACCTGCACTAACCAAAAAAAAATTAAGTTCTTTTTGGAAAAGTTTTTGAATCAAATTTAGGAAAAAATCACGATACTTCCCCATAAAATTATAGCATATAAAGTGCGGCAATTTCAAATTTGACGCCTTTAAAATTGATAATTAAAAATTTCCAATTAAACTATTTCAAATTCAACTATTCAATTTGATAGAATTTTACATTCAAAAACATTAAACATGGTAAAATTTACAAGTATTAGCCTTCAAAATAAAAATAATTATAAATTTCGAGTTCTTAGAATCGGAAATTGTCGGTACGTCCAGCGCGAGTACTATTAAAAATGTTTAAAACATGATTACTCGTTTAAAAAAGGAGCAATATACCAAGTGAGCAGTTTAAAACAAAATGCAAGAATTTCTCGAATTTTGTACCTCGACTTTAATTTGTGGCATGACCTAAGAAAGTTGTAGCAAAAGATTTGAAATTCATACCGAGCGTGTCTGTGCCGAGTTTCAAGCAGTAAGCCTAGCCGACAGCGGTGATCGCCGACTGAAACTCGACGCAGACACGCTTGGACATTTTTAGTCGTATCTCGAGAACCTGTTAAGAATTTAAAAGTTTTATTGGCTTAAATTAAAAATAAGATTTCAAAGATTACGTCCTGTCAATTTCACTTTTTTGCCAAGGGTTTCTTAAGTCACAGCACGAGTTAAGTTTAGGAACAAAATCTGAAAAATTTTCGGCGATCACCACTCTCACGGCTGACAGCTGTAATCGCCGAATGAAACTTGAGATTTGAGACTTGGACATTTTTTGTTGTATCTCGATAACCCGTGAAGATTTTTTAAGTGTTAACCGCTTAAATTAATGATAAGACATCAGAGAATGTGTGGTATGAATTTCAGATTTTTGATACAACTTTCTTAGGTCATATGCCACAAGTTAAATTGGAGGTACAAAATTCGAGAAATTCTTGCATTTTTTAAAATTTTTTTCGCGGGATTTAATAAGCTTCTTAAATGTTTTTTTTTTAAGTTTCTTGCTCTTTTTTTAACAAGTAATCACGTTTCAAAGTCAGCAGAGATTTTTGATAGTACTCCCGCTGGTCGTACCGACAATTTTCGACGGTAGTGTATTCAAAATTTTTTTTATTTAGAATAAAAATTGACTTTCAATTGACTTTCAATTTTTAAATTACTTGAAGGATTCAATTCCAAATAATTGTTAAATTTCAGAAGCTATGGATTAAAAATTATCTAACTTAAAAAACTTTCAATTAGAAATTATTCAATTTGAAAATTTGGAAATTTCACAATTTGAAATGTGAAGTGGTTCAAACTGTAAAATTTCAAGTTAGATGAAATAAAAAATAATTAGATATATTTTGTATAAGAAATCTTTTTTCAATTTTCGGGTCCAGTTACACAAAAATAAATAAATATATAAAATCATATTCATTCCAAGGTACCGAATTTTGGATTTGTTCTTAAGTTAAATCAAATATAAATTTTGAACGTAACAACACTGAATATTATATTCTGCTAACTTTGAGCTTGTTCCGAAAAATTATTTTCGGTTTATGCGAAATTTCTTGGTCAATAAACGTGCCACAAATGAACCACCGCAAAGTAGAACGGGATATAAAATTTCAATTTCTTGGTCCGAGCGAAATGGTCTCACGTCGCTTTTCAAAATTCGTTTAAAATTTAATTTTTGAAAATTCATTTCAAGTAACTAATTAGCTTGCATATCAAAAAATATTTTTTAATCTGTAGTTTTTATATTGCCAGGATTTGCTTGCGCTCGGACCAAAACCGTTCTACGATGTGGCGGTTCATGAATATATCTCTGACAATGAGTGCATTCTGCCAATCTTTGATTGTTGATCAACATGGAAATATATTTCGCGAAAGCTTTCAATGCCGATTTACGATTTCTCACTGTTTGTTTTTCGCATTTATCGATTCTCAATAAATCTACTATTTTCTGAATCTCTTCCGGTAAACGAAACAAGTATCCTTTAAAATTTACCTTCGGAATAGTTTGAACTAAAATGAATAGAAGTGCGATTTTAGTTCAAATAAATCACGTCATAATTTCTAAAATAACTGAGAGAAACTACAGTTCCAAATATATATATATATATATATATATATATATATATATTTATATGTATATAAATTAATCTAAAGCGCAGGGTATAATATCTCAGATTAATGTGTTTTCTTAAAGAATTTCTATCCGATTGATATTTTGAAAATTGCTCATTGACGTAAACATTGAGACAAATTGGAATTCAGAAATGCGTCATTAGTTCGCCAATGACTTTGGTTTTAAATTATATTTGTATACTTAATCCAGGATTTCTCCTGATGATTCAGAATCAATCTATTATTATTGGCAATTTTTATTCGACAGTTAATTTGTAGAAGGATTAAAAACAAAAATAGAAACATGATTGAGGAATGTGAAAACGATAAAAATGATGTAGGATGTATTTCGAAATTTTTTTATCTGGATTAAAACGAATGGTGCGAGTTAATTTATTATAGCAAATGCGACCGGCTGAGGGCTGACTAATAAATAATCAAATGATCCACGTGGTTTCTATTCTTAGCTTAAATGGACAAAATCTACTGGGGGCAAACGTCCAGATATTATTTTACGTTGGCTCTCCCAATAAAAATGTCTTTACCACGTGTTTCTGGCACGTGTGACCACGAACCGTCACACCTTTCTCGAATTGTAAAGATGCCAAAAGCGGCACATGCTTATGAATAACATCACTCTGAAATAATTAGTTGCAAAAAAGTAAATCACCTGATGAAATTGAAAGAAGTCGCCAGACACGAGTAAAATCACGACTTTTTTTATTACTTTACAACTTATTAGCGACATACAACTTGTGCTATAATTTTTGTGTACGTTCCATATTTCAGTAAAATTTTATGTTGTAATTTTTTATAGATAGATCGTTGATAAACAATAGCTTTTTTTCGGAAATTACACACATTTTTTCATTGACCAATTCCGTTTGAAAATAAAAGAATGTGTTTCACAGTTTAACCAAAAAAAATTATTTTGTTACAAACGTTCGAAGATTTTCTGCAAATTCTAACAAATTGACAGAAAGTTTTTTCAAAATGCAGTATTTTCTAAGATTTGTTTTATTCGACGTGGAAATTCTTGCTCTTTCATAGCTGGCAATATGTACTTCATATCTCGAAAATTTCGTTCTTCACACTGCTTCACATTGCATTTTTTTTTTTTTTTGGAAAATCAAATTGTGCATTTTTCTCAGAAGCAAAGTAAGGTACAAATAAATTTCCACATAAACGTTGAAACATCTAGAAAATTTCTGCAAGAAACACCTTTTACTCTTTTGTGATAGCTTGCATCGTTTACGAGAAAAAAAAAATTATATTAAAAAAATATTCTTTGGCCTCAAAAATGGCTTATCTCCCATAAAACTGATAGGATGTCTTTTTTATATCAGCCAAAACGTTTTTAAAAATATTGGAATAAAGAAAAAGGTCGGGTTTTCCTGAAAATATTTTATGTTTTCAAAATTCGATGAAAAAAATAAAGAAGATTTTATGGGAAATCCCACCTTTTTTATTTTTTCTTATATTTTGTTTAAAGTTTCTGCTTATATAAGAAATCCTTCTTATCAGCTTTATAGAGGGTTAACCATTTTTAAGTCCGGGGAAATTTTTTTTCTTCAAATATAATTTTTTTCTCGTAAAAATGCAAAATATAATAAAAGAGAAAGATATATTTTTTGTAGAACTTTTCTAGGTGTGTAAACTTTTAGCTAAATATTTTTTCGTACCTTTTGTTATTTCAATGTGGTTTACCAATGAAAAAATTCACGAGATATGTAGTACACATTATTAGTTCTTTCTAAAAAAAAGACATTTTTTTAAGTGGTAATTAAAAATATTATTTTAATCTTCCCTCCAAATTTCAAAAAATTGTATTCAGTTTATTTATAATTCTATTGTTGAGAAACTTTTTAGACTGTATTGGATTTCTTGACATCTTTTCAACACGTGTAATTGAAGACGAGCGTAAAAAAGGACTCACTAACAATTAAATAAGTCACATGACGTGTATAGAATTAAATCGTATTCAGCCATATTTAGGTGACATTCAAATGTTGGGTGGGCCCATTTTTGGCGCGCGGCTTTAATTATAAAACTACTCTAAATGCCTGAATAAGCATCTTTAGAAGATTGCCAAAAAGTTGAACATTTTAGACGATGAGAGTTTATGAAATAAAAAAATGTCCAAACTGCCTGAATAGTATATTGTGCTACAAGTGCGGAAAGTAGGCAGTTACACACGAATGTAAAGTTTGCTGTACGAACCAGATGCGAGTCGAAGATGAGCCGGAAACGACCCGGAGATGAGCCGATGGCAAGTTCTGTAAACTTCACAAGAGTTGCAACTGTCTACTTTAACAATCTGTTGCACACGATATTTTTTGTAACAAATGCAGGAAATTTTCGATTTGAGAAACAAAAACAAATCTTTCGGAAATGTATGGTAATTTTTGGAAATTTATGGTAAAATTACAAAAAATTACCGAAAATATTCGGAAATTGTTGGTGAATTTGTAAATTACCAAAAATTTCCAGAAATTTAAGGTGCCCAAAGCTTTTTGGAAGAAATCCAAAAAGCCAAGAAATACTACAAAAAATTTCGGCAATTTTCGGTAATTTATCAGTCATTTATGGTAACTTATCACTCCGAGTTTGTCCAATCACTGTTCACTACGCACAATCAGTCTCTCAAGCGTCAAATCATAATTAAGTGAGGTTATATGGTTCCGGCTGTCCTGGAAAGTAATTCTGAATCGAAATGCGCAAGCGCAATAGCAAGAAAAAGTAATCTGGCTCAAACTGCGCACGCTCAGCAAATAAAAAAAGTACTCAATACATGCCTCGAAAAGCAAAAATTTCGTGCATGCGTTACAAAAATATTATTTTATACTTAAGGGTAACTGAAAGCGTATGAAAATATGAAACTAAGAAATCAAGGAATGTATTTATGATGGGTATGAATTTTACATGTTGCTAGAAAAATTGTTTAAATCGTTTGAAATTATATTTGGTAACGGTGATCTAAGTTTTATTGTACAATATTCATTTTTCATTCACAAAAATGTCCGTCGAGCGAAAAGAAGGAGTAAAGTTGAAGTTAAGAGTTTTAATTTTGAGATTTAAAAAAATTGTTTGTATGAGTGCAAACAGTGTGCAGATTTTTCAAAGCCTTCTAAATAAATGAACGAATGTTTCAAATAGAGTTTTTAAATATATGCACAAAGTAAAAAAATGTTTCGTTTGAGTCATATTCAAAAAAGCTAATTTTAACAAAAATTCTTTTTTCAATTCTAGAATTTAATATTCTTCTTCACAGCCAAAAATTGTACATAAAAAATAACCATAATTTTTGAAATGATAAAAAGTAATCATAACTTTTGAAAGAATACAAATAAAGTCCCAAGATGACAAATTTCATTTAAAAAAGAGAGACAAAATATATTAAACAATTTCAAACAAAAATTAGAGGTGTTTTATTTTTGTCGAAGAGCCAAATTTCTACAGTATTAGAATTTCGTAGTGAAAAATTCTTTTTTTTTGTTCCACCTCGTATTTTGTGTGATGTTTTTAAGAAACGAGTTTTACTGAAAAATAGGATATTTTATTGATTCTGTTGTCTCATATTATTAATGGTGTACATAAAAGCGAGTATAAATATTAATATAATATAGTTTCAATTTAAAAAAAGTTTCTAAAGTTTTTGGGAATTTTAAATAATGTATTACAAATTTATTTTAAAATAAAAGTAACAGAAACGTAGCGTATTACTTTTTTTTAAATAACGGTAAAGTTGAGGGCATGTGACAGTCTGTCAAACGACCAAATTCATGTTACATTCGGCGGCTTTATAATTAGAAAAATGAATGTATTGTGTTGAAATGTTGTGAAATGTTCCGAAATATACAAGGGCACGCTTGTCTGGTCCACTTGAGATTTTCTTTGTTTGAATCGTGCACTTACATTAATTTTTAAGTTGAAATGTAACTGAGAACATGGCTTTAAGGCCCTGGCTACAGTCGAATTAATAAAATTGCATTATTCAAACAAAATAAAAACTCAAGTGGACAGACGTAATGTTTTATATATTGAACCATTTCCCAGAACCGCCGAATATAATAAGATATCATTTTTCACGTGACAGACTACTTTTGAGTGGTAACGTGTAAGAAATAATTTCTAAATTTCCTAAAATTTGTCTAATTAATTGTGTTCTTTATTTTTAAAGGGTGACCATGTGCCTGAACACGTGGGACCTCCAGTGGCATGTTGCTGTGTAAAATTAGTCGACGTACCCGAAATGGAATACTACGCTATCAATAATCAAGGAGAAGTTTGTGTTAAAGGTACAAATGTCTTCATGGGATACTTCAAAGATCCCGATAAAACGACACAAGTCATCGACCAAATGGGGTGGCATCATACCGGAGACGTCGGAATGTGGTTACCGGTAATTTAAAAATTAAACACTAGATCTGAATACGTATCCTCCCTTCCAATAAATTAAATATATCAACAATATTATATCTTCAAATTTATAAATAAAACAACAAAGTAAGTTTTACTAGGTAGTAGATTTTACGACGCTGCGTAAATCGATAGCAATTCTTCTCATTTCTAATTGCGTAGTAAAAATTTCCTTCATATTTAAAAAAATAATTTTTAACAAGGGGTTGACAACTCGTGTCCAAAAATGCATTGCGAATTTTTTTCACTCCAAAGGGTAAGGCTCCCCCCTATTTTGTGAGATTCCCGGAAGAAGAAATTGCATTTTTTCTCCAATTCAACAATATTAAGACTTGCCCCCGGACCTTTAAAATAACATGGGATTTTAAATGGGAAAAGCTCAGTTTTCGGAAAAATGGGGAAAACAACTATGTACTTGTTATTAATTTTTTGGAAATTTAATTTCTCTCACTACTTAACAAATGTTCAAGGAATAATTTTCACCTCATAACTTTTAAATTTAAAACCCCAAACCCCTTTGTATCGTGCCCGGAAAATTATTCGAAAAATGCAAAATAACAGTTTCATGTAAAATTCATGCTAAAGACGGGATTTTTTGTGGTTATCTCAACATGAATTTGTTGTATTCTGTAAGTGACAAGTTTGCAAATATTTTTGAACTAACTTTAAATTGGTTAAACAATGATTATTTGTTACGAAATGTTAATTTTCCCTGTAAATCACCAATAGTCACTATTTTTTGGAATTAATGACACATGAAGTAAATGTTGAGGATAGTATTTTTTTATTAGGCTATACTTCAATTCTTTAAAGAATTTATATTAGCTTCAATTTTTGTTTCCCTACCAAATCATGAAAACTTTATATTTTCTGGAATTAATTATACAATTAATTAATATTAGGAGGAATATTTTTTATTGAAGACATTTTGTAATTGTTTTAACAATTTCTATTTGTCTGAATTTTTTTCCATGCAAAATCATGAAAAGTTAAGACTTTCTTGAACTAATTAATAGTGATTCACTTCTGACTTTTTATTGGAAAGGTGGAGAACATTCTAGTTTTTTAATCTCTTTACACCATGCCGCTTATTATAAAGAAGTTATACCTCAATTGTTCAAACAATTATTATTTGTTTAAACAATTTTTCATTATATTATTAATACACAATTTCATAATATAATCAAATTGTTCAAGCATATAATAAATGATTAACCAATCGAGGTATCTGAAAGATACAATATCTTAATAATCACCGACATAGGGTAAGAGAATTTAATAAACAAGAATTTTCTCCACCATTCTCATGAAAAGTCTGAAATGAATGACTAATAATGATTTAATAATCAATTTAATAATGTCTTGAACAACAAAAATTATTAACATCCATTGAGCATGTAACGAGTTGAAGAAAGTCTTAACTTTCATGACATGGCATGGAAAAAAATTCAGACAAATAGAAATTGTTTAAACAATTAAAAAATGTCTTCAACAACAAATATTCCTCCTAATAATAATTGTTGATTATAATCAACTGTTTTATTAATTTCAGAAAATATGAACTTTTATTGATTTGGCAGGAAAACATAAATTGTTTAAACAATTGGAAATAACCTAATAACTTAACAAATAGTTATTATTTATATAATTTTAAATTTGTTGTCAAATACTGACAAACTTGTCACTCACTGAATACAAGAATTGCATGCTGAAATTTTTGTTAAAAAAGCCTGTCACTAGCATGAAGTTTAAATAAAACTGTTATTTTGCATTTTCGGGGTATTTTTTGGCATTTTCCGGGCACAATACAAAGTGTTTCGGGCGTCCAATTTACAATTTATGAGGTGGAAACGATTCCTTGAATATTTCTTAAGAAGTGATTGAAATTCAATTTACGAAAACTGAGCTTTTTCCATTTAAAATCCCAGGTTAATGTGAAGAAAATAAAGCAATTTCTTTTCCCGGGAACTTCACAACATAGGAAGGAGCCGGAGGAACCTTGCCCTTTAGCAAAAAGAAAGTTTTTTTGGACTACCCTAGTCTACACTTACTTCTGACTTCAAGATACTTCAGGATATTTTAGTGACTTCAGAAGATTTCACTGAGATTTCGAAAGAATTTCAGTGACTTCATATGACTTCGTGTGAATTCAAATGACTTAACATATTTCAGAAGATTTTAAGAGAGCTACATGTTCAAAAAAATTTACTATAGTTTGAAAAGCTTTTAAAAATGATTTTAGTTATTTGAGGTTTATAAAAATGAGATTTTGTCCTAGATAAACTGAAAATATTGAAATCTTACAAGCATTTTGAAAACTGAGCGTATTATGTAGTATACAAACAAAAATTAATATTATCGGTTTTTGCAAAGATCTCAGAATTACGAATATCTTAAACTTATTTTTACCCTGCGAAACCTCAGGATATTGATCAATCGATTTCAAATTTTACACAGATTATAAGGAATCCAAAATGAAATTTTTCAGTGCTAGGCTCTTTTTGATTTCCAATTTTTGTCCACTCACCCAAATGACTTCAGGATATTTCAAGGAAATTCAAGAGAATTCTTATGAATTCAAGTTACTTTTAGTGCCTTCAGAAATTCCTGAAGAATTCAGTGGCTTCAAGAGAATTTAAGTGTCTTCAAGTAACTTCATATAAATTCAAATGACTTAAGATATTCCAGGACATTTCAAGAGAATTAAAATAAATTCACGTGACTTTCAGTGAATTTAAGTGACATAAGATATTTCAGAACATGTCAGGAGATTTCATTACAAGTATACACCTGACCACCTGACTTCGCGAGTTGTCAATCCTTCGATTGAAAAAAAACACTTTTAAATATTAAGATATCCATATTTAAAATAAAAACCGAAAAAATCACCGAATACTTTTTCAGAACGGAACGCTGAAGATAATCGATAGGAAGAAACATATCTTCAAACTATCGCAGGGCGAGTACATAGTCCCGGAAAAAATAGAAAACATTTACATTCGCAGCCAGTACGTCCACCAGGTGTTTGTCCATGGGGAGTCGCTCAAGTCCTGTGTAGTTGCAGTTGTTGTTCCTGACGTAGACGTTGTTAAATGCTGGGCCCTCGAGAACAAAATCCCTGGAACGCTTAGTGTTCTCTGCGCAAACCCGGAAGTTAAAAGGTTAATTCTCGACGATATGCACACGTGGGGAAAAGAAGCCGGCCTTAAATCGTTTGAACAGGTAATTTCAAAATCTATTTTAAATCAAGTTAAAAAAAAGGGCAAATCGATACCATTTTCAGGCTGTCTAGTGATCAGGCAATTTGAAATTCCCGGTTTTTGCCCCGACCAATTTAAAGATTTTTTTAATTTGTCCGAAAACAACGTATAGATGGGAATTTTATTTACACGTGTCAAGCTTATCCTCAATCACAGTTTGAAGTGATAAATATTAATCGAAACTAAATTGCTGAAAAAGTATAGAAAATTATAGAATTTGATAGACCCTCTATCCAGAAAAACGCAAGAAAATGAATAAAATTCTATACATTTACGGATAATTTGATTAAAATCTATCAATAAGTGGAATTTAAATAAAATTCGATAAACACATTTGATATAACTCCTATAAAACTAAATCAAACAAACTTATTCACGAATAAAATTCTATTACCAGATTTGATAAAAATCCTATCAAATTCAATAAAACGAATTTCACAAATCAAAATCTATCAGCACATTCAATAGATCTTCCCTGATGGAAGTAAATTGATAGGGTTTCTATCCATTTGAATAATTGTCTATCTTTGAGATAGAAATGGAAAGAAACAATGTGTCTTCTGTCTTTATCCCGCGTCTATCCCTTTGATCCTATTCTTTCTCTGTTTCAATCTACAATCACTCAAATTTGTTTGAATCCTAATCTTCCTATCCATGCCTACCCGCCTCTTATCTACATCCTAGTCTTTCTATACAAATGAATTCTCCGCTTATCCGTTTTCTATTCTTTAGGCAATCCAAAATCTTGTCTATCTTTTTTATTCCCTATCTACCTATACAATCAAATCCTATTCTATGTCTTCTGAAATATAAATCACCTCGGTCCTTTTGTATCACAGCCTTTCTATCCAAATGTATCTTCAGCTTATCCACGTCTATCACTTTCTATCCGTTATTCAATATAAAAACTTGTCTATCTTTTTCAATCCCTATCTTCCTACCCAATTGAATCCTTTTCTATCTCTTCTGAAATATAAGTCAGCCCTATCCTTTGAAACCAAAGTCCTAACCAAATGTATATCGTGGATAGAAATGGATAAGTATATTTAATTGTGGCATGGATTCAAATGCATAGAATTTAGAAACAAAGTAGGTATAGAAAGGGATAAGATTTAAAATTACCTCACGTATTAACATAGATAGAAAAGAATAAGTCTTTGAAAATACGGCGGATCCCTGGCGGACCGAAAAAACGGAACGGATACGCTACAGCGTATCCTTATCGTATCCTCTCCGTATCATGCAAGAAAAATTCATTAAAAAAGAAAGATTAACATTTCACTTGTGGAAATTCTGATTCTACGTGAAATTTTGAGTTGAAAGGTCACAGAGTAATCGCAATAGTTTTTCTTGCAACATTAAAAACTTTTAAAAAATATAATACTTTTTGATGACGTGCGCTGAAGGCGACTTCAAACGCATCGTCGTTCAGTAGCAGTCAATAGGCGTTATCCGTCGACTATGCGTTTGAAGTCGCCTTCAGCCCACGTTATCGATAAGTATTATATTTTTTTAAAGTTTTTAATGTTGCAAGAATAACTATTGCGATTACTCCGTGACCTTTTAACGCAAAATTTCACGTAGAATCCGAATTTCAACAAGTGAAATGTTCATCTTCCTTTTTAAATGAGTTTTTCTAGCATGATACGAAGAGGATACGATGTGGATACTATAAGGATACGATGTGGATACTATAAGGATACGCTGCAGCGTATCCGCTCCGTTCGTTCGGTCCGCCAGGGACGTGGAATGAAAAATATAGCTTTTGTGGAATGCAAAGTATGCACTTGGAAGGGATTGAATATCTCTTAACTTTTTCTATCCACGCATTTCCATCTTTTTTATAATCCTATCAGTACAAAACAACATGTTTTTATTGAAACTCTATGAAATCTTATCCGGGCAGAAATGTATCAAATCCTATGCTTCAGAATGTCAGATATTTCTATTCAAACTCTATACTTTGCATAATCGTTTACTTTTCTATCAATATGTAGTCTCATTGAAATTCTATGAAATCTTATCAGCACAAGCCTACTTGTATCAAATCTTATGTTCCATAGAGAAATCTTACACATTTCCATCAACAGATTCTCATTAAATCTCTATAAAATCTTATCCATACAGAGCTTATATAAAAAATCCTATTTTCTAAAATTTCTATAAAATTCTATCCATCGAGAAATAATATATTTTTATATTAATGATTTATCATTAAAATTCTATCAAATCTTATTGTCAAGGACCTGTATCAAATCCTATGTTATAGAATCTTGCAAGTTTTTATCCAGCTCTATTCGTTGAGAAATTGTATAGCTTTCTACTAACAGCATATTATTGACATTCTATCAAATCTTATCCACTTCAGACTTGTATCAAATCCTCGTATCAGAATCTCGGAAATTTCTAACAAATTGCATCCGTCGAGAAATTGTATTCTTTGCTATCAAAATTTTCTCATTATATAAGATTTTATAGAGTTTAAATGACAATATCTTGGTAGAAAAGTATAAGATTTCTCGACGAGTAGAATTCAACAGAAATTTTTCAGGTTCTAGAAAATAGGGTTTGATACGTGTCCGGTGCGATTAATATTGGATAGAGTTTAAATAAAAAACTCTTGATAGAAAAGTATAAGATTTTACGACGGATAGAATTTGATAGATTTTTTTTAGATTTCCAGACACAGGATATACTGGAGTTTCAATGAAAAAATATGGATTGAAAAGAAAATGAGATTTATCGACGGACAGAGTTAGACAAAAACTTCCAAGATTCTGGAACATAGGATTTTATACAAGTCTTGTGCGGTAAAGAGATTATGGAGTTTTAATCAGAAAATATTGATAGAAAAGTATAAGATTTTAGACGGTCAGAATCTGGTAGGACATTTTGAGCGTACGTATTAAAGTAGATACGAATATGGGGTTTCATATTTCATAAGATGGGATTGAATTTTTATCAAAGAACGTATAGCAACGTATAGGAATTATTGAGAGACAAATTTTTTTTGGTTAACAATGCAACTGTTTGGTTAAAACTTTATCTCTTTTAGTTGAGGATTCAAGTCTTTTGTTGAAAATTCTCCTTTTTTGGTTGAGTTCAACTGTTTTCGATTTTAAATTAATTTTGTTTTCCTTGAAATATCAACTACTAATATCAACTATTACTATCAACTATTACATTTTTAATGAAAAGTTTATCTTCTCAAGTTTAAAAATGCAACTATTTGGTTGAAAAATTATGTAATTTGTCGAAAAACTGTCTTTTTTTGGTAGAAAATTAATCTTTTTGGTTGGAAATTTAACTGTTTTATAAGAAACTCGTCTTTTTGGCTTGGAAATTCAACATTTTGGATGAATTTTTCTCTTTATTGACTGAAATATCTTTTTTGGTTAATATTTGAACTCTTGCTGAGGATTCGTCATTTTCATTTGAAACTTCATCTCTTTTGGTAGAAATTTCATATTTTGTTGTTAAAAATGCAACTTTTTGGTTGAAAATGAATTAGTTTTGGTTGAGGGATCAACTATTTTTTTTTAAATTCGTTCTTTTTTATTCAATTCAATTGTTTTTTATTTAAAATGAAAACCTTTTCTTGATTAAAAATTATGGATTTTGGATGACCCTTAAATAAATCCAAGCAAAAAATTCAGTCGGAAAAATTACGTAAGTTAGGGGAGGGGGGGGGGGGCGTCAAAACTTACGGAGCGTAACAAAGGCGAGTAGTTAGTTCAAAATTTCAGATAACAACTGTACGGAAGTTATGCAGGGCCCTTACTTATTGAATACTTGACTTTAGAGAGGAATATAAATTATTTATTCTGAATTTAATTTCTTAAATTTTCTGTTTTTATAGGTAAAGGACATTTACCTCCATCCAGATCCATTCTCAGTGCAAAATGGACTCTTGACGCCGACGTTAAAAACGAAGCGGCCTCAGTTGAAAGCGTACTTCAAGCCGCAATTAGAGGATCTCTATCAACATCTAGACTGACCGGGTTGAGCATCTGGCCCAAATAATTTTTATCAGCACCAATACAGCAATAACGTCGCCACATTCGCCAATTTTATCACGTCGTCTTTCCCGAAAGGAGTCGCATCTTTCATCAAGTACTCGCTATTGCTCGATCTTCGAGATATATCTTTTATTATATATCATTTTCACCGATACATAGTGTCAAAGAAGAACACAAAGAATGCCATTAAGGCATCTGATAATAACGTGATAGATAATAAAATCGAGATATTGTTAAGCTTGCCTATTTCTTTACAATTATATTATATTATATATAAAGTAATCATCACGTCTTGCCGACCTCTTATTTACAATTATTGCCCTCCTTGCCCACTCACGTGTCAGTTATGTACAAACAAGTGAAATCTCTCTTTCTACTCAAGTATTTCCAAATTATAAACTGCGTTTGAAAATGTAGTTTTGAATAGTGAAGTGCAATAGAGTAATAAATAGCGAAACGATAATGTATTTACCGCGAGAGGTGATTAAATTTTATATGAAAAACTGACACTGTTGAATAAAAAATAAAAAAAAAAACATCAAAGACTAGAAATTGTATGGATTTCATTAAAGTTTCACCAACATTTCATCGTTCCCTTCAAATTCATTTGCAAAATTTAAGAGCACTTTTCCAAAATGTTTTATATCCAAGAAATACCGATTTCCTCAAATAACAATTTCCTTTCCATTTATAACCTGTTTTTCTTATTGCTTTCATTAACAGTACAAGATTATGTATATTCAGTACAACAATAAATTAATCCTATATTATAAAATCCTACTTACTACCAAAAAACGATATATTTATTTACTCACGGTTGGATACAAGACTCTGGATTTGACCCCACTTTCCAGCATAGTTTTAAAAAAATAATTTTTTCTTTGTTTAAAACGCAAATATGTTCATTGCATGTAAAATCTTAATAAAATTATGAATACCGCAAAAAGGAAAATTTCTTGAAAAATGGTTACAAGACGTGTCGGAAAAATGCTCTTACTAGAAATAAATTTCATATCTATATTCCTTGAGAGCATTAATGTTTAATACTAAAGGAATGTTTATCAAATGACTAGAATCGCCACTGTGGCGACTGTATCACGGAAGCTTTTAGAAGCTTTCCTATTCAGTCCATCGATCTAAAAAGGACATTTTGGGGTTTAAACAGTTTTGGCTCATCGTGAATGACAAAAGTCCAAGTTCGTGATACAGAAATCGTGACTCGCGTTCGACTTGACAGTCGCAGTGACGGAATGTTATAAATAAATTTAAAAGTCACTTGGTGACGGCGCTTCGAGACGGTTTTTTGGATAGAACCATGCACTTAGGCGAACTTTGAAAATGAAATTGCAGGTAGGATTCGATCCACGGATCCATAATTTTCTATCATTGGTCAGTCGAGGCACACAATTTAGCGTTTAACTTTTAAAACTGTAGTATATAACGAAGCAGCCCATTGATACAAGCACGAGTGTTACCAACGCTAAGATTAATCTTTGCTGAAGAGCCCTGAGAATCATTCCGGATAACAAACGAGACCCTCGGCCCAGTTCAGCATCTGTGTCTCGTAACTGAAAGAAAATAATTGCCAATCAAATAAATGCCAGACAAGTATGAACATTTTCTGAAATGTATGGACAGGTTAAAAGCTTTAGCTGCCGGAAAACGCTCTCATAATCAGAAAGAGAAATCTATTGAAGCTAAATTACAAGGATAGATACAATCCCAAATTTATATTTTATTTTGCTTGAAAGTATACAAAATTTGAACATTTTTTGACGCATATGAATTAATATTTTTAATAATAGATTTACGTCTATCGAATTTTCATTATCAAATTCCCGAAACATCACTGGATTTCCCCGATCGAAATTAACGTTTTTTCCGGCTTTTAGGGTTTCGTAGACCCGGACAGAAACCCTTATAGTTTCGGTCGGATGTCCGTTTGTCTGTCTGTGGTACTTCTTTCCACGGAAGGGAAATTAGGGAAGTTAGGGGGAATAAAGGGTGGGGAAGCAAGAGAAAAAGAGTGAAGGGGGAGTATGGGAAGTGAGGAGAAATTAGGGGGATAAGGGAGGGGGTGCAAGGGGAAATTATGAGAGGGGGTAGGGGAAATTAGGGAGGGTAAGTGAGTGTAAGTGAGGGAAAGTAGGGGAAATTATTAGAGATGAGGGTGAGTAGGGGAGGGAAGTCAGGGCTGGAGAAGGAAAGTAGGGAAAGGTATGGAAAGGTTTGAAGGACTTAATTAATGTCTTAATAGGCTACGAAACCCTTTTTTGTAGGCGCGCGGCACCTACTTTGACTTTGGTATTATTTTACTGAGAGGACCAGTTTAGGATAATTAACATAAATATATCTTGAAATGAAAAATCAAAACATCATAAATAAGTTTTAAATATTCAAAAATTTCTTATACTTGAACAGTGGATTTATGAGCGATTTTACAATTAAAAATTATTACGACCCATTTCTTCTAAGTTCAGATCTTGGCACAATCAAAGGAAAAATCAGCACAATTTTGTCGGGACATCGATTATAGTCGATGACAAAATATAAGCCCAAGAAAATTGTATTATTTACACATTTTTTCGCAATATTTCTGAAGGAGTGGTAAACAATATTTCAGCCTAGTATCATATATTAGACGCAGAAATGTTATATCTTTTACCCTGCTTTAAGGGAAAAAAATGTAATCGGTTTCATTATCAAAATTAGATTATTGATTCTTGAACTTATGAACAAAATGTTTAATATGAAATATTGGCTTTTCAAACTAGTGATCACTAGAAACAAAACATAAATCCCGGGTTGATAAACACCCTGATTTTATACCAGACTTTCAAAATTTTTAATTTGTTATACAAAAAGTACAAAATTAAAGAATTTTTTTTAATGTGAAGATACTCAGAATTAATACTCTTAAATACAGCACAAAAGATTAAAACATTTAAAGCTTTCCAATTAAACAATTTTTGACGAAAACGTTTAATATGGAAATTTTTCATATGATTTAAAATTCAAACGTTCAAAATCTTCAAAATTTCGATATCAAACGTTCAAAACGAAACAACTTTTAGTCCGAAAGTACTCAGAATTCACCATTTTAATAAAGCATACGATTAAAACCTTTAAAACTAAAACCCTTTCCAATTGAACAATCTTGAACTGAAATTAATATGGAAATTCTTCTCTTCAAAAAAATGAAATTGTTCTAAGAAAATAAATAATAATTTTGAAGCAAATATAAAAATAATTACCCTTCCTCTGCTTCTTTGGATCGTTTCCCTTTGATCGTGAAGGTCTTTTAACACTTGGGAACCAATTTCTTCTGTTTCAAGGACCATGCGATAACCATTTTGCAATGTTCTTCCGGTTCGATCTACCCTTTCAGATGCATCAAGTAACCTTTTTCTTTGTTCTTCGGTGATGCCATTGTCCCAAGATTCTTCTAAACCCAAATCGACGATTTCATTTTTTGGCTTCTTCGCAGATTCAAATTCCTGAGTCAGCCTTTTGAGCTCCGCTCTGTGACTTTCGACCCTGCCTCGAAGACGATCTCTGGCAGCTCCAGAAACTCCCCGCACTTCCAATTCCATTTGTTCGAGCTGTAATTATGAAAGAATCTACTTAACTTTACAGTTTTTAAACATTTCGTTTTTTACAGGGTGTCTACTTAAATCACGGGAAAAAATTCCCCGACAATTTCAGGCTTTTACAAGTATCTCTAGATTTTCACAGGTATAATTTTTCTTATGTGGAGAAGTTCGAATATAAACACGGAGAAAAATGGATATTAAAACAGATTATCTAGATATTACGCTTAATATCATAGCGATTGAACTATGGGACAGAATTCTAGATAAGGAGACATCCATAAATTACGTAACAATTTTGTTGCCATTTTTATCCCGCCCCTCCCACATGCAACAAAGGAACTATACACACTCCTCGAAAATTAAAACGTACAAAAATCGGTGTGATCTAGTACAAAAATATACATCAAAAACTTAATTTTTTTACCATTTTTTATAATTATTAATACATATCTCCTAATATTTAATATTGTTTATGCATTTTTCTAGATTTTTCGACAAGGTAAACGTGACCTAAAAGAACCTAAACATTTTATAAAGAACGAATGCGGCCATAATAAACACTAATAAAAGGCCATGCCAAGTGAGCCCAGGGGAGCTGCAAAAGGGCGGCTAGGTTCACTGAAATTTGGTATTTTTTTGTACTTAACAAAAATTAATAATAATATTCTAATTGAGCGTAGCACAAATATTTTCTATGAGCCTAGACACTTCGTTAATAAAATATAATTCAAAAATTGTGAAAAAAAGTTCCTTTTATGGATTTTTTAAAAATACCCTACAATCTTTGAAATTCTTTAAATCGTTGGAAATACCTTGAAATATTTAAGAATTTCTTAAAATCTTTCAATTTTTATAAATAAATTCGTTGAAATTTCATCGAAATATTATATAGAATCCCTTGAAATCCCGTGAAGTTAGATGACAGCTAATGATATTCTTGGAAATTCCTTGTAAATTTTTTAATTTCTTGAAATCCTTGAAATTCTTCGAAATATTTTCAATTATCCTAAAATCTTTAAAATTCTATAAAGGCTTTCACATTTTTTTTAATCTTTGAAATCCTTTGAAATGCTTTGAAATCCCTCAATTCTTGCGAACGAATCCTTTGAAATTTCATTAAAATATTACAGAATCCCTTGAAATCCCGTGATGTTACATAAAAGCTGAGCATATTCCTTGAAATTCCTTGACATTTTTTAAAACTTTCTTGGAATCCTTTAGGATACCCTAAAACATATTTAATCCTCTGAAATATTTCTAAATCCCTTAAAATTATTTTAATACTCTTGAAAATTTCTCAAAATATTGTAGAAACCCTTGAAGTTACATGAAATCTGATATTTATTAAAATTTCTTGAAATATTTGAAGTCCTATGAACTCTTTCAGATCCTGGAAAGTTCATTAAAATACCTTACTGAAAGCTTTTAAAATCCCTTGTAATTACTGAAATCCTTTGAAATCTCGTGAAATTCGTTAAAATTCCCTAAAAATCCTTTTTAATATTTTGAAAAGTTATAAATCCTCTGAAAATCCTTTGGAAACTTTTCAAATATCTTAGCTTAAACCGATAAATTAACCTTGAATGATTTTGCGGGTAGTAGCAATTTCAAAAATTGTAAAAAAAACTTTTTAATGGACATTTTTACAGAATGATGGAAAAAAATCTAATTATACCCTTATGAAGTCTTTGTAATATTATTACAATCTTTTATTGTAAAATTACTGAACTTTAACGTTATTATACAATATAATTTTGCATACATGGATCTCATATAAGGTTGACAAGTGATAATGTTGATAAGTCTCGACATGGTAGTAGTTACACTTTTAAATAACGAGACGAATTTTCAACAAAAATGATAAATCTTCAACGTGAATAGTTAAGTTTTCAATTACAAACATAAATTTTCAACAACAAAAAAAACGAATTTTTAACTAAAAGGATGAATCTTTAACTAAAAACCTGATTTCTAACAAAGTGGTTCAACCTTCAAACAAGTAATTTTATTTTCCACCAAAAAAATGAATTCTGAACGATGAAATGTAACAGTAGATATTTCAAACAAAAATGATGACTTTTGAACAAAATTGTTAAATTTGCAACCAAATAATAAAATTCTCAACTAAAAATATAATTATCAGGAGCAAGCAACTGAAAAAAGAAAGAAATACAAATACAAGGCAAATAAATTACTAACAAGAACATTACATCAGGGTGGCCACAAACTTCATTTTCAAAATTCCCTAACTTTTCTTTGACCAATTTTTTATTTTCCCTGGCAATTAATATTCAAAGACCGGAATTTAATTCTTGTAAAAATTTTGAAATATAATCTTTTATAAACGTAATCAAACAATTTCATACTAAAGTTTAACAATTTCAAATTTATTATCTTTGACAGTTATTTAAAATGCCTCTTATCAAAGTTTCCTTACTTGTTTGCATTTTCAACTAGAGAGATGAATTTTGAACTAAAATGATAAATCTTCAACTTAACGAAATATATAGTAGTTGATAATTAAATTCAAAAATATTTTCAATTAATTTTTTTTCAAAATACCTGACTAATAGGGGCTGGATAAATTAGTCAAATTTCAACAGATTCTAACCAATAAAAGCTAATTACACGCGGAATTGAACTTTCAATATATTAACAGAAATCAATTATTAGATGAAAAAAATATCATTAAATTGCTGTTAAAGTTGAAAGAAAATCGGGAATAAATGAGAAACTGTGAAATATTGTCGATTGCAGCTTCGTGATTATTCACCGTGATAAAATTAACAATCTATTGTTGAAAAGGTCTGTCTTTCTACTTAAGAAAAAATTAGAAATCAAGTGAAAAATGGCGGAGTTATTAATTATTATATGTGACCATCCACGAAGAAAGGGACCTAACGCGCGGTAGCTTGATTTTACACTTTTACAGGAGGAGAGATTGAAGAGGGCCTCACTTTGCAGTTTAATAACAATTCGAATTTTTCAGATATAGGAATATTTTTTATTATGAAAGAGCAAATAAAAAACTATCGATTCGTGTAAAAAACTAAAAATAGATTTTTTCTGCATTAGGTTCCTTTCTTCGTGACATATACATGAACCAACGAAAAAAAGATACAACAGTATTTTTTCGCTCACCATAGAACAGCATAGAACAAGTTTAAAAAAATATTGTTTCTTAAAAGGAATACAAATTCCAGGACCATGTGGAAAATTCAAGGACTTGTCTAGGTTTTCAGGACGCTACACGCCCTGCCGTAATATCTAAATATTATGGTTGAATATCAAAATGTTTATTATCTAATTTTCTTCGTGACGTATCGCATTTTTTTAAGCAATCAACCCTACACTCCTCAAGGCATTTTATGACACTTAAATAATTTAAATTTATTGCCCACATGTAAATGCTTAAATTGTAATTAATTGAAATAAAAAAATCGGAATAAGTAAAAAATACGCGAGTCAATTATAAATAAGGTTTCTTTCAATCTTTGTAAATATTTGAACAATTAAAAATGATCCTATTCATATAAAAAATTAAAGCACTGTTTTATTTTTTTTATTTTGGAAAGTAGCTTTATAAAAGGACAAGTAATTCCGCAATGATAAAATTTCTTAAATATTTGATTAATATGTTTAATTTAGTAAGCTGTAAAGATAAACGATTACAAAATATTCGTAAATATATTGATTATCATCATTAAACAATCAAATAAATAAATAATACAGGAAACATCATTATAATCAATTCCTGTAATTTCTTAAGATTGTTCCTAAAGTTCATGAACAATATTTGACTACTCCTCCCGCATTTCAGGATTAATTAAATAAAAACATTATTATTGTGAATAAAAGATTAGTAGAGACTATAAAAAGAAGTATGATTTAAATCAGTATACAATCAGTACTATAAAGTTACTTTTACGGATGAAAAAAACAATGTTTTTTAATTTTATATTACAATTTTAAAAAATGTTCTCACACATGAAATTATAATATGGGTCCAATTCTTAACTAGAATTACGTTCCAAGACTTTCAGGCACTTTTTTCATTTTCTTGATGCCTGGGTGAGATTTGATCGTGTTCAAATAACAGTAGTGTCCAAAAATCTTAGCATATGTTATAAACTGTCAACGTAAGTCAGTTTCTCATATGTTTTTCTCCAAAGAAAACATTTTTTAAAAAATATGAAAAAATTACTTATTTCAAACGATGTATGTAAGTAAAGAAATGTTATAATCAAAAGATATAAGCTCTCCTTATAAATTTGGGAATTTCTGATTTAAAATGTGAACTATAGAGAAACTAAAGCAAAAAGTATATTTCAAAATTATACTTATTTCCTCGGCAATGAAAAATCACAGACTTTTGTGGTTAGGTACTAAAAAAATCTACGACATTCAACCAAAAATGAATTAAATAACAAAAATTCTTACCAGTTCTTGAGCTTCTTCGAGTTCTCGATCAACATCTTGAATAAACGGCTTTTTCTCACCTGTAAATTAATCAAGAGTATCGATTATTGTCGTCTGAGAATTCCATCAGATAACAGAGTCATGTTTTTCGGAACAAAATAACTTCAAATTCACAATTCACTTCAGTCCTATTTTTAAATCCCGTTTTTAAAAATACTTACTGCCATTTAAAACCGATATTCTTCCTATTTTGGCAGTGATATCAGCTGTCAAAACGGCGTATTGTTGTTCATAGTTGTCAATGAGCGTCGCCATTTTATTTTACTTTCAGCTGATTGCATTGATGACGCGCAGAATATGCGCAACGATGGCGCTACTCTGAATACTCGAAGCGGTAAAATTCGAAGTTCAAAACCAACTAGTTTTATTTTAAATCTAAAAAATCCAATAGGTTAAACTAAATTCAAATTCATTTATAGAGGGCAGTAATATCTATAGAACATTTTCAGTGAAAAAACATTTAATTCTTATAAATTCTAAAAAGGAAGATTCACGCCGAATATTCTCAGCATGGGCATTAGACCAAAGTTTCAGAAACTTTTGACAGTTTCACATCATATTAAATTCAATTTAAAACGCTTTAAATTTTTTGAAGATATAAAGTAAAATATTGCATTTTTAACAAAATACATGAAGTTTTGACCAGACAGCTGAATTTTCAACACAAACGATCAATTTTCAAACAAAAAGATTACTTTTATGCCAGAAAATATGATATTTCAACAAAATAGTTGAATTTTTAATAAAACAATTACATTATATCAACCGAAAAATTAATTTTTAACTAAAATGATAAATCATCAACCAAAAACAATAATTTTTTTGAACAAAGGAGTTCATCTTTTAGCTAAGAGGTTGCATTTTTAACTAAAAAATACGAATTCTCAACGAAAAATGTAACAGTTGATATTTAAACTAAAAAAAGATATCTATTTTAAATCAAAAACAGTTGAATTCAACCAAAAAAGAAAAATTTTCAACAAAATTGTTGAATCCTCAAACAAAACCAATAGCTGACTCATAGATAGAACGTGTTCACTAATTACTGAAATTAGTAAAAAATTCAACTGATTCAATTTTAGAGAGAATTTAACAGTTGTATTTTCAACCAAAACAAAAATGAAATTACTACCAAAACAGATGAATTTTCAAACCAAAAAGACGAATATCAAACAAAAAAGTGGAATTTTCAACCAAAAACGATTCTTTAGTTCAGCAGTAACAAAAATTTCAACCTAATTGTTAAATTTTAAAGCCAGAAAGAATTTTATATAAAACAGTCGAATTTTGTACGCAAAAATACGAATTTTTAACAAGAATCTTAATTTTCAACCAATTACTTGAAGCTTCAACCAAATAGATAAATTTTCTGCCAAGCACGTAATTTCAAACATTTATGATAAATCTTCTTTAGAAAAAAAATCATTTAAACCAAAAATTCCCACAAATTGATTACATTTTTAACTAAGGAAATGAACTTTCAACCTATATAAAAGTATCTTTTAACAAAAAACAAAAAAACAAAAATTTATATAAAGAGTCAAATTTTCTTCAGGAAAATATGAATTTTTAACAAAAATGTTAATTTTCAACTAAACAAATGAATTTTCTGCCAAGAAAATTAATTTTCTTCCAAAAAGACAAATTTTCAACAAAGAAGTTATATTAATAACCAAAGAACTGATTTTTCAAATTAAACTATACATCTATAACATAGTTGAATTTTTAGTCAACAAAATTAATTTTCAACCAACAAAAAAAATTGCAACAAAATATAGTTACATTTTCAACCAAGGAGATGAACTATCAACTTATATGATGAATCTTTAACTGGAATAATTACATTCTGAGTTTAAAATGTAGTCTTTGAACAAAAAGAAAATGATTTTCCAAACAAAATAGTTACATTGTCAACCAAAGAAATAAATTTTTAAAACGAATGATGAATCCTTGACAAAAAATATAATAGATGATACTTCAACTAGAGGTGTGCAGTGGTTAGTTTGAATTTTCCATTTTACAATTATACAATTCCATTAACAATTTCTTAAATGAAAATTGCTTCTCTTTTTTTTAGAAAAAATCGAGTTAAAAGTGGAGTCGAAACTTCGAAATTCGCATTATTCGAATATTCGTCGTGTTAACACAGGATTCAATATTTTGAATAATTTTTCATTAATATTCATATTATATTTTATTAATGGCAATATTAAAATTTTTATCATATTATTATTAATGTATATTAATACAGAATTAAATGTTTAAATTTAACACCTAATGGAATTTTTAAATATTTTAAATATTCCCGCCTTACTGCTTGAAACTTCGAAACATTTCCAAAGTTTCATGTTTCATGAAACTTTACAACCCTACGTGGAAGGCAAGAAGGCGCCAATATTCAAATTGCCTAAACTACTTCCCCAGCTTTATTTCAATATTGAATGAAAAGTAATTGAAAATTACCATTATAACAACACCACAGTATTAATGAACGATCTACTCATTTAGTTTCTTAAATTATAAAGAATTTGTAAAAAGATAGACTTGTACACATGCGGTATTTACTTTAGAAAATTCCGTGACGCCACGGCCAGGTGACACGTCAGTGCAAATGGACCAATAAGAATCAAGCTAAGAGGAATTTCTCCAATCGTGGAAGTCAAGAGTAGGTGAGGGGTATTGTGTTGAATGGTCGGAAACAGGTCGAAATCCGAAATGATGATGGCTGCTGAAGTGAGGTGGCTCGTGGTTTTCCTCGTATTTTTCGCGTTTTCTGCGGTTTTTGCGAACACGGTTCATCGTAAATTCGAATATAAATACTCATTTAAACCGCCGTATCTCGCGCAAAGGGATGGAAGTGTGCCTTTCTGGGAATATGGTGGAAGTAAGTAGAACACAAACCTAACCAATTTCCCAATCTCCCGTATGTTTCCCTTTTCTTTTCGATTTTCGATGCTTTCCCTTAAAATTATAGACTAGACTCTTGTTTATAAATTGCTCAATCTTTAACCGAAATTACACTCGCTCTTTTAATTCATCCCGCAAACAACAGCTTTTTTATTACGTTTTTTTTACTTTCACACTACCGTATGTTATTCCCCGGCTTTTGGACCCTTTTGACAGCATGTGTTTTTGAAAAATTGATTAAAAAATCGGGATATTTACTTTTTCAGCGCATTTTTTAGTAGAAAAATAAAGGCAAGTGTTTGTTTGTCATAGGGGTGTTTTGTAATTTTTTAAATGTTTTTTTTTAATGTTTTTTAAAAATTACTTTTCTGAAAAAAATTACCTTAAACAGATGTTTATGTTGATTTGTGTAATATTTGGTAAAGATGTGTTCTATTATTATTATTTTTTCTTTTGCCATTTATGATTTTCCCATTTGGAGCACAGTGCAGTTCTGGAATTTTCGTTTTAATTTTCTATTTTCGACAACTGAAAATAAGAATTATAAGGCGTGTTTTGTTCAGAGCGAATTATTTGGATACATGTATATCTAATCTAATGTAAATAATCTAATCTAATATCTAAACAAAATAATCTTCAGACTAATCAATTTAATTCAATCCCAAAAATCGAACGTGTTAACCTATCCATGATGTCAGATTAAATTCAATTATTTGTTGACGCTGGCAAATTTTTTAGGTCATTCGCCTTCTGCAGGTACCCAGCATTGCACAATGCACTATTTAAAAGAATGAATTTCAATTTTCGGTCTCAAATATTATTTTAGACTAACTACAAATAAAATTTTTAAAAAGACAAGAAATTCAGGGAATTAAAGCTTAAAAAGAATCGAAACTAAAGTTTTGTCTCATTTTAAATTTAATTCAATTTCACAATTTTCACATTTAAAACATATATAAATTTAAATCAAAAAGATAGTAACTTGAGCAAAAATGAAAACTTTCATATTCTGAGGAAGTTAAATTTATGATTTTATTTGAATTGATATGCCTTCAATATCAGAGGATCTTTAAAAATATATTAAGTTTGAAATGGAGTTCACAAATTGGAATTTTAATCAGAATCTGAAAGAAATAACATTTCGAATCTTTCGATTTTGAAAAAAGTGTTTAAATTATTTTTAAGTAATTAAAAATAGAAATTTAGTTTAAATATTGAAATGCGTAATAAGAAGTGTAATCTATAATGATTAAAATTACGTCAAGATCTTTTCAAGTTTTTAATAGAATAATATATGGCAATTTTGTTTCCTTAAATATAACTAATATTAGAAAGCTCTCGAAAAAGAATAATTTTACTCAGAAAATTCTAAAATTTAAAAAGGATTTGGTGAGTGTTTTGCATGGAGGCACTCCCGATTTGTTCAGGTAAAAGTGGTAGGGGTGGTTTAGGGGGTTGTTGAATATTATTACGGGACTGGAAATATAACTTGTAGTTTTCTGAAGGTGACTTGCGTGATTATTTCAAATTAAAAATTTTTTGTTGAGTCTTGGAGCCACTCGGGATTTGTTCAGGTAAAAGTGGTGGTGTTTGTTTTCGGGGGTTGTTGAATATTATTATGGGGCTGAGAATTTAACTTGGGCTTTTTTTTAAGATTACTTGTGTGAGTATTTAAAAATGTTCAATTTTTTTAGTGTTTCACGTGAAGGCTATTCGGATTTGTTCAGGTATAAGTGGTAGGGATGGTTTTCGGTTTTTTTTTAAACATTATTATGGGGTTGGAAATATAACTTGGAGTATTCTGGGCTACAGGAATATTTGGTAAACTGTTACAACGGACCCTTTATGAGTGTATTGAAAAAAAATTGGGTCTGCACACAGGGTTAAATTCCTATTTTTGTTTTCAGATGCAATTGCCAGCTCTGAGAATGTTAGGGTTGCCCCATCACTCAGGAGTCAAAAAGGTAAAGAATTTGTATTTACATTATATTTTTGCATGCAAAATGAAATTATAATTAATTGACAAAATTTAGGTGCAATTTGGACGAAGCAGCCGATTAATTTTGATTGGTGGGAGGTCGACCTCGTCTTCCGGATAACTGGTCGTGGAAGAGTTGGTGCCGATGGTTTAGCATTTTGGTACACGAGTTCTAAAGGACTTTATAATGGCACAGTATTTGGAAGTTCCGATCAATGGAATGGGCTTGGTATTTTCTTTGATTCTTTCGACAATGACAACAAGCACAATAATCCATACATTATGGCTGTTCTCAATGATGGCACAAAGATGTTCGACCACTCCAAGTAAATATAAAAGCAACCATTACATCTTTTTAAATACTGTTACAGAGTGTCTACTTACCTGGAAAACCTGGAATTGTCAGAGAATTTGTATATACCTGGAAATACCTGGAAATGTCCGGGACATTTTTCGAGAACGAGCTTCAATTTTTTCTAATTTCAGTATGAAAGTAAATAACAATGATTTTTCATTCGTCAAAGTGGAAGCATATTACTGGATTTAACTTTTTTTTTTAATTCGTTCTTTTTTGCTTGGAAATTCATTTTTTTAAACTGAAAATTCGACTATTCTATTTTTGCTTGGAAATTGGGGTTTTTTAGTTGAAAGTTCAAGCACTTGATTGAAAATTCATGTACTTTGTTGAAAATTGATCCTTTTTGGTTGAAAAATATCTTAGCTTCTTAATATCTTAGCTGAAAATATATATTTTTGCTTGATCGAATTCAACCCTTTTTGATTAACAATTAAAACCTTTTTTGTTGATGTAGATGAACAATTTTAATTTTAAAATTCATCTCTTCAATTGCAAATTTTAATATTTTGTCGAAGGTTTGTTTTTATTTGTTGGAAATTAATTTCGTAACGGAAAATCTAACTATTCTAGTTAAGTATTCCATCATTTCAATTTAAAATTCATCTTTGTGGTTGAAGATTCAACCGTTTCAGTAACAGATTCATCATTTTAGTTGAAAATTCATCTTTTTGTTTAAAAATACAACTATTGTAGTTGAAAATTCATAATTCTAATTGAAAATGTATCACTTTGGTTGAAAATTTAACTATTTTTTGGAAATTTTGTTTTTGTTGGTGAAAAATTTAATTATTCTATTTTTTTGTTCAAAACTGTTTTGGTTTTTTTAGATAAAATTAATCTCCTTGGTTGTAAATTCAACTATTCCAGTGAAAGTTAATCTCTGTTGTTAAAAATTTTTATTTTGTTGTTGAAAATTCAACTACTATAGTTCAAGATTCATCATTCGTTAGTTGAAAATTCATCTGTTTAGTTAAAAATTCATCTTTTCAACTTCAAATTTAACTAAACCAGTTGAATATTCCGTCTTTATAGTTAAAAAATGAACTATTCAATGTTGGGTTTAAAGTTGATCTTTTCTCGTTAAAAGTTCGTGTGTTTTGTTGAAACTTCATCTTTTTTGGTCAAAAATTAATCTTGATTGAAAATTCAGGTTTTTGGTTGAAAATTCGACTATTTCAGATAAAGATTCATCTTTTTAGTTGAAAATGCATCTTTTTGATTTAAAATTCACCTATTCTAGTTAATCATTCATCGATTTAGTTGAAAATTTATCACTTTGATTGCAAATTTAACTATTTTGTTGAAAATTTGTTTTTTTTTTGTTGTTGAAAAATTATCCACTCTCTTAAAATGCAGTATTTTTAATTGAAAAGTTATGAATTTCGAGAGTTTTAAATTTAATTCCATATAGTACCCACATTAATTTTACTTAAAAGAACATATTTCCCTATTTTCGTGAAAAGTCTCATTATTTCTTTCCGTATCTCCTTAGTTACTTACACAAATTCAAAAAAGTTATTCAATTTTACATATGAATAGTACTATTTTACACATTTATATATTTATAAGGACTAAAAAATACATATTCCGAGTCTATTGTTTTAAAAAATGCAAAATACTTTAATGGCTCCGTACTATAAAAAATTATACCTAGAAAAATCTTGAGATCGCTGGAAAAAACCAGGAAATGTTAGAGTATTTTTTTCCAGGATTTGAGGTTGCAAGGGTGATCCAAAAATGCATTAAATATTATTTTTTTCGAAGTTTGACGCATATCCCCCCTTCCCAAGTTTGTTCGAAGCCACAACAAAATTAATGCGTTTTTTTAAACACAAAATTATATTCAAAGGTCTGGCAAGACCCGTATATTATGTGACATCAACACAGACTCATATTGAATGGAGGCGTCGAAATACATTTTTGTAAATTTTATTTAGAATTGTCAATATTAGGCGTATCGAGTTCATCCTTAACATTTATTTTCACAGTTAGCCATAGAATACGAATCAAAAATTAGTTTTTGAATTTCACCATCATAAGTCTTTTTTTATAGGCACCCCCAAAAACCCCATAAAATGAAAAATCGGGGTTAGCGAGTTTTTGGCGCTAATTATTATTTTTCGGTTTCTTTTAGTATAAATTGTTTCTAATATATAAAATATTACTTTCTACTGATGATTAGATATTCAAATACATTTTTTAAACAATTTAATATTGTTTATAGCAATTTTCTCTTAGAATAGAGTTAGAGAGTCGCGGTTTTTTCTGGATTTTCCATCTTTCTTTCAACTTTTCAGTTAGAGCGAGGCAATATTCAATTAAAGCTAACAAAACTAATTTAATAAACAATCTATTATTCTTTATAATAATAATCTCTCAGAATAATGGTAGAAAATTGCGGTTTTTTCGGAAATTTTCCACTTTTTCTCCACTTCTCAGTTAGAGTAAGAGAAGAGTTAATTCAAAGGAGCCAGAATAATTGTTTAAACGATGCATTATTATTTATAACAATATTCTATTAGAATAATAGGCTTGTGGGACCTTTAAGTATCATTTTTTTCGAACAAATTTGGGGGAATATGCGTGAAAATTTGGAATGAAAAAAATTTCCAATGCATTTTTGACCCATCCTAGTGTCTACTTACGAGTACCTGGAAAAGTCAGGGAGTTTCTGAACACCTTGAAAAACCTAGAAATGTCAGGGAATTTTTTTATAATCAGGGAATTTTTTCGAGCGTGATATGAAATTAAAACAAATTTTATAATATAAAATTAAATAACCATGTTTTTTCATTTGTAAACATAACTGGATTTACACTGATTAAAATTCAACTTTTTTTTATCATTTTCACTAATCTCAGGAAAATATCTTTGATTCAAAACATGAATATATTATATATGCACTGAATTTCAAGTATGAAGATAAAATAAAAATTTGCTTTTATTATTATTTAAACTCATGGACTTTAGGAGCAAATTTAAGAAATGATTACGTGTTTAATATTATTTATTTCATTATTAGATGTTGATAATAAGAATATCTTTTAATCATTTGTCAAAGCTTCCTAAATTAAATATATTGATTACATTTCAGAAACCTGTAACATTAAGAAACAATTGTTCTTTCACAAAGTTACTTTCACAAATAAAAAAACAGTTATTTAGTTTTACACATGAATAACGCCATTTTTACAGAATTAGATATTTAAAAGGACTGAAAAAACCTTATTTATAATGAACTCGCGAAATTGTATATATTCGTATACGTTGTAAGACAATATCATTATACAAAATTTGGAACTTGTATAAAAAATATGACATCCATATGAAAATTTTTAAAATATCGATGTACCCAAACATTATACCTGGAAAAATCAGGACATTTTTTCCAGCATTAGACCCTTGTGTTAGGTAAATAATAATGATAATAATATATTTGAACTTTATGGTAAATCAAAAAAATACTGTAAGCTGGCAAAAAGTCACAACAAAATGTATCCGCCAGTCGGAAGCAACAAATGTTTCATCTCCATCTTCATTTCTTAATTGAGGAGAGGCAATTAATTGATTTTATTTTTTATTTTAGCGATGGTTCCAACCAACTTTTGGCGGGATGTTTGCGGGACTTCCGTAACAAACCTTTCCCTACTCGAGCAAGGATTGAATATTATCAAAATACTTTGACGGTTCGTGACGTATTGATTTATTTTGTAAAAAAATAAGATGTTTTTGTAATTACATTTTTTTAAATTGTGAGCGATTTACAGGTTCTTTTCCACAATGGAATGACGAACAATGAACACGATTATGAAGTTTGTCTGCGTGCTGAGAACGTTTACCTACCCAAAAATGGATATTTCGGTGTCTCCGCTGCCACCGGTAATTTTTAACAAAAATTAATGAGTTCTTTTTACTCACAATTAAGAATCAGATTCTATCGTTTTATAATTATTTACAGGTGGATTGGCCGATGATCACGACGTTTTACACTTTTTAACGACATCACTTCAAGTTCCTGGTCAAATGACTCAAGATACACAAAAAGTCTCAAGTGAGGAGGAAGCTAAATTGAGTCAAGAGTACCAGGATTATCAGAAAAAATTGGATCAGCAAAAGGAAGAATATCACAAGTAATAAATCAATATTGTTTGAAGTATTTAATTATTTTACTCTATAATTCCGTACATTTTTCTTAAATTAAAATGTAAAAAATACGATTAAAAGAAAATTTATTTGATAAACTTACAGGGATCATCCAGAAGAAAAGAAAGATGAATACGATGAATGGTTCGAGTCAGACAATACCAGAGAATTGCGGCAAATATTTGCGGGCCAGGGTCAAATGTTTGATGTGATGCGTGAAATGCACAAAAAACTCGATGAAATTGTCGGAAGACAAGAAAGAACTCTGAGTATGATGTCTCAAATTCAAGTCGGTGGTAAGTCCAGCAAATCGTTTTTACTATATTATTTAATTGTATTCTATTATGTATTTTTATTTTTAAATTGAAGTACCATTTAAGGCCATGTAATACTTATACTATTCTTACCTTACTGACATTTTTTCACAACAACTCACGTCTTAATTTTCCAAAATAATATTTTTTGTAGTTTCAGAAATTTAGGAAAAACAAACGTTCCTTAGTGCCTTTTATATAATTTATCCAATTTTTAACTTGATCTCTCAATTCCTGTGGACGTCAGTTATTGCGAAAAAATTTCAGTAGAGTAGGAATCAGATAACAGATTTCACAGCCCAAAATGTTCTTAAGACATGAGAAATAGGATGATTTTCCACGAAAATAGGGGAATAAGTTCTTTTAAGTAAAACTATTGTAAGCATCATATTGAATTCAATATGAAACGAATTTTCAATAATATAGTCAATTTTTCAAACAAGGAGATGAATTTTGAACTGTAAAGACGGTTATTGAAACAAAAAAGTTAATTTTTAATAAAGGAGTTCAACTTTCTACCAAGTATAGTTGAATTTTTTACTGAAATGATGAATGAAAAACCTTTGAATTTAAAAAAAGAAAAGAAAAAATGAATATTTAAATAAGAAGATTAATTTTCTGCTAAAAAAACCAGTGTGTGGCAGTGGGGCCACACGTCAGAATTCAAACTTTGGTTAACTTTGACATTTTTCGATTTTAACCAAAAATTGAATATTTAAATTTTTCATTAAAACGATTAATATTCATCCAATGAAAAACGAATTTTCGACAAAACACATGCATTTTTAACGAAATAGTTGAATTTTTAACAAAAAAAGATCAATTTTTAACTAAAAATCGAATAGTTGAATTTTCAGTTAAAACTACAACTTGTTATCAAGTGAAAAACGATTTTTCAAGAAAATAGTTGAATTTTCAACTAAAAAGATTATTATTTAACTAAAAGTGGAATAGTTCAATTTTCAATTTAAAAAATTAACTTTCAACCATTAAAAAACGAATTTCTGACAAATTAGATCATTTTTCAACCAAAGAGATGAATCTTGAACCAAAAAAAAAATGAAATTTTAATAAAATTGTTAGACCTTCAACCATGTTTAGTTGAATTTTCAACCAAATAGTTGAATTCTCAACTAAAAAGATTAACATCCAACCAAAAATGGAATAGTTAAATTTTCAGTTAAAACGATTAATTTTCATTCGATGAAAACCGAGTTTTCAACAAAATGCATGAATTTTCAAAGAAATAGTTGAACTTTTATATCAACCAAATAATTGAATTTTTAACTAAAAATAATCAATATTCAATCCATAATGGAATATTTAATTGAAAAAAATATGATTTTCAAAAACAACAAAAATTGTCAACAAACTAGTTAGATTTTCAACCAAAGAGATAAATCTTCAACGAGAAAAATGATTTTTAAACAGAAAAATGATTTTTAAACATAGTAGTTCAAAATGAATTTTTAACCGGAAAAGAGGAATTTTCCACAAAAAAGTTTATTTGCAACCAAGACTGATGAATTTACAACCATATAGTTAAACGTGCAAACAAGAGACGATTTTTCAACAAAACAGTTCAATTGTTAACCAAAAAAGACTAATATTTAACAAAAGAGTTAATTTTTCAACCAAAGAGATGAATTTTTAACTGAAATAATAAATCTTTAACCAAAGTAATTAATCTTTAACAAAGTGGTTCCACTTTCGGCAAAGTATAGTTTAATTAAAAAAAAAAGATAAATTATCCAAAAAAATTCATTTCCAACCAAATGAATGACTTTTCAACCAAAAATAGTTGGCTTTTCTTATTGGGCTCTATTCATACAGTTCGAATTTAAGCGAAAAAAAGAGAAAAAGGGGAAGTTTCTTGAAAACATGGGAAAAAGAGGAATTCTTTTTTAATATGGGAAAAGAGGGGAATAGGAGAAATACTGTGAAGTCTGGAATAAATATAACATAGCGGTAATGACAATTTTTTTCCAGGTGTTCAAGTCCCTGGCGGACAACCTGGTCAACCTCCCCAGCTTATAGATACAATTAGAAGACAAGAAGTCGATGCCGTAATCAATAATCAAAACTTAATTATAAATACAGCTCGAGAGATCAAGTCTTTCGTGGGAGAAGTTAGTTCCAAGGCGGACAATATTCTTACTAATCAAGCTCGTGCCCCAACTGCACAGGTAATTTTTATTTGTAGCATAAAGTTAAAATGTAAAATAAATTATTTGATAAGAGAGCGTCCATTAATTACGTAAGGATGATTATTGAAATTTTAGGACCTCAATATATATAGAGAATATATTAATTATTTTCACTATAAACGAGATTTCAAAAGATTTCAAGGAATTACAGATTCTTGATCTACATCACATTTTAATCCCATCTGATTATGTTTCGAGAAAAGCTCGACTTTGTCTGGAAATGATAACATGCATCACTAATTTGAAAGGATCATAGAAGATTTTGAAAGATTTCAAAAGAAGTCACGAAATTTTGCAGGATGTTATAAGATTTCAAAAGATTTCACGGAACTTCGACATATTTACAAAGATTTTAAAGGGTTTTAAGTTATTTTAAGAGATTTAAAGGGGTTTCGATGATTTCACGGAATTTCAGAGAATTTTAAGAGATTTCAAAACATTCCAAAGTATATCCACAAATTTTAGAGGATTTCGTAAGATTTCAACAAATTGTAATAGAATTTCATATATTTTAAGGGATTTCAAGAGATTGGGAAAGATTTCCATGGATTTGAAAGATTGTAATATTTTTTAAAAGGATTTCAAATGTATCAAGGGATTTCGAAATACTCTGAGAATCCCATTTAAGTGCGGTCTTGGGCAAGTTCCTAAATGGCCTTCATTTAAATCGAACACAACAGTCGCTCGCTCCGAATGTAAACATTCAGGGCCGTGAGAACCATTCCGGTTGGATTTGGACGCATGCTAACAGCTGACGCAACTAACGCGCTGAGGGTACTGGCCGCCTTGTCGCTACGCTACTGTTTGTCACGCCTGACTGAGCATCGCCTCTCTCTCGGTTCGGCCGGCCCCGCATCATCAAAATACCGAGGACTGAAATTCTAAGAACAAATTAAATGGGATTCCTAGTGTAGTTCACGGAAATTCAAGAATTTTAACCGATTTTAAGAGATTTTTAAATCTTTTAAAAGAAGTCACGGGATTTCAAAGGATTTAAGACATAACACATTTTGAAGGATGTCAAGGGTTTTCAATTGAATTTCGAAGATTCAACGGGATTTTAAGGGATCTTATAAGATTTCGAAAGATTTCAGGAGACTTCAACATATTTGCAAAGATTTTAATGGATTTTAAGGAGTTTTAAGAGATTTAACGGGATTTTGATGATTTCATGAAATTTCAAAGGATTTTAAGAAATTTCTAAACATTCCAAAGTATATCCACAGATTTTAGAGGATTTCAACAGATTTAACTGATTTCTAAAGGATTTCCGTATATTATAAAGGATTTTGAGTGATTTCGAGGAATTTCAATAACTTTTGAAAGTTTGTAATGGAATTTCATATATTTTAAGGGATTTCAAGAGATTCAGAAAGATTTCCATGGATTTAAAAGATTTAAATGATTTTTAAAAGGATTTCAAATATATCAAGGGATCTCGTAATGTTTCGAAGAATTTCACGGAATTTCAAGAATTTTAACAACATCCATGTAATTCATAGGATTTCAAGAACAATTCACGTCATTTACCATTTTTTATAGATATACAAAATTTTCAATAACAAAAAAATCGCAGGATTTCAAAACTTTGCATAGATTTTAAAGGATTCCGCCAGTTTCCATTAAAGGTGTACACTGTACACCAGATTTTAAGAATGGTTTAACTCCTTAACTCTATATTTATTGGAAGTATGTAATATGAAATATTACCTACATAATAAAAAAGTAATAAAAAGAAATAATGATATATTGTGTATAATAGTACTTTTTTTATTCAAATTTTTGTATAAAGAATGTTTTAAATATTAGCAATTTTAGAAATGTATACATTTTTTCTTGGATTGTTTCTTTTCCTACTTGGAAAATGTGAAAATCTAAAAAGATTGGTTCAGAATCAACCACAAATATAAAAAGTAATTAGAAACAGGAAACCTACGTAAGAAATGCTTTGGGTGGGCCCCCCCCCCCCAAAAAAAAAGCCTTATATACTCGCCTAACTCGTTCAATGAAATTAAATTAAAAAATACTTAAAATTAGATAGCAATTTGTTATAAGTTTTTAAATTTTGCTAATTTTCTTTTTCAGGTTCAACCAATGGGTTACGATTATCACTCACTGATCTCAGAAATGCGTGATGGGCTCAATGAACTGAAAAGAGACAAAAAAGAACAAAAAGTAGACACAGTAGGCAGTTGCCCTACTCAGAATTGTCTCACGACGACAATGTTTTTGTTGTTTATAGCAATACAAATGGTCATTCTTTTGGGATATAGTTTATACAAGTAAGTCTGCTTTTTTATAGTAGCTCTTTTTTTTTAACTGATCATTTTTAGTGATTTGACTGGCGAGTTTCGGATCTTATAACTATGCGCTTTAAAAAAATTTTGCAGGCTTCAAACAAGTCCTTTTCAATTTAAAACACTTAAAACAGAAACAATGAATATGGAACAGTTTGAAGTTTACATTGTCCAACTTTAAGGATGTTTTAGGTTACAGTCATTTGCATGTTCGTCTTTTCCCTTCCATTGTAGATAAAAGTCGTAATTTTCATAAAATTTGAATTAACAATAGCTCATTTTATTCCTGTAAAGATTTTTACAATTCTATTTATTACATTTTTAAGGAAATTATTTTATTTAGGAATTATACGTGCAGTGATTCTTAGTTATTCATTTTGCGAAATTAACTATTTCCTTAATAATATTAATTAAATACGTAACAAATGGTATCGCAAAGAATCTCTTAGGGAATAAGATGAGCATTTGTTAATCAAAATTAAAAGAAAATTACTACTTTTGTCTAAAATGGAAAGAAAAATACAAATATGCAAATAATTATATTTAAAAAAGAATTGTGTGTCAATTTTAAATCATATTTTAAAACTTTACAATTAGAGTATTTACAGAAATTGTAAAATTATTAAATTTTAAGGCTTGAAAATGTTTAATTCTTCTGTTTTTGAACACTTTCAATTTTTAATGGTTTATTTCGTACTTCCCATTTTTTAATTAAAAACTGTTCAATTTCAAATGCTTTTATCTAAAATCGTACTATTTTAAAACATAAATTTATAAATCATGGTAGGTAATTCAGAATTTTTCAATATTAAATTCTTCAACATTTTGAAAGACTGGTTTAAAAAGTATTCATACTTGAAGGCTTGTTATTTAAAACATTGTTTAATTTTGAATGAATCAATTTTAAGTTGTTTAATTCACGAAGGCTTTGAATAATTTTTAATTCCTAAAATTTTAAAATATGCAATTTCAAATGCTTACATTTAAAATTGTTCAATTTTGGGACAAATTAAAATTATGTTAACTACACTTTGTTGAATTTACTCGTTATAAAATAAGAAATATTCTAAACGATTTGCAATTTGTAACGGTTTAATTCTAAACTATTTAATCTTAAGTGCTAAATGCTAATTTTTCTATTTTGTAAATTAATAATTTGGAATTTAGATTTCCATGAAATCAGTTACGAATTTTAATTTTCAAGCAATAAGAAATTCTTTTTTGAAAGACGCCATTCAAATCACCGAAATAACCGCGCATACTGCTGTGTAAAGTTTTTAGAAAGCTTTGAAAGTACTCAAATAAGCTTTCTCGTGTTCAAAATATTATTTTTGACCAATTTATTTTTTTGCAGAGACAATAAAGAAGCGCAGGCTAAGAAATTTTACTAGAAGCAGTGAATCGTTTCTTTGAAACGAAAGTGTGAGTGGTGAGAACTTAATTTAAGTACGAACTTGAACAGAACTTTTATATCGAACAAGGGTCACTTTTAGTCTTCTTATATGTACTCTCATAGGAATCAAAAACTTAGTGGACTGTTTCCTAATTCCAAACTCAGATCGCCCTTTGTCACGAAGTGAGTTTCTCTTCCGCATTATTAACGTTCCTAAAGTTAACTGGAAGTCATAAAAACCGATATTTCCTCTTTGAATGAAATGAAATGAGATGAAATCTTAATTTTAATACCCAATTTATATGTTCAACTATACTGAGAGTTTGGTTTTTATCAATTCCCGTCTATGAATTTTAACGCAATACTTTCCGCACATCAATTTCTTCCTTGAAAATAAGTATTAGCTTTTGTGCGTATAAAGTGAAACTTTAAAAGGAACTGAACACAGCAAAAAGTTTTTTCAGGCGCTCAAAAATCGCTTGGAATCTAACTTTTACACATTTTGAGAAGTGCGATATATTTTTTTACTCTTGGTCGAGTGGTTTTGTACGTCCTTTCGTTATAGTTGTGTTTACCAGTTTTTTTTAATTAAAAAAAAAACATATTACGTATCAGTCACCCTCATATCGTTATTCTCGCCAATCTTTGGAATTTATTACGCTAAGTTTTTCTTGTGTATGTTCCAAGATTTATGGCACGAGAGACATCGAATGAGTTTGAGCTTGGTGGTTTTTCTATATACTAGTCGGTTGAGATTGAATAAAATTGAATTAAAGAATAGATTATCCGATGAGAAGCCTTGCTCGAACTCTAAATGCTATTGCATTCGGTCATTGATTCATGCATGTGAGAGAGAAATCGAGAATGTTTATTTCTCGTATGTCGTCTTCGTTGTATTTGTAAAGAATTTATTTGTGTAAGCAACGTCGTAGGTGGATAGTCACTGTAAAGTGGAAGAATTTCGAGAGTGAGAAAATTCATTCCACCAATCATCCCACATCAACCTCTTTGTATTTGTAAGAGTTTATTGAAAATTGTAAATGTGTAAGGAATAACCTTAGAATAAAAATGGGAACTCGAAAATTATTTGGTTTTAATACGTTTTTGTCTCCTAGACTAAATTCGAAAGCGGATGAATTAAAAAGTTAATGTTTTCGAATTTTCAAAAAATAGAAACTTCAAAGATCTTTGTTTACCAATATATAACAAAAATATAAACTTTGTGTCTTTGAAAATAGTTTGAATTCGAAATTCATTATTACAGTTTGGAAATAATTCAAAAAGAAAATGTTCGAATTTTGAAAATATTAAAACTGTACATTTTTAGTATTTGAAAGCATCTCAATTTTAGGGAACACTCGAACTTGTAAAATTAATTCAAGTTGACATGTGTCAGGGTAGCCACACAAACTTCAAAAAAATTCCAGGCTATTTCCCGGTTTTCCCAATCAAATATTACGTTTTTGCCGATTGGATTTCAAGCGTTTATAATAATAATTGTTCAATACTGAATGATTTATTATATAAATATCGAAAAGAATTGAACATTGTAGAACTGCAAGGTAAAATATATCATGTAAATTATTGTATGAAAGTGATTTCAGACTTCAAAGTCCAAAATGCTTTCAAAACAGAAGAAATAGGGTGATTTTTCAAAACAATATGAGAAAATGGGGCAATAAATTCTTTAAATAACATTAATGTAGGTAGCTCAACCATGAAAGACAAATTTTCTACCAAAAGATCAATTTTCAATTCAAAAAGACGAACTTTCTATATAAAAAAACAAAACAATTTTCGACATACTAGTTAACTTCTCGGCCAAAAATATGACTTTTTAATAAAATAGTTGGATTTTCAACAAAAAAATTTAAGTTTCTACCAAACAGAATTTTTAAACAAAAGAGATTAATTCTGGATCAAAAATATAATATTAGACTTCAGAATTAAAAAGAATTAATTTTTAACCATAAAAGGATAAATTTTCAATCCAAAGGGATGGACTTTCTACAAAAAAACAATCTATCAACAAAATAGTTGAATTCTCGACCAACAAATATGACTTTTTAACAAAAGAGGTGAATTTTTAACAAAATAATTAAATTTCCCCCAATTAGTAAGATTTTTAACCAGAAGAGATGAATTGTGAACACAAAATATAATAATAGACTTCTAAATAAAAGAAATTAACTTTCAACCAAAAAGATGACTTTTTCAGAAAATAGTTGAATTTTCAACCAAAGAGATGAAGTTTGGACCAAAAGCATGATAGTAGACTTTTTAATTAATAAGAATTAACCCTCAACCATAAAAAATGAATTTGCAACCAAAAATATGATTTGTGGCCAAGGCTATTTGCAGGCGATCCCCGACACTGGACTTAAACCGAGAGTTGGGTGTATATTTAAGTGAATTCAAGTGACTTCGAGTATATTTAAGTGACTTCAGATATTTCAGGAGATTTCAGATATTTCGGAAGACTTCTGGGGGAGATTTCATTATAAGTGTACACCTGACTTCACGAGTTGTCAACCCCTCGATCTAAATAGGAGAATTTTCAAACACAGAGATAAATTCTGGACCAACAGTATGATAGTAGACTTGTTAATTAAAAAGAATCAACTCTCAACCATAAAAGATGAATTTTCAACCAAAAAATATCACTTCTATAACAAAAGATGAATTTTTATTCCAAATAGATGAATTTTCTATCCAGAAATGAGAATTTTCAACAAAACAGTTTAATTTGCCACAAAAAAAAAAAAACTTTTCAAGAACAGGGTAGACTTTGCAACAAAATAATTCAATTTTTAACCAAAATAGATGAATTCTTGATCAAAATTATAAGAGTAGACTTTTAAAATAAAAAGAATTAATTTTTAACAAAAAAATGATATTTTAACAAAATAATTGAATTTTCAACAAAATAATTAAACTTTCAATCAAATAGTAGAATTTGTAACCAAACAGATGAATTCACCAAATTATGACTTTTCAATCCAAAAGACCAATTTTCTACACAAAAAGACGAATTACTATGTCAAATATCTAAAAAGGAAGTTTTCGTTCTCAAATATAAAAGGAAATTTATTATTTGAACCATCCTCCAACACTAGCTTTAAATTACTGAATATAATTATAGTATAAAAGGAACATTCATTTTTGAACGAAACATTAATTTTTAAATCTTAAATATAAAATGAGCTTATATATTTTAACGGAGATGGTTGGTCAAACTGAGTACAATTGCAAACACATTTTTTTCGAAGAGCGAGAAGATATTAATTGCAAAAGTAAAAACAAATTCCCTGTTTCAAAAAAGTACCGACTATTTTCCGGTTCTCAAAATTCCAAGTTGATTCCCTGTTTTCCCGCTCAGTTTTGAAATATCAAAAAGAAAGGTTTGAAAAATATCGAAACAGAATTAATATGTTTCGAATTGAGTGCAAATTTAAAAAATCTATTTCAAAATGTTCAGAATAAATAGGGTTTAACTTTTCATACTGAAAACTTTCTTCTAAATTTGAATAATAGTTTCAAGTTTTTCAATCAGTATTTTGGGGAGAAAATTGCTGTCTTTTTAAATTATTTACTGTAATTAAAAGGAATTTCCCGGCTACAAGTGAATCACTATAAGTTGTTTCTAAATTATTCTCTTTCCAGAAATTGCATTGAACATAATTCAACCAGCCGAATCTCCACTTGACTGTCGTCAAGCTATTGGGGTCAAAATTGAGATTTATGTAGCAGGGCACTCGACACAGGAGCGAAATCAACGTTAAATGGCACGAGAGAGCAAATGAAAGAATCAGAGTGGACACATGATTGTCCCGGATAAATTTAATAATTCGTATAAATGAATTCTTGAAACTCGTATTAATTAAGACATTGATACATTCATTCACCTCAACATTACAAATTAATAAATAAATTATCATAAAATATTACGTTATACATGCCATAATGAAATCAATCGTCGAAATAAATATTGATCTATATTTTATTCCAGACCAATTTTGTAGAAAAAATGTATAACATTTTTCTAAAAGATTGGATTGAGTTTTGAGTTTCTCCAAATTCGGTTTACATAATTGCAAAACTTTCAAAATGATAAATCGAAAATTGAGAATGTTCAAAGACAATATTTTATATTTAATAAACTGTTGAAATATTGAAAATTTCGAATTTAGTGGCAAAGATGAATACTAAGTCAGAAAATAGCAATAGAATTGTTTTAATAATTTTAGATACAGAATTGATATTTTTTTCTCAGATAGCGTTTTGGATGCAAAAAAGATTTCTCCTGTTTGGTGAAGAAGTCATTTTTTTATCAAAGACTCCCACGCCCAAAAATGAAAAATTTGAAAGACTACATTCAATTCAATAAGTTAAATTCAGAATGGGTAATTGTAATGATCTATTATTTCAAAAATAAAGGAAACTTGATGGCAACATATTTTTTACACATTATATACAGTATTTTGAATAAATAGCAGGTGGGAATTTCGAAAAATTCCTGGTATGAAATCAAGTATAATTTCCTAAGATTCCTATACGTAACAATTTGTAATGAAATTGTAAAATTTTTAAGACCTAATTCTGAGAAAGTGTTGTCAGGGGCAAAATTTGATTTTGAAAAAATAATACATTTTATTTACAGTGTAGTCATATGAAAATTTGAAGATGCCTTATATCTTTCTGCTTAATTATGGATTTTCAGGGTGGCCGTCGGTCAGAGAAACTTCAGGGCATTTTGTTAGTCAGGGAAAGTCAGGAAAAATACAGGAATTAAAAAAAAATCATAGGCAGGGCAGTTCTGTAAGAAGCACTTTAAATAACTTTCAATAATAATCAGAAGCTGCCACGCAATCACTTTTAGTCACTTTTTTCAAATCATTTTTAGTGACTTTTTTAAGATGAAGTCACGATATAGTCACTTTTTCAATCAAAATATCACTTTAGTCACTTTTCTTTGAAGAAATTGACCCATGGGTTCCTTTATTGAATTCACCTATTTCTGAATTTTTTATATTCTTTTGAAATATTTCAGGGTATTTTTATTCCAATACATTTTTAACAAATTTTAATAATTTGAAGGAATTTCAAAGGATTTTAGAGTTTTTTTCAAAAACTTAAAAAAATGTCAAGGGATTTCAAAGAATTTCAAATATATTAGGACATTTTAAAAGATTCCAAGGAATTTTTAATAGATTCCAATAATTTGAAGGGATTCCAAAGAATTTTATTGGATTTCCGAGGCGTTAAATGATTTCAAGGGATTTTAAAAGATCTCAACCTCTCAAGGTATTTTAATCAATTTTCCAAGATTTTCAGGAACTATCAAAATTTTGTGCAATTTCACAGAATTTTATAATATTTTAATTGATTTGAAAGAATTTCTTTACCAAAATTGGCAGATTTCGTAGGACACTTAAAAGATTTTTAAATACTTCAAGGTATTACCAAAAATTTTTAATAATTCTAAAGATCATATAATAGGATATTGTAGGTATTTTTGATAGATTTCAATCATTTAAACTGATTCCAAAGGATTTTAAAGATTTAAGGGTATTTAAAAAAAATCCCAAGGAATTTTCAAGATCTTTAAGAAGTTTCAAAGAATTTAAAATATTTTAAGAAAAATTCGTCCGGAGTAAAAATAAAACCTTTGGGGTTTACTTTTCCCGCTGCAGAGTGGGCTGGCTCGGGAATTTACAATTAAAAATTGTCTACAGGTCGCAATTGTGAACGGATTTAAACGTTTTTTTTTAGAAATGATCAGCAGTACATTTTTAAGAAAGCTTATGAAGTATATTCATCAATTTTTGTTTCAGTATAATTATTTATTCAACGCAAGTTTTTTTCTCTAAAGAAAATAAAAAAATAATCTCCATATGTATCATATTTAACGTAGATGTACTTAGAAAACATAAATAATTGATTTTTAATATTTTTATTGTTCTTTAGTGTAAATAATTTCCGAATTCAAGCCTTTTCAGGAAAAGCCGATTATTTAAAGCGAATTTACAGACTATATATTCCATACAAGTCACCAGTC
>CAKNYM010052376.1:183961-210775 GCA_932195095.1 Andricus curvator
GACTGGTGACTTGTATGGAATATATAGTCTGTAAATTCGCTTTAAATAATCGGCTTTTCCTGAAAAGGCTTGAATTCGGAAATTATTTACACTAAAGAACAACAAAAATATTAAAAATGAATTATTTATGTTTTCTAAGTACATCTACGTTAAATATGATACATATGGAGATTATTTTTTTATTTTCTCTAGAGAAAAAAACTTGCGTTGAATAAATAATTATACTGAAACAAAAATTGATAAATATACTCCATAAGCTTTCTTAAAAATTTACTGCTTATCATTTCTAAAAAAAAAAAAACGTTTAAATCCGTTCACAATTGCGACCTGTAGACAATTTTGAATTGTAAATTCTCGAGCCAGCCCACTCTGCAGCGGGAAAAGTAAACCCCAAAGGTTTTATTTTTACTCCGGACTTTGCCTGAGCCTGTCGGGCACTTCGCGATTTGACCAGGCAGAGTCCGAAGTGAAAGTGCTACTTCGGACTTTGCCTGACACCGCTCAGTCAATTCGCGGAGGGACCAGGCAGACTGCGGTGTGCCGGTACATCGGACTTTGCCTGTAACATATACATGTACGTAGAGAAAGTCTACAACAAATGTTGTATACCTTTAACAAAAGAAGATAAAATATATTTAATCTAAATGGGTTTAACACACAACATTTAAAAGTTCATTAATGGAAATCACATAAATTAAAAAAATATATACTTACCTAGACGAAATTATCAAGCACTATATTGCACTATAAAAAGTGAGAAAAAAACTTCCAAAAAATAAAACGGGAAAAACTGATTAGTCGATTACTAAACATATAAATGAAATGCTTAAAACCCGGACAATAAGGTGACACGCAGGAGAAAAAAATTCGCATTGAATCAAGAAAATATCTGTACGAATAGGGTGAATACAATACTTTCTTGATCCAAGAATTCATAGAATGTCATATAAATCCGGGAATCCGTGCGCGGATGGGTGAAAGTTAAAAGCCATAGAATTATATCAAATATTATTTAAATTGTCATATGAATCAGGGAATTTGTGATCCCGATGTGTTGAAGCTAAAGGCTCTAGAATATGTTTGTAAGAAATATGTTAACATATAATAGATGAGTAATTTAAAATTATATAATAATTATCAACTGTACCATTTCATAACTTTGCAAATGATAATTATACAATTATATATCAATTTTATATGTATTATTGATAATAATATATTTAACCTGAAAAAAAAGAATATGGCAACAAAAATCGATTACATTATAAACACCGATAAAAATAAAAAATCAACAATAAAAAATACAGATCAGCATAGTGACTGACGTGGAAAAGAAACAGTGAATCTGTCCATTGCAAGATAGACTAACATTTTTGAAGATTGGCTTTCGCTTTATTTTTGGGGCACATGGCCCATTTTTCGGTAGGAATTATTTTTCCCACCATGCCAAATTCGTTTTACGATTTGTACTCGAGATATTCCCTCATCTCGAATACTTTTATTTCACCGATGATACGCATCAATGATAGATCATAATAATTGATATAATTATCAAGTGAAAAATTGCACAATTTGAAGGACTTTTCGATCCATTGTGTAATTTTTTCTCGACAAAAATATCAGTATCACCCAGAGTAAAATATCTAACGCACACGAATGATATTTTACCCTGGCCCTTCCTACTTAAAGCTAAAGATTTATTCCAGAACAAACTATCTGCCTTCCTACAGCTATATCTAAAAAATTGCAAATTCCATTCTGACAAGCACACACATTACACGATATTAACTAATAGCTTCCAGATGATAAAATTCCACTTTAGGGAATATGTATCGGGATATGTCCGACGTATCACCTGAACTTGAAAGCTTTGATTCACATTTCTCCCCCAAACTTTGCCTGAAATCATACACCGTTTCGTCTATAGAATATTATTCAAAGCTTTAGAAAATTTAGTTGAAAACTAGAAACTGTCAGGAAATACAAATTTGAAATATTTTATATTAAATCAAGAAAATGTTACACTCATCCCTCGTTCTTAAGACAAACCCGAGAAAAAAAATCCTATTATATATTACTATATTAGTAGTCATTCATCTAACAAGCTCAAAATATAATTTACTTTGATTCAATATGAAAAATGTAAATCTACCTTTAGGAATCATTAAATTAATTTACAAATATCTTCATAAACTGCTGAACCAAAAAATCTTTCCTTTGGATAAAAATAATGATGAATTAACAATATTAACATAGTTTACTCAAATAGAAAGACTCCAAAGAATTGAAAGTTAGGAGTTTACATTTCTAAATAATGGACTTCTGAATTGCAGAATTAAAAACATAGACCCTCGGGCGTTCACAACATTAAAGGAAAATTTCGATCACAAATAATAATTATTAAGAATACAACCTTCACGTTTAGTTTCCTCTGATACTAGAACTGACCCGTCGCGATATTTTTTTTTGGTCTTTTAATAATTTGATTCTAGAAACTCTACCGATACGTCTGAACAATTAATACCACAAATACCATCTGTGGTATTGAATTAAATTAATTAAAAATCCAATGCGATTGAAGTCCGAATAAAACTTAAAAATTCAGCAGAAAATGGCTGAAGATAAGGAAGAACCAAGAAAAGCCTAGCGTCTGATCTAAAAGAAATAGAAAACGATCCACTCGCTGCACTATTTTAGTGTAGCGGTCACTATGTAATCTGAAATACAACCTGTTTCCGTGCCGATTCGGACTCATTTGCCATGCGACGTGAGGAAACAGGGGGAATTTGAAAATGGACTTACCATCGCGGATTCCCACGTCGGAGCGTTGGCAGCATTGCCTCTTCAGGCCAGTCCCCAGAGATCCCTTCTCTTCTGCGAAGACCGGGGACTATGCAGGGGCCACTTGTTCTCTGGATCCTCATGTCCTTCAGAAAACGGCTTGAAAAAGGACAAAATTAGGTTAATCAAATTAGAATTTTTATAAAAATAGATAAAAAGTTCTTAGAATTATAGTTAAATGCAGTAAACAATTTTCGGATGCAAGAAAAAAAGAATGTATACAATTATTGTTATAAGCACTGGCTTTTCTGACAAAAATAAAACTTTATACGGTTATTCTCAGATAGGAAATTGTATCTCATTCCCCAAAAACATTGACAGGATTGCTACAAAATCCCAATTTCGAAGTTCCCTGACTTTTCCCTGTCCTATTTTTATTTTCCTTGTAGGTTCAAAATTGTTCTAAAAAGAACCTTACACCTAGCAGATCGATAATCTTATTGCAAAAAAATGTTTCTAAATATATTTCAAACACTTTTAGTGACAACAGTCATGTACAGGATTGTATAGGGGTGACCCAAAAATTACGTAAGACATACGTAAAGTATGTACATGAATTTTTAAACAAATAGCTGAGCTTTCAAGTTAAAAAGATTAACTTTGAACCAAAAATGTAAGAATTACATTGTCAGTGAAATCAATAAAGTTTCTACCAAGAAAAAATGAATTTTCAACAAAATAGTTAAATTTTCAACAAAAGTGTGGATACTCCGATCAAAAAAATTAATTCAACAGTTGAATTTTCAGCACAAAGGAATAATCTTTAACAAAATGCATGAATTTTCAACCAAAAATTTGTATTTTTAAGGGAATTTTTAACCTATTAGTTAAATCTTGAAAGAAAGAAATGAATTTTCAACCAAACAGATGAATTAAGTCACATAGAAGATTAATATTCTAGCACAAAAGATGAATTTTCAACCAGGTAGTTGTATTCTCAACTGAAGAATATTTAACCAAATGTGGAGTATTTAAATTTTTAGTTAAACAAATTAAATTTCAATCAAAAAATTATTTTTTAACAAAGCAGTTCCATTTTCAACTAAGTAGATGAATTTTCAACCTAAAAAGATTAATTTTCAACCAAACCGTTGTGATTTTTAACCAAAAAAGATGCAATTTCTACAAAAAAAGGATGAATTTTCGAACCAAAAAGACAAATTTTTAACAAAAAATTTGAGTTTTCAATAAAAAAGAATGACTTTATAACACAATTGTTGAATTTTGAACAAAACAATAAAACTAACTTCAACTTTAGTTTATCGAAAATTTTTGTCATATTTTCCATGACATTCCTTGGCTTTCCATGACCTATGACTTAATACAAAAAAAGATAATGAATTGAACTTACACCCAGTATCACTGTCGAATGCATGATGGCTATCCTGACCACACCTACCACTTTGTTCCTCTCTTCAAAACGGATATGATATATCTGAAATAGGTACACACGGTTTAGTATCAATTTGGTATAATATTGTCTAATTTGAAAAATTCAGAGATTCTACAAGCTTTATAATTAAAATTATTCAACATTTTTTTCAGTTTAAATTATATACAGTAAATTTTTTACTGAATAAATTTATTTATTCACGTTTAAAATATCTGAAACCGTTTTTTGTGATTTCTAGTCCTCAAACTTTAATTTTCTATATTAATAACTATGCTGGTAATAAAAAGAACATATATACAAATTTTCCTTACATCTGTAGGATTTACTTGTTCATGTGTCTCCTCTGAACTAACTCACTACTATTATTGGTAACATCTAACTTTGCAAAAAGAAAAATTTATACGGCAATGATAAAAATTGTTTCTCGTTAGCCAAAAAATGTGTTTCAATTTATCAGCACTTAAGCAGCCTTCACCTCGAGCCTAAAAAAATAATAATTGATTGTGCTTACGTCCAGAGTCTTTGAAGAATGCATGATGGCCATCCTGACCAACAGCTATCACTTCTTCCTTAATTCTCTTCCAAAGAGATACGAAAAATCTGAAAAAGGGACACATTTTTTAGTATCCATTTCTCGTAATGGCATTTCATCAAAGAAAATTTAGAGTTTCTGAATTTAAAATCATCAACCTTTATTTTTACTGACAATATTTACTCTCATTTTTAAATATCTGTAAAAGATGCAAGTGAGTTTGGCAAGCACATTTAAAATTTTTAGCTGATTACAAAAATTATTCAAAGTAGGGGTGCGCGCCTACAAAAGAAAGTTTTGTAGCCTATGAAGACGTTAAATAAGTAATTCGTTCAAACCTCCCTCTTCCATACTTTCCCTGTCCTATTCCCACCACTTTCCCCTAGCCTCACTTCACCCTTCGTTCCAACACCCTTACCGAACTTCTTCCCACACTACATCCCCCTCTCTTCACTTCCCCAGCTAAAACACCCCAACCACTACTTCCCTTTCCCAGCCATCATTTTTCTTCCCCTACTCACCCGCACTTCCCTACCAGTACTCCCATCTCTTCCCTCACTTCCCATCCTCACTTCTTATCATTTCCCCTACTTCCCCTCGCTTCCCCTCACTTCCTTTACTTAAATATCCCCATCATTTACCCTAATTTACCCTACTTTTCCTCCCCTCATTTCCCCGCACTTTCCCTACTCACACACTCCTCATTACCACTCACTTTCCCTACACCCCTACCATAATTTCCCCTCGCTATCCTCCCTAATTGCCCCACACTTCCTTTACTTACATATTCCCATCATTTACCCTACTTTTCCTCCCCTCATTTCCCCTTATTTCCCTACTGCCACACTCCTCATTACCACACACTTCCCCTACACCCCTACCATAATTTCCCCTCACTAACCCAACTTCCCTTCATGATTTACTCAACTTTCAGCAGAAACTTTGAAGTTTTTGAGTGTAATCACCTGAAAGTGTACATTGTTGTGTAACAATAAATTATCATAAGAAAACCCCCTTGAATAAACTGAAAAAACTAAATATATCTGCTGGAAAATGGGCTGCACATTATTTTGTTGACTTCATTAGTTTAAATAATGAGTGAATGTTATCTCAAATGCCAAAGACCATTAGTCAGATACTTATAGTATAAGTAGAAGATGCTAAAAAAATTAGGCATACATATTGAAAAACAGCCAAATGAAGCATTTGTTTATTATATTTGTTTAAATACCTTACAATTGTTGGCTAACTTCAAAGTGTCAACGCAAAAAGATCATCGGTAAGATATTTGTAGTTGATTTTACTAAAAAAACTGGTATATTGAAAACTGGCCAAATTACGCATTCTCTCTAAATTTGAATTAGTAGAAATTTTACTAATTCATTCCGTCCACTTCATTTTAATTGATGAATCAGTTATTTTCAGAAGTTTACTAATTTTAACAGTAAAAATACCGTAACTGAAGTTAATCAGTTATACCGTAATTGCACTGAATAAATTATAGAATAGAATTTATTATATAGAATAAATGTATAGAGGAACCATTTTGGAACTAAGGTTTTGTTTATACTCCAATATTATGTATTTTGAAATTTTCATTTTAATAAATGAATAAGAAATTATTACATGTGTGAACAAATTTTAAACTTTAAACAATTTCACATTTAAAAATAATGCGCAAATATATTTGGAATATAACCTCTGAAACTTAACTGATTTCTTCAATACAACTATAACTGATCAATCAGTTATATTACTGCAGGTATATGCATGTAACTGATTCAATTAGTAATTTTTGTTTTACTAATCCAATCCATACAATTATACTAATTGTCAGTGACTCAATTCTAGCTACAGCAATTAGTAGAATTTAACTGACAATCAGTTATATTTTAATAATTCAAATTTATAGAGTTGGTTTATTAAAATTGTTCAAGCAACACAAAATTATTGTCGAACTTAGAAGCATCATGACAAAAGACTTTGGCAACATATAAGCAGCTTATTCTGCTGAAAATTTTTTTACTTTTCTACTAGCAAATAACCAAATAATGTATTTGGTATTAAATTTGTTTAAACAATAAAAAATTAATGGTTAATTGAAAAATATTCCAGCAAAAGAACATTGGTGCAATACTTGCAGTTCAGTCAACTAAAAAAAATAGAACTATTGTAAAGTGGCTTGATTTTGTATTTGTTAACAAAATGTTTATAAACAAAATTGAGGTTTAACTTTTTCCAAATTGACATCAACATTATTTTACGTCCCTTTCCTTCTAAAAATATATCCAGTGTATTTAAATATCAAGAATGAATTATTTACAACTTTTGTTTACTAATTTTTTCACAAAAATGTATAACATAATTTTATTTTATTAATAAAGTTAGGATTCATTTCTAATGAGTATCTGCCTACTAAAAAAAGTAGTATTTTACTTAGTAGATGCTGACACTTTTCAGTTGAATTAAATTTTTGTTGACTAAATCGGAAGCCTTAAAATAAAAAAAAAATGGTTTAGATTTTGTTTGTTGATAAAAAATCGTTTTAATTGCATTTTTTTAAATGCAGAATTTCATTCACTTCAATTTTTTTTTAAACTTGCAAATCGGACATAGCATTATGGCTGAAAATTAATTTGTTAGATACTTTTTTGCCCAACAAACACACCCCGCCAACATAATTCTAAATTTTGCAATCGATTTTATTTGATAAACACATAAAATAAAACATAAAACGTACAAACATAATATTTAGATACTTTAATTGTAGAATGAAATCAATGAATAATTATTTTAATTTTTTCAAGCATTTAAAAAAATCGTTATACACATTATTTTATATTTTCCGTATATGAATTCACATTCTAAACCCCCCCCCCCCCCCCACACCAACCAAACAGTGTGGCGTAGTTTTTGAACGGCCCCTTTAGGAAAAATGGCTCATATATACAATTAGCAAAATTTAAATTATAAATTTACACAGAAAAACAAATTATTTGTCAGTGTTCCGTCAGAATTTCTGTATCTGGAGTTTTGTTGAACATTTGCCTAAAATTTTATTTGTGGCAGTCAATGACTCTATAATTTATAAACTTTTGATGTAAACTTCCGAAAATATTTTCTATATACACCAGAGACTCGATAGATGAACAATCTCGGGGGTTGCCTGAAAATAGCCTTGTTCATATAACGCGTACAGCGAAACGTAAACAGGCAGGGCCGCTGAACCGTTTCCATAATATTGCACAAATCTACTTGACTGAGTAGTATAGACTATAGTGCATGCGTCCCTTCAGAGGCGGAGTCGCAACCGTCTCTCGCCCTGCCCCCTGAGAAACTGCGGGGACCAGCAATTCTAGGAATTCATATAACGCGTCCGATCGCGCGTTCAAATAGCGAGTCTCTGGTGTATACAGGGTGTTTTTTTAACTTGAGACATCAAAATATCTAACAAAATACGCATCCTATGAAAAAAATATCCGTAATAAAAACTTTGTATTTTTGAGGGGGAAAAGCGACTTTGAAAACACCCCCCCCCCCCCAGGAGGCAAGTTTTTTTTTCGAAAAAATTTTTGGAATAAAACTTACGTATTTCATAAAGGAGAATCTGAATATGTGATAAAAAAATTGGGGTTCCCATTTGAAATTACAAAGTTACCCCCACTCCTGCCTCCTGGCGGGGTGGGGTAAATTTTTGCGAAGTCGCTTTTCTCCCTCGAAAGAAAAAAATGATTGGACCCGATTGAGACAGATTGACGGGTGAATCGTTTTGAATTGGTATTAATAGGGACAAATTTTGTTTATCGTTCTCAATCATTTTCAATCGGGACAAGCGTTTGAATCGTTCGCAATCGGGTAAATGCATAGAGACGTCGATCGGAAACCTAACCCTAGAAGCCGTGAAGGTGACTTGGGTGATTATTTTTAATTTTTTGAGTGTTTTACGTGGAGGCTCTCCGGATTTGTTCAGGTAACAGTGATAGCAGTGGTTTTCAAGGGGTTATTGGATATTATTATTGGGTTGGAAATATAACTTGAGGCTTTCTGAACGTTGAATTGAATGATCATTTCACATTTTTTTAGTGTTTTACGTGGAGGGTCTTCGGATTTATTCAGGTAAAAGTGGTAGTGGTGGTATTAGGGGGTTGTTGAATATTATTATTGGTTTGGAAATCTAGTTCGAAGTTTTCTGAAGGTAACTTGTGTGATCATTCTAAATTTTTTGAGTTTTTTACGTGGAGGTTCTTCGGATTTATTAACGCAAAAGAAGAAGGGGTGGTCTTAGGGGGTTGTTGAATATTATCATGGGGTTGAGAATATAACTTGTAGTTTTCTGAAGGTGACTGGGTGATTATTTTAAATTTTTAAATTTTTTGAGTATTTTATGTGGAAGCTCTTCGGATTTGTTAAGGTAAAAGTAGTAGTGGTGGTCTTAGGGGGTTTTTGAATATTATTATTGGGTTGGAAATATAAGTTGGGGTTTTCTGAAGGTGATTTGGGTGATTATTTCAAATTTTTCAATTTTTTGAGTGTTTTACGTGGAGGGTCTTCGCATTTGTTCAGGTAAAAGTGGTAGAGGTGTTCTCAGGGGTTTTTTTGATTATTATTATTATTACGGGGTGGGAAATATAACTTGGGTTTTCCTCTTACAAATTTAAAAATTTTTTCAAAGGAGGTGCATACCCGGGTACTCCGTTACACCGATGAAGCTGTTTTTTTGTCACACACATAAGAGTAAAATTTGCAACCTAAATTTCGAAATCAAAATGAAATAATACTGTTAATTTATTTGAGAAATAACTTCGAAACACCTGTTTAATTATTATACTTAGGTATCAACATTTAAAAAAAATAGGCCGCAACCGAATTAAACAAATTAAAATGTAATGAAAAATAATACGCAAAAGTCATGAAAATTACTACAAAATAAGTTATTTGGAAATATGTTGGTGATTGCTCCTTGATCACGAGGGAATTATTTAACAATTTAAAATCTTTTTAAAATTTATCTTTCACAGATATGTAATTTAAAAAAAAAGTAAATAATCGTTTTCAAATAATTCCCGCGAGATCAATGTGCTGCCATCAACATAATGGCAGACTTACTTCATCTCGAGTCCCGATTGAGAACGATAGGCAACGATAGCCGGCCTCAATCGTTCCGAATCGGTACGACCCGATTAAGAAACACAATTGGGAACGATTGAAATTTTTTTTCAATTGTTCGCAATCGGATCCAATCATTTTTTTGTAGAAGGGAAATAAATAGTTTTTATTACGGATATTTTTTTCATAGGATGCGTATTTTTTGGGATATTTCGATGTCTCAAGTTAAACAAAACTATATAAGATTCTGAAATGAAATATTTAATTTTTTTTTAAATATATTTTTGTGTAAGTACCTCTTTCTCCAATTCGATGATAGGATCAGGCATTTGGGGTGTTTTGCAGGTTTTGACCAGTTTAGCGGCCATTTCGCTTACTGAAAAACGCGCAATTTGAAGTCACGTGACGGAAGCCGAATTCAAACATTTTTATAACCGCCACAATTGTTGCGAATTTATTTTTGTTTAGGTTATGAAACCGCACGACACGAAAGGAGACACTCAGCTTAGGTTTGAAACGAAAGACTCCCTAAACCACGAATAATTATTCAATTATTCTACTCTTGTTAAAAATTATGGAAAAATCGAAGAACACTGCACGCAACAATAATAACGGCCGGCGACACACCCACAATCCGATCAAACATCAAAACGCGTTCACGAATCACTTTGTCAATTTAGTATTAGGTTGTCATTTTTCAAAAGTTCTAGATATTCTAATAGTACCCATTCTTATCAATTTTTTTTGTTGGTATTACATTTGAGAGAGCCATATTTTTTCTGACGAGGTGGTTCAGGCTTGTTCAGGGTCGTGTCTAGACGTGACCATTCTGCTTTGGCCGAATCCGTTTGTTTGTTTACAATACATCCACGGACACGAGAAATCTCGAAAAGACGAAAATCGATTCGATCGATATGTACTGGATGAAGTTGGCGCTTGAAAATGCTTGAAAATCTTGAAAATAAACATGAAAATCGTTGACTGTTGGCGTGCGCATCTGGTCGTCAAAAGTTGTTTGTTTATTATGATTTATTAAATAAATGGGACATAAATATTAGTTTAGAGTATACATATGTGCCGTGAATCTCGAGACAATTTGGATCTATGTCCTTCATCTCGTTTCTACTGATAGAAATCTAAAAATTTTAACACGTGTTCTTGTTTGAATCTGTTATGAGTCCTCATCAAAGTGATGGAACTCAAAGTGGGGCCGAAATTAATTATTTAAAATTAGCTACTTAAAAACTATATGTAAACTAAATTAGTATTTTGTTTCTTTTACTATGAAACATATAATTGGAGGTTAGAGTGTCGTTTTGCCGGTTTTGGCTTCCTCCCCGCCATAATTTTCTCAGGTTTCTTAAATTAATTATCGAAATTTTTTAGTTTAGGGAAAATTGAACAGTTCGCGTTAAAAAAAGTGTCGGGTAATACAAAATGGGACAGTTTTTACCTTTTTGGAGTTGCAGGTGCAACAGGTTGTTTAGACAAAGTGAAAAGAGGTATGCTATACTTTATTTTAAATATTATAAAATTCTAGAGAAATCTATTGCCAAAAATTGTTTGTTAAAATTATAATAATTTTGATGTTAATATTGACGATGGTCTTATTTTATATCGAAATTTTTATCTTCAATAAATCGTCAATAATCGTCGATATCCTTTTATCGTTATTATTAATATCAATTATTATTCTATAATTACCCTGCTTTACAGCCAGAACATGGGGTTTTCTATTGTATATATTATTATTAAATATGATTGTATAGTTAATCGTATTAAATTAATCTTGATCTTTTCCAGAAATTTAAAGAAACTATATAAATTGAGAATACATTCAGCATAAAAAGGTGGAACTGTTGATCGGGAAGAGAATTAGGATTTTTTTGCTGATTCTGGATGTAAGTAAAACTTATGTAATTTTGTTATTTATCTTTTAACGTAGCAAAAGCCACAATACTTAAATATTCAAGGGTGGATCCAGAGAGGGGCGACTCGGGCGTTCACCCCCCCCCCTCCCGGAGATTTAAGAAAAAAAAATTTATTTTTAAATTTGTATAATGTATATGAGGTACATAAATTAATCTAGTTCTCTTAATTTTCTTGACAAATTTGAGCCCCCTAATTATCAGAGACTATTTTTAGTATCTGAATTCATGTGCAATTTTTTATCCTGAAGGGGCGTGCATAAATGATGTAAAGTTTTTTTCATAATTTTCCAACCAAATAGTTGAATGTTCAACCAAGTAGATTAAATTTCTACCCCCCAAAAAACGAATCACAAATAGAATATTTAAGGTTTTATTTAAAAAATTAATTTTTGATTAAAAAAACGAATCTTCTACAAAACAATTGAATTTTCTACCAAACTGTTGAATTTTCAAGACAAAAAGACTAATTTTTTGTACAAAGCACTGGAATTTTCAACCCGAAAATAGGAAGTTGTAAAAGATTAATTTTCAATTTTCATTGAAAAAATTAATTTTCAATAAAAAAAGAATTTTCTACAAAACCATTGAATTTTCTACCACACATAACATTTTCTACCAAATTGTTGAATTTCCAAAACAAAAAGACGAAGTTTTTATACAAAACAGTTGAGTTTTCAAACACGAAAAGATGAAATAATTTCAACAAAAAAGTTAATTTTTGACTTTTAATTCTCAACAAAAAACATAAGTATTGAATCAAATAGTCCAATTTTTAAGCAAAAAAGACGAGCTTTCTATAAAATGTTGACTTTTCAACCAGGAAGATTAATTTTGTACTTAAAAGTACTAATTATCAATAAAATACATACATTTTTAACCAAATACTTCAATTTTCTACCACGAAGATTAATTTTCTACAAAAAAAAACTAGCTGTGAATTCAAAACAGTCGAATTTTCAACCTGGAAATATACATTTTCAATAAAAAGTTAATTTTTAAATAAAGAGTGGATTTTTCAACTAAAATTGTGAATATTCAACCAAAAATGAATTTTTAATAAAGTAGAATTCAACTTTCAACCATGGAGTTTAGTTTTCTACCTAAAAAGATGAATTTTTAACAAAAAATGTACCCCGTGTAAGACAGCATAGAGAAATAGTTGCCCCTCCCCCCCTTTCCCCCAAAAAGACTTTATGCAATTTATGCACGACCCCAAATATGCATGTACTTCTAGGTTTTTTATGAATCTGAACACTATAACACTATATTTGAAAAATACAAATAAAGTGGAATTTATCTTCTTATACTATATTCAATTTGAAAAGTTCTTTTAAAGCATTTAGGGGAGCCCCCCACCCCCTTTACCATACATACGTTGAAGAAAATTCACAATCGTCTCATCCGTTGTAAATATTTGTAATGCAAGATTTTTATCTTTTATGTAATTCAAATCAGTTTGGAGTAGAGACATTATTAACATGAAATAAATGGAACCTGCAGTCAGGATGGCTATCAGGAATCAGTCCGTATTTTTGAGTGTAAGAAAAATTGATATTTCAACTAGCGATAATAATATTAATTAATAAGAATTGTTTAGAATTCAATAATTATTGTAAATTATTTTACATTTGACTTTACAACATCGACGCAAACATTCCTAGTTTCTTCATAGTTAGTTTCCCGTGGGTTTCAAATTCTACAGCTTCCTAGGAACAATAGGGAATTTTGTAGAAAAATTTTTAAATTTGAGGTTTATGAAAATGTTATGTTTTCCTATGCCTCCAATTTACTACAGCTTAATTGAAATTAATTTTATGACATCGATGTAAATTTGCCTAGCTTCTGTATAGTTACTTTCCTGGTGACTTCAAAATGTTCAGCTTTCTATGAACAACAGGAAATTTTGTTGAAAATTTTTAAGTTTGGGCTTTATGAAGATTTGAAATTTTCCTATGTTTGCCTCCAATTTACTGCAGCACCTTTTCAGGGTTGCTACGAGAACTGAAAAACCTGGAAAAGCGGTCCAATTATTTAAATTCTGGAAAACTTGGAAAAGTCATGGAATTTTTTCAGATAACTGGAGACTGTGTAGTCACACGTATTTCAAAGTCTAAATAATTATTTTAGTACATTTTGACTAACAAAAATAATATGACTCCCGAATTTAAAAAAATTATATATAATTTTTTTTTATTCGGGAGAACTGTTTAGAGTTCAATAATATTATTGAAAAGCCTTTTACAATTTCATTAATTAATAACTGTACAAGAAATTGTTTAAAAATTTGTCTTCGGACAGTGGAATGAATTTACTAGATTTTTTCAAAAGAAGTTCTGGAATTTTTTCAAAAGTAGACCTAGGAAACATGTAAAAGTCATGAAATTTTGAAATCAGCCTTATGTAGCAACTCTTCATAAGTCTAAGAAATTTTTATCTATTTTTATAAAAATTCTGATATGATTAACATAATTTTGTCCTTTTTCAGGCCGTTTTCTGAAGGACAGGAGGATTGAGGAGGATCCAGAGAACAAGTGGCCCCTGCATAGTCCCCGGTCTTCGCAGAAGAGAAGGGATCTCTGGGGACTGGCCTGAAGAGACAATGCTGCCAACGCTCCGACGTGGGAATCCGCGATGTTAAGTCCATTTTCAAATTCCCCCTGTTTCCTCACGTCGCATGGCAAATGAGTCCGAATCGGCACGGAAACAGGTTGTATTTCAGATCGCATAGTGACCGCTATACTAAAATAGTACAGCGAGTGGATCGTTTTCTATTTCTTTTAGATCAGGCACTAGGCTTTTCTTGGTTCTTCCTTATTTTCAGCCATTTTCTGCTGAATTTTTAAGTTTTTTTCGGACTTCAATTGCATTGGATTTTTAATTAATTTAATTTAATACCACAGATGGTATTTGTGGTATTATTTGTTTAAACGTATCGGTAGAGTTTCTATTATCAAATTATTAAAAGATCAAGAAAAAATATCGCGACGGGTCAGTTCTAGCATCAGAGGAAACTAAACGCGAAGGTTGTATTCGTAATAATTATTATTTGTGATCGAAATTTTCCTTTAATGTTGTGAACGCCCGAGGGTCTATGTTTTTAATTCTGAAATTCAGAAGTCCATTATTTAGAAATTTAAACTCCTAACTTTCAATTCTTTGGAGTCTTTCTATTTGAGTAAACTATGTTAATATTATTAATTCAAGATTATTTTTATCCAAAGGAAATATTTTTTGGTTCAGCATTTTATGAAGATATTTTTAAATTAATTTAATTATGCCTAAAGGTAGATTTGCATTTTTTATATTGAATGAAATTAAATTATATTTTGAGCTCATTAGATGAATGACTACTAATATATAATAGGATGTTTTCTCTTCAACATAATCGTGAATATGATCATGTAAGAGCACATGTTACATATTTACAGCATATACCGTTTCATTATTTAATGTTAAAAATATAGATTATTCTTTGTTTCAAGAATGAGCAAATATCCTAAAAGTATATTTTTTTGCAATATCCAATTAAAATATACAATTGAGTGAAACGTTTTCTTAATTTAGTATCCAGTATTTCAAGTATCAGGGCTCGGATCATCCAACGTTTTCGACTTTTTTCTACTTTTTAAAAAAATTAGACTTTTTGCGACTTCATGAAGAAAAATGCGACTAATCGACTTTTTTGTTTTTTCTCATAAGTTTGCTATACTTACTTTTAATTTTAATGACAATGGACCTTTTAAAATTGAAATTAAAAACTAGAAAAAATTGTACAATTTTAATAGAGTACATTAATAATTTAATAATTTCTGATTAACTGTAGGCTTAAAAAATTCTAACTTATGTAATAGCATTTAAATTGAATAATTTCTAATTTCGTGACTCCGTATTCAAACTTTTAATTTTTCTAAATTGCCTTTTTCCCCTGTTTTCAAGAAACTTCTCCTTTTTTACGTTTAAATACGAACTGAATTAACAGAACTTAATAAGAAAATCCCAATATTTTTGGTTGAAAGTTCATTATTTCTCGTGAAAAATTGACTATTTGGTTGAAAATGTATTTATTTTGTTTAAAAAAATTATCCTTCTGTTTTGGTCAAAAATTCAACTGCTTTGTTGAAGAATTGACTTTTTCTATAGTAAATTCATCCTTTTGGGTTGCAAATTTTTAATCTTTAGTAGAAAAGTCAACATTTTGTTTATAAATTCAGCTTTCTTGGTTGAAAATTAACATTTTTTTAAATTCAACTATCTTCCGAAAAATTCGTCTTTTTGGCTTGAAAATTCGACAATTTGATTGAAATTTAACCATTTTTGTTTGAAAATTCGACTACGTGGTTGAAAATTTATCTTCGTCGGTCGAAAATTCAACTATTTGTCTAAAATTTCAATTACTCCATTAAAAATTCGTCTCACCTGCTTGAAAATTCTCAAGTACTTGGTTGTTATTGCAACTGTTTGGTTGAAAAATATTTTATTTTAATTCAACTATTTGATTGAAAATTAATCATTCGGGTTTAAAAGTCAACTGGTTCTTAAACCATTCACTCTTTTGTTAAAAATTCGTCTTTGGGTTGAAAATTGGTCTTTTCTTGTTGAAAATGCAATATATTTCGACTTGAAATATCAGGAATTTAAAGCGTTTCATATTGAATTCAATGTTGTATCTATATTAAATGTATTTGAAAGAATTTATTCCCCTCTTTTCGTGAAAAGTCCCCCTATTTCCCTATTTCGAGATCATATTTAGCTGTGAAGTTTGAAATAATAAAAAATTATTGATTTCATATTCAAATTGTACAGTCTCGAATTAAAAGCCTTAATTCCCGAGTAATTTCAAGTTTAAAATGTTCAAAATGAATGTTTTTGAAGTTTAAAATTAATGTAAATTATAAACTTCTCTCGTTTGAAAATAATCCAAGTTGACAAGTTTAACAGTTCACAGAGAAATATTTTAAAGCCAGATTTAGAATCCTTCAAGCTCAATGATTATTGTTAAATAATTGTTTTAACTTTAAAGTTTATTTTGATTGTGCAAAGAATATTCGAAAACCAATATTTTCAATCATTCAGTGTCGGACACTGCTTTTTTCGAAATTCAATCCTACATTCTGTGTAATTTTATGCGACTAATGCGACTTTTTGAAAGTCGATTTGAAAGTTATCCGAGTCCTGATTTTTTATTTCTTGAAAGATTCTATTTTATACGTAAATTCCTTAAAGCTTTGAATAATATTCTGTAGTCGAAACGGTGTATGATTTCAGGCAAAGTTTGAGTGATGAATTTGAAGCATAGCTTTCAAGTTCAGGTGATATGTCGACCATGTGCCGACACATATTCCCTAACGTGGAATTTTATCACCTGGGCGCTATAAGTTAAAATCATGGAATGTGTGTGTCGGTGAGAATGGAATTTGCAGTTTTTTAGATATAGCTACAGGTAGGCAGATATAGTTTGTTCTGGAGTGAATTTTTAGTTTTAAGTAGGAAGGACCAGGGTAAAATATCACTCGTGCGTGTCAAATATTTTACTCTGGGTGAAACTGATATTTTTGTCTAGAAAAAAATACACAATGGATCAAGATCTCCTTTGAATTGTGCAATTTTTACTTGATAATTATATTAATTATTATAATCTATAATTAGTACGTATCCTCGGCGAAATTAAAGTATTGGTGATGAAGAAATTTCTCGAGCAGTACAAATCGTGAAATCTTTCCCAAATCTAGCCCAAAATCTTTCTTGTGATGGACGGATATTCACAATGTCTTTTCCACGTCAGTCACTATGCTGATCTGTATTTTTTATTATTGATTTTTGATTACTGATTGTGCTTTTGATGTATTTGATTTTTATGTCATGTTCTCTTTTTTCAGGTTTAATTTATTACGAATAATATACATATAAAATTGATATACAATTGTATAATTATATATAATCTTAACATATTTCTTAAAAACATATTCTACGGCTATTAACTTTTACCCAAACTTCAGCCTTTGAACAGTTGTCTCCTTCGTTTCCCTTGTTCCCTGGTTTAAACAATTTTAATTTAAAATTTACATACGTATTATGTAATTAACTACACGTACAATTTTTTTATGTTTTCTCGGTTTAATTTTCGGAAGTGCAATATAGTGCTTGATAATTCCATTTAGTTAAGTATGTTTTTTAAAATTATTTGTGAGTTTTAGAAATTAATTGTTAATTATTATGTATGTTAAAATCATTTAGTTTAAGTGTATTTGATCATTTTTTTTTGTTAAAGGTAAAAACGTTATTGTGGAATTTCTCTTCTTAAAGGTATGCGGATGAAATTATAATGCTTTTTAAATTTGATGTTCTTTGTAATTTCAATCGAGATTTCAGTATTATTTATTTACGCAAATCATTGATGGTATAACTCATAACCTGTGGGTAACTTCATTTATTAATTTTATTTATCATTAAAAGTTTGTGTGTTTATTATTATTTTTCAACAATAGATTGTTTTTTTTTATTTCAGTCTTGGATACTGATGACTGATGGCTGATGACTGATGACTGATGACTGATCGATGTATGATTTTTCGGTTACGAGAATTTCTTCTCTGGAAACAATAACAAAGTATGCTTACATTTTGTTTTCTTTAAATTACATACCAAATTGTTCTTTCTTGTTTTTTAAGTATTTGTTTCTCAACAATTATCGTTTCTAGACGGGTCCTCAATTCCTTCACTTTCATAATTATTATAAATATTTGATTAATACGTATGAGTAATGAAATTTATGTTGTTTACAATTTTTTTGTCTCGTTTTACTTTTCGGAAGTGCAATATTATAGTGTCTGATAATTTAATTCAAGGTAAGTATATGTTTGTAGTTATTACAAATTTTATAAATGTATTATTAAGAATTATTTTTTCTCCCTCTTTTTTCCTTTATATTTGAATTTGTCTCTAATGAGCCGAAAAGGAGGTAGTTTGGAAAACTAATTTTGAATTGTGATTTTTTTTCATGCTCTGATTTCGTTGCATAAAATTATTCATAAGAAAGTGGATTTCATTTCGATCTTAAATACAATTTTTTTAATAGAGACACTAAACTTCTGATTGTTCCAATCTGCAGAATATTTTAAGAGCTCTTTCAATTGAGGCCAAATAATTTTTATAAAGAATGTCTTAAACATCAGCAATTTCAGAAATGCTTAAATTTTTGGATTGTTTCTTTTCCTATTTGGAAAATGTAATAATCTAAATAGATTGGTTCAGCGTCAACTACAAATGTATGTATATTAATATGATAAATTTTGTACTCAACTTAAATCCCTTTTCACAGACGTTACTTTCACTGGCTACTTTCTTTTGTGAAAAGTAAGATGACTTCCAAATTTCACTTACTACGTTTTAGTCTAATTATTTTTTGACCAAAAATTTCCATAGATGATGGATAAATTCCTAAATTTTATTATTCTGTTTTTTCATATTGTAACTTTTGATATTATTTATTATTAAATTTATTGGAGTTTACTGTTTTTAATAATGCTATATTTATTTCAGAATTTTGTATTCTGATGATTGATGGCTGCTGACTGATGAATTAAGGCTACAAAACCATTCAATTGAAAAAACTTTGACTTTAAAATTATGCAGTCGTTTAAATTTGCAATAACGCAATCAGTATCCGGCATACGCAGTGAAATTTAAAATTAAGGATGTAGTTAATTTTTCTAGTATATTCCTCTATACCTTAATATTTGTTACTAAAAACCAAACAAACAGAAACGTTTGATTTTTAAGTGCAAAATAAGAGACTTTGGTTTTTATTGAAAAATTAAAGTTCTCATAAATTCTTAAGTATTTAGTCCATGTCATCTAAAAATTATTCATATTTTTATAATTCTGATTGTTCAAAACAAAATAGTTCTGGTCGAAATGGTTTATTTAACAATAGATAAATCTATTGATTATCATTGGCTGAGTTCATTACTTGGAAGATTCTGTACAACTAAATTTGTTTCCTTTCTATTTAAATTAAAAAGGTATAATGAAATGTTTGTTGAAAATAAATATAACTGCATATAATTATTAAGTAGAGTAATTTTTAAATATAAACTATTTTAACCCAAACTATTTTCTCTTTCCGTATTTTGGCACATCTCATATTAGCTACAAATTATTCTTGAATAAAAAATAGGTTATATGTTGAAAAAGAATATAGAATAAGAGCAGTGACACCAATTTCGTAATTAAAATCTTTCAAATCCTTTTTTCTTCTTTGATATCAAGATTGGGTCATAAAAGTACAAAAGAATCTACAGTAGGTCAGACCATAAATATGCGAAAATACATCTCCTTTTCATGCTACTCGTTCCATATTCATCTTCAATTGAAGAGTGTGCTTACAAGCTTCCAGATTCTAGAATATATTTTTCTTGTCTCTTTCTTATTCGCATAAGAAGACGAATAGCAAGAGCGAACACCCAACGACCGCCTCTAAATCACACACTTTTCGTTTCCAGTTTAAGCTACGTAAGTTTGGGAAAATCCTCAAAATCTCGGTCGGCAACTCGCTTCTTTTCCGGCATGGAAAATAAAATTATTGCGAAGCTCCTCGACGATTTTTATCCCTTTGTTGTTTTTTTCCACCCCTAGAAAAAGGAGAGGGTGTAGGCGATCGTCCATCGCGATTTTCCTGCATCTTGATAAAAGGTACCAACCCTCTTGGCGAGGATGCAACCAATGAGAATCGCACGATAGTGGCGCAGAATCCGCAGAATTTACCCCTCGGAGAAACAAACTTTCATTGGCTGCCTCTGGTCCAATAGAATTTGGTTCAATATTGATCTCCAGTCGAGTGAATTGTTAAAAGTTTTTTATTGACAAAGTTGTAAAGTGTTTTACGAGCGATATAGAACGACCGAGCGCGTTATGATGGCCGTGAGTTATTAAAATTGCCAGGATCGTTCGATACTTCCACGAATTCATGGATTGAAGCCCTTCGAGAGAAAGATTTTTCCTGTCCTGATTAAAAAACTAATAAAAATGATTCATCCCATCCTGCTAGTTGCAATAGATTTTAATTCTGAGGTGGTTTTAATCTTCCGAGTGGGAAAGGAAGTGGGTACACTGATACACATTTAAAATAGTTGAAATTTAAATTCAACAATTTAAAATTGTACATATTATATTTTTAGTTATTCCATTCAGAAACCCTATAATATTTGAGATTTTTAAATTATAAACGTATTATAGTAATATAGTACCGGGTGGCCGCAGGTTCGGGAAATCCTGAAAATCAGGGAAAAGTCAGGGACTTTGAAAAAAAAATGGCAAAAGTCAGGGAATTTCTGTAAGAAGCACTTTAAATAAATGTCAAGAATAATCAGAATTGTCATACAATCACTTTTTCTCTCAAATCACTTTTTAGTCACTTTTTGAAACGGAAAGATCATTAAAGTCACTTTTCTTTGAATAAAATTACCCATTGATTAACCACTATTGAATTCAGGTCTATACCTACTTCGAAAATTTCTTGAATTCTTTTGAAATATTTGAGGGTATTTTAAAAGATTCCAAGAAAGTTTCAATAGATTTCAAATAATTTGAAGGGATTTTAAAGATTTCCTGATAGTTTTAAATATTCCAAGGATTTCTGAAGGGCTTCAACAAATTTCAAAGGATTCCAAAAGATATTGAAACGATTTTTTTAAGGATAATTCAAAAGATTTTAAGGCATTTTCAAGAGCTTTAAAAAGTTTCAAGGAATTTCAGAATATTTCAAAGTGTTTGCAATATTTTAGGGCATTCTAAAAGATTCCAAAGACTTTGTAATAGATCTGAATAATTGCAAAAGAATTTTAAAGATTTTATGATATTTAAAAAAATGCCAAGGGATTTTTAAGAGCTTTAAAAAGTTGCAAACAATTTGAAATATTTTGGGGTTTTTAGAAGATTTCAAGAAATTTTTAATTGATTTCAGTAATTTCAAGCTATTCCAAAGGACTTTTATGATTTTAGGGTATTTTTAAAACTTCGAAGGAATTTTAAAGGGGTTTGAAAAAATTGCAAAAGATTTCAAAAAATTTAAAAGGATTAAATTTTTTTTTAGTATATTTTAAAAGATTCCGTAAGCAATTTCCAAGAGTTTCAAAACTTTCAAGGAATTTCAAAATATTGTTAAGGATTTTCAACATTTTAGGGTATTTTAACGCATTCCAAGAAATTTGAAATAGTTTTGAATCATTTAAAATGAACTTCAAAGAATTTTAAAGATTTTAGGGTATTTTTAAAACAAAAAGGAAATTTACAGAGCTTTCAATATGTTCAAGGAACTTAAAAAGATTTCATAGGCTTTGCAATTTTTCAGCGTACTAAACAAAATTTCAAGATACCTTCAACAACTTTAAAAATTTCAAGGGATTTCAAAAGATTTTAAAAGATTAAATTTTTTTAGGATATTTTAAAAGATTCCAAGGCTTTTTCAAGAGCTTTAAAAAGTTTCATGGAATGTCAAAATATTTCCAAGGATTTGAAATGGTTTATGGTATTTTAAAGCATCCGAAGGAATTTGTAATAGATTTCAAAGGATTTATAAGATTTTAAAATAATTTGAAAAATTCAAAGGAATTTTCAACAGCCTTAAAAAGTTTCAAAGGATTTCGATAGATTTCGAAGGAATTTTAAATATTTTAGAGTTTTTAATAGATTCCAAGGAATTTTTAATAAATTTCAATAATCTAAAGGTATTCAAAAGGATTGTCAAGATTTTAGGGTATTTATAAAACTTCCAAGGAATTTTAATGAGCTTTGAAAAGGTTCAAGGAATTTTAAAAGATTTCATAGGCTTTGAAATTTTTCATGGTACTAAACCAAAATTTCAAGAAACCTTCAAGAACTTCAAAAATTTCAAGGGATTTCAAAAGATTTTAAAAGATTAAATTTTTTTAGGATATTTTCAAAGATTCCAAAGCTTTTTCAAGAGCTTTAAAAAGTTTCATGGAATTTCAAAATATTTCAGAGGATTTGAAATGGTTTATGGTATTTTAAAGCATCCGAAGGAATGTGTAATAGATTTCAATCATTTGAAAGGCATTTCAAAGGATTTATAAGATTTTAGAATATTTTGAAAAATTGTAAGGAATTTTCCACAGCCTTAAAAAGTTTCAAAGGATTTCGATAGATTTCGAAGTTATTTGAAATATTTTAGAGTTTTTAATAGATTCCAAGGAATTTTTAATATATTTCAATAATTTAAAGGTATTCAAAAGGATTTTCAAGATTTTAGGGTATTTATAAAACTTCCAAGGAATTTTAAAGAGATTTGAAAAAGTTCAAGGGATTTCTCAAAGATTTCAAAAGATTTTTATGATTTTGGGATATTAAAAAAAATCAAGAAATTGTCAAGAGCTTTAAAAATTTCAAGGGATTTCAAAATATTTTAAAAGATTAAAGTTTGCTTAGGGTATTTTAAAAGATTCCAAGGCATTTTCAAGAGCCTTAACAGATTTAAGGAACTTCAAAATATTTAAATGGATTTTAATGATTTTAGGATATTTTTAAAAATTGCAAGGATTTTTCAAGAGCTCCAGCAAATTTCAAGGTATTTGAAAATTTTAAAAGGATTTCGAAAGCTTTCGAGGGATTTGAAATATTTAAGGTTTTTTTTAAAGATTAGAAGGAATTTTCAATAGATTTCACTAATTTGAAGGTATTCGAAAGGATTTTAAAGATTTTACGGAATTTTTAAACTTCCAAGAAATATTAATGAGGTTTAAAAAATTTCAAAGAATTCCAAAATATTTTAAATGATTTACATTTTTTAGGATATTTTAAAAGATTCCAAGGCATTTTTAAGAGCTTCTTCTAAAGTTTCAAGGAATTTCAAAATATTTTAAAGGATTATCTATCTTAAGGTATTTAAATAGATTCTAAAGAATTTTCAATAGATTTGTATCATTTTAAATGAACTCCAAGGATTTCAAAGATTATATAGGATATTTTAAAAAATTTCAAGGATTTTTCAAGAGCTTTGAAAAGTTTCAAAGGATTTTGAAAGATTTCAACGGATTTGAAGATTCCAATTAATTTTTAATTGATTTCAATAATTTGAAGGTATTCCAAAGGATTTTTGAGAGTTTAGGGTATTTTAAAAAACTTTAAGGAAATTTAAAGAGCTTTGAAAAGGTTCAAGGGATTTCAAAAGATTTCAAAGGCTTTGAAATTTTTCAGGGTATTAAAAAAAAATTTCCAGAAATATTCAAGAGCTTTAAAAATTTCAAGGGATTTCAAAAGATTTAAAAAGATTAAAGTTTTTTAGGGTATTTTTAAAGATGCCTAAGCATTTTCAAGAGCCTTAAAAAATGTAAGGTATTTCAAACTATTTGGAAGGATTTTAAAGATTTTAGAATATTTTTAAAAATGCCAAGGATTTCTGAAGGGCTTTATAAAATTTCAAGGGATTTCAAAAGATATTTAAAGGATTTACATTTTTTAGCGTATTTTAAAAGATTCCAAGGCATTTTCAAGAGCTTTAAAGAGTTTCAAAGGAGTTGACAGATTTCGAGGGATTTGAAATATTTTAGGGTTTGGAAAAGATTCCAAGGAATTTTTAATAGATTTCAATAATGTGAAGGTATTCCAAAGGATTTTAAAGATTGTAGGGTATTTTGAAAACTTCCAAGAAATTTTAAAGAGCTTTAAAAAGTTTCAAGTGATTTTAAAAGATTTTAAAGGATTAAAAATTTTTTTCGGTAGTAAAAAATATTCCATGGAACTTTTAAGAGCTTTAAAAAATGTCAACAGATTTTAAAGGATTTGAAATATTTTAGGGTATTTTGAAAGATTCCAAGGAATTTAAAATTTTGATTTCAATACTTTAAAGAGATTTCAATGGATTAAAATTATTTTAGGGTTTTTTAAAAGAGTAGAAGGCCAATTTTAAAGGGGTCGTTTCCAACGATTTTAAATCATTTTAAGCCATTTAAAAAAATATGCATGCTGCTGTTTAGAATTTCCTGAAATTTTGGAGGACATGGAACTATTTTACAGGGAATGATACTTCGACAGACCCCCCCCACCCCCCCAAAGCGTATCACGTATTTTGTGAATGACCACTAAAGTTTTGAGATATTTTGAAAGATTGGAAGGGTTTTCATCAGATTTCCGAGGATTTCAATGCTTTTAAGGGATTTATAATATTTCAAGGTATTTTAATGAATACAGCATTTCAGAAAATATCAGATTTCATAGAATTTTACGGGATTTTGTAATATTTTAATGGATTTCAAAAAATTTACTCAGAAGAAGTGAGGATTTTTTTTCTATTTCAGAGATTTAAAGGGATTTTAGAATATTTTTTGTAGTTCATTTGAATGCGTTGGGAATTTACCCTGAATTCTTATTAATTTATCCTAAATTCTTTCTAATTCTTTTGACTTGTTTGGAATTCTCTCGAAGGTTTTGAATTTACTTGAATTCTTCTAAACTCACTCGATTATTCTACTCAATTTAATGATTTTAATAAAATTTTCTAGTTATTGTTTCATTATTCTTGAAGTCTTAAACTCACTTTGAATTCTCAGGCAATACCTTAAATTCTTTTGAATTCCCTTGAATTTTTCTAAACTCATTTCAAATTTACTTAATTCATAGAATTTTTATCATTTTTGAAGAATTTTGTAGATATAATTTTGCAGCCAACCTTATATAGTTAGGTACACTAAAGCTAAAAAACTAGGAATATAGTCTTGTGTGTGTGTGAATATTATGAAGGGATTTGAAAATAAAATATTTGAAATGAAAGTTTCACAATATTATCACAATTTATAACATTTTAAGTTACATTGTTGAAGTCATGAATGATTGCAGTTATTAATTGCTCAGAAATTGTTTTAGACGCAAAACATGAACACCATTTCAAATATAATAATAAAAATAAATTCTTAATTTCCCGACATTTTATATTTTTTTATTAGAGTAAAAGGCTGAATTTTTTTGATAAAATCAAAATAGTTTGCTTTAAGTGACGCTCCTTTATATATTAATGCTTTTATAACTAAATGGATCTCGAGTGTCGTACATTCAACGGGGTGGTATATCTTTTAAAATAACAGTTTACAGAAAAATTAGCAGCACTTCACTGTGCAAACAGGGTTTCACGTGGGGAAACTTACACCCAGTTTCAAGGGTTCCTTTTTTAGGGAGTGAAGCAAAAAATAGATATGGGAAAAGATAACAATTTAGGCTGATGTCATCTAAAACATCTGCTAAATTAGACTATCGCAGGTGCAAAAATAGGTTTTATTTTCTTTTTTTACGATGCCCCAAAATAAGCAAAAAAAATATTAAAAACTTTAAATGAATTTCTGTAAATGAATATTATGGTCACGAACATTATATATATTTCTAAGTATGTGAAAATTTAACCAAAATTTAATTTAAATTTAATTTTAATCGTTTATTTGTAGGATTATATATGTCAAGGATTTTAAAAATATGGGTTAATTTCAAATGTTAACATTTTTTTAATGCTTGAAACTGGCAGCTTTTAGGATTTCAAAGTAAAACTGTATAATTCGACAAAATCTTATGTCTCTATGGTCTTTGCAAATGCGCAGTTGAATAATTAAGAACTCAGTCATACATCCCTGTAATCTCTAAAACATTCTTTCTTGGCCGAGTCTAAACATCCGGACAGTCCGTACGTTTATGTATGTTCATAACACGGTCAAGTCTGCACGTATGGACTTGTCGAGGGGAAGGGGGAGCTGAAAAAGGGAGGGGGGTGTGACTTGTGACTGGATGTATAGAGTCTAAACCTTCTTTCCTGCCTGGTCTCTCTGCAAAATTTAATTTGGACCAAAAGTAAGTACATCTTTCAGTAAATATATACATTTTTATATAAGATCTGTCCTTATAATTTAGGAAGTGTCTACACCGTCTACACGTACCGAAAAAATCTGGCTATTTGTACCGAAAAAGTCTGGATATTTGAAACGCTCAGAGCAAAAGCGAACGAAAAAAAAAACGTAC
>CAKNYM010052376.1:220775-231089 GCA_932195095.1 Andricus curvator
TTTGGAAGTCAACATACATATTTTTATATTTATTTCATTCTCATTTGAAAAATAAGTAAGGGATTCGATACGAAATAATGACGGCCCTGCAAAGGACCTTAATTATTTTAAAGGTACAAAAAAGGCTGCCTGACATGGACCTTATAAGGTAGCCAATTACGGCCCTTTTAATTCCGAGCGTGACGGAACACCATAAGGGCCTGATAGGATTTACTTATCCGGACCTTAAATATAATACGGCAATCCTTTCAGGACCTTATAGTGCCCGGATTTAAATTTCCGCACGGGTTACGACGCAGCTTGACATCACTACGAACTTTCCATTTACCAACTGAAATTAATTTTCATAATTTTTTGGTTTGTTTTTGAAAAACCTTTACATATGAGGAATCAAATTTCACGTGGTAAAATTTACCCACAAAAAAATGACGCATTTATTTTTCTGCGAATGCTTCATATTCCATTGTAGTCTGACAAAAGATTTCATCCAAGTATCCATAAGCGTTATCTTACTATTTGCATAGGTAATAATTGCTTTAGATAAAATCGAAAGTAATTGTTGGCATCGTTTTTTCAGATAAAATTTGTTTGAGAAGTGAGAGCAAAAGCATTTTAAACAATCAACATGGCTACAGTCCTAAATCTATTGGAGCTGACGAACAAAATCTCTGAGAATGCTTGCCGATATGTGGAAAATAAGAAGAAAATGGATACGTCTGTGAATTCACTAATTCTGTTAAATCCTGATACGCTCAAATCAGGTGCAGGTATTACTTTTGAAATTATCATAAACGAGGATCCAAAAATTGTGTGCAGTTTTCACGTATCTGTTCGTGAGATATATTACGTCAGTATTAATGTCAATTTTAAGCCAAATGTGCCAGATACTTTCAAATATGAATTAAGTTTGCATTACATAAACTCTGAACAGAAACTGAACTCCCTAGAAGTTTTGAACGTAGAGAATATTACAGAAAAATCAACTTTTAATTGTATGCAGCCGCTAAAAATATTCAATAATTATTGGGATGGCCGAACCAACCAAACAGTTTTGTTCCTCGAAAACCTGGTTAACAAATATTTATGCCTGTATTGTCAGATTACAAGAAAAGATATTATAATACCCTTAGAAGTGAAAATCCCCACGAGTGAAATGGGTCAACAGTTTTACTCACTCTACGAAAACAAAACGCTTACCGATTTCAAGATTATTTGTAAAGATAATCAGGAATTCCTCGCACATAAAGTAGTACTTGCGGCTAGATCGCCCGTTTTTAAAGCTATGTTTGAACATGAATTCCAAGAATCTCAGAAAAACGAAGTCGTAATAAGTGACTTTCGGCCAGACATTGTAGAACTAATGCTGCGTTACATTTACACCGACAGCATCCAGAATTTAAAGGAAGAAAATGTAGAAGCGCTGCTTGGGATAGCAGATAAATACGGGTTAAAGAAGCTGAAATTTCTTTGTATGCATGAAATAAGTAAATGTGTAGATAACCTTGCTAAAGCACTAGATGCTTTCTCAATTGCTGAAAATCATAATGTTACGGAATTTAAAGAAATGGCCGTAGAGTTCATAAAAAATAACCGACTTAATCTTTAAGGCTGTAACTCTGGGAAAATAAACATATGTTAACCTTTTCACATTTTTTGTATACATATAAAGCATACCTTTTTACAATAATAAAACATATATATCAATTTAATTTTGTTGTATTTTTTTGCAACACCTCACGATAATCTCATAGTTTTTTTGCTATTTTTGTGCTTCATCCTTTAGAGCCTGAATGTAGCAGGTTTGCTATCGTTCGATGAATTAATATTTTTGAAATAACTTTTAATTGTATTTTAAAAATTCTGAAATGTTTTTGAAAACGAAATTTAGTAAAAAGACTATTTTGTTGGCTGGACTAAAAGTTAAAATGAGAATTTTACAAAAATGGCATTTTGATCAAATATATTTATTTTTATTTGCCCACTGTTGAAAATATTTCATACTATACAATTGTATGCAGCAAATGTGAACCACCGCTACATAATTTCAAGATAAATGGTTTGGTCAATTTATTATGAAAGTATATTAGAGTAGAGCCACTTTTGTTATTAACAAATAACTGAAAATTGCAAACATTTTTTACACGTTTGCGTGGATTGTTTGTTTCAGACAAGAGATAGCGGAAATATGTATATACCACATGACTTTTATATAATAAAATAAGCTTTTAAATGAACCCTCATCGAACATCCTACGACCAATAGTTTATGAAATATGAATTTGTTACTAAGGGTGCGCAGTCGCTGAGTACGAGACGTATGTAATGAATTTTCATTGTTATAAAAAATATATATCCAATTTTTTTTATAGATCCATCAAGTGGAATGTCTGCTAAGTATGAGAAGATTTTTTTGTATTAAAAATAAAAAATTAGCAGGGTGGGGGATGAGTCCATTTTTTTCGTTTAAACATTATTTTTTTATAGATTAAACTTCTACTACTTTTAGTGAGTTCTTATTTGGTGAATCTAAGCAGCTAAGGGATGGTTCTTTTTTTAAGAAAAAGTATTTGTTGGATTTAAAAAAAATTTAATTTGTAGCAACAACTTGTTATAAACAATCATTTTTTTTCATACTTACCCGTGTCCGAAAAATCTGAAAAAATAGAGATTAACCGACGGCCAACAAGGATGTCCATTATTTTTTTACCAATCTTCTATCCGCAATAGTTTCGTTATAAAGCAATATTGTTAAAACAATTTTCATTTAAAATATTTCATAAGAGCGCGAAATAATTATAAAAAATGCCAAAAAAATATGGAACATAATGTTTAGCTTATAGAAAAGATCAAACTTTTATGTTTTTATAATCATTGCTTCGTTTTTTTTTGCGATTTTTCGCGCGCCCATTGGCCCTCGTCGTATACGGGATTTCCCATCATGACTCATGGCGCAGAGTCAACATTGAAGTGTCGATTCCTGTTTGAAACCTATCGAAACTGTTTTGCAAATTAGAGAAAAATATTGGGGACTGTATATATACAGTACTTTTGACCGGAAAGATAAAAACTCTGGAACAAAGTCCGATCCGCTAAAAACTGAAAAAACGTGTAGTGTTAACATTAAAAATTAAGAATTCTGTTTTTGGAACATTTGCATGAAGGTACGTGATTTATGAATTTTATGAAACAAAACAATAACATCTACATAAATTCGATAATTTACAACTATTTTTCCTGATAAGGAACTTATTTTGACATTCTTACGTACTCGCCGTACTCGCATTGTGACAGGCAAATGAGGTTATGTTATTCCAAGTCGTTGACAGTCATGACGCTCAATCACTCAACGTATCACTTGTTGCATTATATTCAGATGAAGAAAGGCATATTATAAAAATCTTAATTTAAAAACATTGTTATACAAAAAATGTTTTTTAATAATGATTCAAAATGAAGAAATATCCAATAAGCAAATGCAAAATTACAAAAATTGAGTTACAATTTTTATATTTAGTGTTATTATTTAAAAAATGCGTTTTTCGCTAGGATTGGTTGGAATCAAATTTAAAGTGAAAGTTATAATTAAGACGTTGTAAAAAAATATGATAGTATAAACAGAGTGACAGCGATCAACTGGGGTATTTAAAAAAATCTCTGTGCCTACCTGATTCCACAAAACGTTATGAACAAAAATAAAAAATAAATTTTTGACTAATTTTGTACTTTGAGGTAGTTGTGCCAAAAATCAGATCTCAGAATTAAAATAGTTTTTTTTAGGATTTTAAGAAATAAAATAATATTGCTGATGATGTAATTTCGAATAGAAAACATTATTTTTAATGAAAAGATTTTATAACTTACAAAAAACATTTATTTTAACAATATTTTTCGCAATTGAATTTTACTTACTACCGTTTTTTCCTAATCTTCCTCAAATTTTATTGCCAGTAATTTTCAGTTGTTTCTTTATAAAATTTACAAAGAATATCAAATTAAAAAATTTGATTACTAGCTTTACTGGAAACATCACTTAACAATAATTAAGATAAAAATTATTTCTTCTTGCTTTTAAAAATCCACACTGGGCATTTGTTTATAAAATTAGCAAATGATTGAGTAATTTAAAAAAGGTTTAATATTAACAAAATGGCGGCGATTTTTCTGAAAATATTAAAAGTCGATTTTCTGGAAAACCCCACATTTTTATTTTTTCCCATATTTTTTTGTACAATTTCTGCTTTTTTAAGGAAGATATTGTATCAGCTGTATGGGGACTAAACCATTGTTGAGGCCGGAGAATTTTTTTTTCCTAAAAATATAATTTAAATTTTTGTTCGTAAAAGATGCAAGATATCGCAAAAGAGAAAGAGATATTTTTCTTCTCTGTCGGGGTGAGCGAAAAAATTAGAAAATTCGATTTTATGAAAAAAAATTCTTCTTGCTACAAAAGCGGTTTAGCCCACACAAAACTCACAAGATTTCTTCCTTATAAAAGTACAAATTCGGAACAAAAATTGCGTAAAATATAAGTGGGTTTTTTGACAAAATCGACTTTTAATATTTTCAGAAAAATCACCGCCATTTTGTTCATTTTAAACCTTTTTTTTTAATTTCCAGCGGACGTCGAAAGAAGATAATAAATCTTATTACAATCAGGAAGAAACCGATAAATATCCTAATTAAGTAAAAAGTTATAGAGGTTTAAATAAAAGTTTGCGTTTTTTGAAAAACAGAGCACAATAAAATTCAAATACACATAACTGTGTAGAAAATTTTATTTTCAAAAATCGAAAAAATATGTATGGCCTAGTTTCTTGTAGAAAACAACATATATTTCATACCTGCCTGATTTGAAATAGATTAGGTCTATATTTAAAAAAAAATAAAGATATGCTTTTAAGCGAAAAATTGAAACAAAATTTTATTTTTATTTTTTGAGCCCCTTTTTGACATTTTTTTAATTGCATTTAGAATGCCTATAAATAATACGATACACCTGCAAAAATCAATAAAAATTATTAATGTTTATTTTAGCCATAAACTTCACTCATCCAATACTATAAAGTTTAACCAAGTTTCATAAAATTCGCTAGACCCTCCTACAACTCAGATATTCAGGAAATGGACTGACCCACTTTGAAATTTGTGTTACTTCTTTTTTGAAATTTTCATACCTTTTAATTAATAGATTTAACTTTTTTGTGTCCGAAATATGTTGCAATAACATGTAATTTTATATTTAAGAAATGCCGAAAAGGAACAAAATTCGATTTTTTGAAGAAAAAAAAACAGAAATTACGGTTCTGAAAATAAATCATTTTTCATTTTTCAAATTTGTTTGTTAGAGAAAAATCTGAGTGTTCTTTACATGTTTTATAAGTTTTATAGTGAAATAGCTAGTGGTATATGAGAAAAAAATCGCATTAAATGCGACAAAAATTTTGACTTTTTTTGAAAACTCAGAAAACAAAAATGGCGTTTTTGAAAATATATTTTAATTTGCAAAATTTGTTAGACCAAACTCTGAATATATTTTTAAAGTTCTGTATAAGTTTCCTAGTCAAATAGCCAGTGGTGCAAGAGAAAATAAAATTCGCATCAAATGTGAATTTGTTCCTCTTAAACGACTGGGTGTTCCACTGTGAAACTTACAGAACTTGTAAAACACATTTAGAGCTTGGTATGAAAAATTAATAAAAAATTAAAAGTGCTTTTTTTTAAATACGCAATTTTTTTGGGTTATTCGAACAAAGTAAAAAAATTTACTTTTAAGCATTTTTTGCATATGAAATTACATTTTATGCCCATCTGCGTTTTTATTCTTTATGCATAAATAATGTACTTTTATTAATTATATTTTAACTAGAGCTCTAAAGGCCAGCTCTCAGTTCCATTCCAAATTCCAAACTAATAAAATTGCACCATTTAAACAAATTAAAAACTCAAATGGGCCAAAAAGCCAATAATAAATCTTAATTCATCATTACTTTGTTTATTAATTTTCACAATTAAGCTAATAACAATAATTTGTTTGCAGAAGTTGGTTATTGAAATGATGTACTGTTGATAAAGCTTAAGTTTAAAAATGTAATTGAAGATAATTCCATCCTGTTTGGTCAGATGAAACAATCTAACTATGAAGAAAATACCAAAATTTTAAGTGTGTTCATAATTAAAGGTTTATAACAATAATAACTGTTAACATGTGTCAATGTTTCATTACACTACGAGTGTTATGATAAATCTTAGCAATTACAAACCAAGTACAAATTTTCTTTGATAAATTTTAATTTATGATAGCCTTAAAATCTCTCATTACTTTGTAATGCTGTTTTATCTACATCATTAATATTTTTTTTCAAGGTTGATAATTCATTGGAATTTTTGGAAGCTTTGTGGAAAATACAAAGTATTGCATTTAAGGATGGCACAGCTCTTTGACGTTACCCAGTTCATCAAAGATTCTTATCAACTTCCAGGAATTGATCGTCCATACACTGTCCCCCTCGCTGTCCCAGGAGTGGATAAAACTGTCCATTCATTAATTATTGTAAATAATGAATGTCTTCAACAATATAAGGAATTTAGTGTTAACATTGACGTACAGAAATCTCCCGAAATTAAATGTAAGTTTCATGGTTATGTTATTAATAATTTACTCGAAGAAAGAATTGATTTAAATTTTGCAACAAATGGCACGAACACTTTAAAATACGATGTTACTGTTTATTGTATAAACAGTGAGTTAAAATTCAATTTCTTTGAGACTTTACACGTGAAAGATATCACCCCAAATTCTTTTTATTTTTTTACACGGAAAATCAAAGCTATAGGACAGAACTTGATAAATGGACGTTTATTCCTGTACTGTCAGATTACAAGAAAAGACATTTTAATGCCCTTACAACTCGAAATTCCCAAAACCGAAATGTCTGAACAGTTTTCCACGCTCTACGAAAACAAATTGTTAACCGATTTTACGATTATTTGTCACGATCAGGAATTTCTTGCGCACAAAGTGGTACTCGCGGCCAGGTCGCCTGTATTTCAGTCTATGTTTGAACATGAAATGAAAGAATCTCTTGAAAACCAAGTCGAAATAACCGATTTCAAACCCGAAATTGTTGAGAAAATGCTGCGTTACATTTACACGGATAATGTTGAAGATTTGAATGAAGCAGACGCACAAAAGTTACTTGCAATAGCGGATAAATATGCGCTGAAAAGACTGAAAATAATTTGTATGAGAGAAATAAGTAAATCTGTAAATAACGTCTCTGAAGCTTTGGAAGCTTTTTCAATTGCTGATCAATATAATGTAGAAGAGTTTGAAGAAAGGGTGGTACAGTTTATGAAAGACAACCGACATAATCTTTAAGACTGAAAAGATAAGAGCTGAAAAGATGTATGTATATTTAACTTTATTTTTTTTATATGTATCTCTATATTCATTCATATGTACAACGCTTTAATTCTGAAGATATGTTTATGTAAATACAAGTTATTTTGAAGAAGCACAATTTTTTATTTAAACCATAATTGTATCTAATATAATTTATAATTTTATTAAATGCAACTTCAGTGACAAAAAGACCCCGAATGTTCTCTGAAAGGCATTGAAAATAAACTTAGAGAAATTTAAAAAACATGTTTCGGAAAATATTTCTAAGATAATTTTGTGCATCTTCCAAAACTTCCGTATTGCGTGAGGAAATTACATATATTTTGTATTTAAAAGTAATTGGAAAGGACACCTTATATCAATTGAATTTAGTAAAGTTACACACCTTCGGAAATTATAAAAAATTTATTTCAGTTTTTGAAAACATCAAAGTGCTAGAATTCAATCAAAAAATCATCGGATTTCGCAGTATCCGAAAGTTTCATACTATTATTGCAAAAATAAAACGATAAACTGAAGTAATACAGGGTGGCCACAGGACCGGGCAATGGCTGGGAATTTTTTGATAATTTAATATCACAAATTTCATATAACATGATATATAATGCAATTTAAAATAAGTTCTTCAACTTTGTTTCTTTATTTTAAGTTCAATTGTTAACTTTTTCAATCATGTAATCATTCAGTTAACAATGCATAAATTTAAAAAAATTTGCATTAAGGCATAAGCAATACAAAATTAAAAACGTTTGAATTTTTAAGTTCTGGATGAGAAATGTTTTAAGTTGATCAACTGGAAATGTAAATTAATTTATGATTTTTTAAATTAAACTGGAGTTTTTCAGAAGTAGATAATTTACAGATTTTGACGTTGAAAATTGAACTGTTGCAATTCGATAGCCCTAGTAGTTAACAAATTTAAACGTTCGATAGAAAGTTATAAACTATTTTTAATTTTATAATAATTTCAAATTATTAGATTCATAATTAAATACTTTTAATCTATTTCAAATCCTATTAAAATATTCTTTCAGTCTAAAGCATTTCATTTTTTAACCATTCAATTTGAAATTTTGTATAAAAAAATTAATATTGAGCAATATTTGAATGTTTAATTAAAATAAGCCATTATAAATCAAATATTCAAAACTAAACAATTTGAAATTGCATTGTTTGAAATAGAAACTCTTGAATCGTTAAAATTTCAGTGTGCTAAGTTTAAAATTTGAACGTTACAATTTTAACTGTTCCATTTAAAACATTCTAATTGGTAAGTAAAAGTGTTGAATTTTGATGTATACATAACAAATAAACAATTATTAATTTGAAACGTCTTACAGTTAAAATAATCGAACTTAAAAGGATTTATATGAAAAAGTTTGAATTTTACAATTCTTATTTTAAAAGAAAGGAAAAAAATTTTGTTATTTCATTTTCTTTCGTACTGGAAGAGGAACTTTTTTGTTTTTTAAATTTTTATTCATTTGAAGGCGGGAAAATTTAGTACTTTTTACATTTTTATTGAGCTTGAAACGAGGAAATTGTAGTTTTTAATTTTTTATGATTTGGAAGAGACCTTTTTTTGTTTTGATCGTTTTTATTTATTTATATTTAAGTGAAGAACTTTTTATTTTTTTTTCTGAATTTGAAAAGGGAAATGTTTTATTTTTTCATTGAGTTGGAAGTGATGAAATTTTGTTCGTTTTTTTTTGTTCTGCATTGGAAGAGATCATTTTTTCTTTTTAGCATTTTTATTGCGTTTTTATTTCGGTTTTCAATTTTTTTTTAACTGCAAGAGGGACATTTTTCTGTTTTTAAGATTTTTATCGAGTTGCAAGGGAGAAAATTGTGGTTTTCAAGTTTTTCTATAATGGAAGAGGTTATTAATACAGACAAATAATTATTTGTCTGAATCGGACGAGGCCAATTTTTTCCTTTCGATGTTTATGTGTGGACGAGGGGCAAATCTGGTATTTTTGACATTCAGATGAAAGGGGGGAACTTTTTATTTTCAATTTTTTACTATTTAAAACGTTTTAATTTTCGCTGTTAAATGGCATTTCATGCCATTTTATACGTGTATATTACTGACTACTGAGCGTTTAAATTCAAAATTTCTGAATTAACAACTTTTTAACCTTGAATTTTAAATGTTTAAAACTCAAAACATTTCCGCTTTGAGCGCTTTAATTTTCAGTCCAGTTTTTAATACTTTAAATGAAAAAAAATTTCATTTTCAAGAGTTCGAATTTTTTAATTTCAAGGACCGTGAAACATTTTTGCGGTCCGGGAAAAACCGTGAAATGGCGGGGAATTTTTTGTTTCGATTAAAACGGCCACCCCATGTGGAAAAATCTTTTGGTCCTGGTCCGGCCCAGACCAGACCGTCTGGTGTCCAGTCTTGACTCTCACCAGATGGTCTGGCCTGGGTCTGGTCAAAAGTAACGTTTTTTTTTTGGCTAGCCCCAGGCCAGACGTATCGTCAGCCACTAGGTTATGGCTGTTTAGCCACTAGTTAGAAACTGGTCAGCCGCTGGCTGGACCCCCCTTATTTTTGTAATGACTTGGAAAAAAAGTCATTCTTCATTATAAGTATGTGTAGCTGATCAGCACCAAACCTGGACCAGACCAGACTGGCAAGGTGATTAGGAAAAAAGTCTTGGTTTGATAGTTTGAATTTCTTATTTTCTATAATTTTAGGCACCCTGTAACTATTTCGAAATACAGTGAAACCTGGATTTAGCGTCGATTTTGGGGCTGACGGTCGGCTTCAATCCAGGCTCTGCGAACTATTTTGTCTCTCTCTTGTTTTGCCTCTCTCCTGTTTCTCTCTCTGTTTTGTCATGCCTGACTGAACACCACACACCCCCCCCCCCCCCAGGCCCTCTCACGCATCCCCGCTGCGCAGCGACA
>CAKNYM010052376.1:231189-271915 GCA_932195095.1 Andricus curvator
TCAACCCCCCCCCCCCCCCACAGGCCCTCTCACGCATCCCCGCTGCGCAGCGACAATTCTCGGAAACGCTGAATCAAGGATCGCTCAATCCAGGTTTGACTGTATGTCCGAAAAAATGTGCTGATCGAATCTAGAACTTGTTATCGTCTTGGACAGATGATCAGCGCCAGTCTTGGGCCAGACCAGACCTTCCGGACAGAACATGAATTTTTTGTTCTTGGCTCTCTGATCGTCCTCTACGCTCTGATCAGCGCCAGTCCTGGGTCAGACCAGACCTTCTAGCATGAACTTAGACCTTTTATTGTTCTTGGATGGCTGACCAGTGCCAGTCCTGGGCCAGACCAGACCTTCCAGAATAGGCAGTCTAGATACAGCCACACCTGAGTCAGAATGTCAATACATTTTTTCACACGGGGCCCTGTCATAACAAATTGTCACAAGTGATTGCAATTTTTACGTATGAGTTATTGAATAAATGCAATGACCGATTCATTTTTTGAAACAAGACACACTGAGAAAAATGAATAGTTGGGGCTACTACCTTTTTATTAGTAAAGCATTCATTGGTTCTTACAACTGTTCAGTTAGTAACACCAACTAATCAAGTAGTCGGTTTAGGAAGCCGTTTGTAGTTCTCGTGACTAGTTTACATTAGTAATGTTTTAGTAGTCAGAGTTACTAATAAATTAGTCATCTGTACTACTAATTGATTTTTCTGACAAATTAAAGTAGGTGGCTTAACTGTTTTATTTGCTACCGTGGTTGGTACGACTGAGAATGCGACAAAGGTACCAACATACCTGCGGTAAAACGAGGGAGAACGTTTAGACATGGCCGTCATAACTCGCTGCTCACTTGATGTCTCGTTCATCATTTATTGATGGAAGTGTTGCAAAGTTTAGGCTTCGGGTATTATATCGAAGCATTTGAATGTATGTATAAGAAATTCAACAATCAAACGAGTTTTAAGTTTTACTGGAAATCCTAACCTACAAAGTGCATCTGCAATTAGAAAGATCCCAGTGGGCATAGGGACATATTTTTTTAGAACGTCTTATCAGCTGAAATGACATCAGCGTCCCTAAGATGTCACAAAAAAAAGATGCCCGCGTGCCCACTGTGATCTTTTTAATTCAGATTTCGATAGTATAGTGACAGATATTTTAATTAGTCCCTGTGAAAAAAAGAAAATAGTTATACCTACAAATTTTTTAGTAGACATGACAAACTATATTAGTAAGTTCAACTACCTACAGACAGTCCTTTTGACAAACTGAAATAGTTAGTCTACCTAATAAAATAGTAACGGCAACTACTCGTTCCCCAACTAACAAAAATAGTTCTCACTACTAACTAAATAGCAGTACCATTATTTACTAACTAAAATAGTTGTCCCAACAATTTTATTAGTTGTCCCAACTAATCTTTTTTTTCAGTGCATTTTTCAAATTTAACGGCACTTTTGAGAGAAGTGATAAATTCCTAAACAGGTCGATAAAAATAATATCCTTTATCTGGACCCTCTCAGCTCTCAGCTCAGTGAAAAAGTTTTCGAAAATTCATGGGAGGTCACGGGACGTTGATCGCAACCCCAACTGACTGCAAATTGTACTGGGTTGTATGCACATACATCATACAGAATCCGGAGCGTATCCAATCATCGATAGTGCGACTTATACATAAATATCCTGCAGACTATGACAAATCAAAATATATTTTATCGCTTCTGTGTATCTCTTACACACCCAGATTACGTATTACTTTAATACTTTATGTACAAGAAATTTATACGTCGCTTAATAGATTCATGTGGGGCTTGTACAATCGTAGATACACATTTATTCGAATATATCCTACAGATAGGCATTGTGTCTGTGATTATGTGTAATATGTATAATATGTGTATGTGGAGCTGTAATCCCACGAGCGATTTGGTTGATCGAATCGACGGGTATCGATTCAATTGATTAAACGCCCTTCTGCCTCTGCGGACGTGGACCAATTGAAACTTATATGTACTTATAAGGGCGCCCTTTACCATGAAGAATTATGGGGTTAGATTTATTAGAATCAAATTTTCCTGGTGCTATTTTATCTCCAAAATTTGACGTGCGACACTTTAAAAAAATTTAATACATAAAGTATGGTAATTTATCTAATAACTAGCGTTATTATCAACCGAATAACCATATATTTTTTAGGTTTATTTGTTTTTAAGGTTATATAAATATAATCTTCCTAAGATTCTTCAGAAAATTTATAAAGATTTTTAAACATATTAGAACATAATCAAAATTTCAGCAAAAAGTTCATCTCTATCCAAATAATCCAAATCCAAAAAATACAATTTTTCTACAAAATAGTTGAATCCTCAACCATAAAACATTAATTTGCGAGCAGTTGTATTTTTAACAAAAAAAGATTAAATATTTGCGAAAGACACGAATTTTCTACAAAATAATTAAATTTTTTAACCCGAAAATATGAATTTTCTACCATGAAGATTAATTTTCTACCTAAAAAGACAAGGTTTCAACTAAAATGATGAATTCTCAACCAAAAATGTAATAGTTGATACTTAAATCTAAAGAGATGTTAATAATAAATAAAAAAATGTTGAATTTAACAAAAAATGAAATTACTACCAAAAGAGATGAATTTTCAAACAAAAAAAACAAACAAAAAATGGTTGACTTTTCAACCAAAAAATATTATTCAGCCGAGAAAGACAAAAAATCTTCGGCAAATTATAATTCGAAGGGAAAAATAATTTTGAATGGACCGAATCCACTTCAAATCAGGGGGTTCTACACAGTCGCAGAATCGCTTGGGGGCGAAATATGTTGTTTTTTAGAGGAAATTAGGCGATATGTATTTTTCCGATTTGAAAAAAAAAATTGTACGATGTTATGCTCATTTGAATTTTCTGCTGTGTTTTTCAAAAAACCCCAAATTTTTTCTTTAAACCTCTATAACTTTTGAAAACTATAACGAGAAAAATTAAAAAATTATATTTTTATGAAAAAAATTCTCCCTATCTCAAAATTGGTTAAATCTAATATAATACTTTTCTCATATTAGAAGAAACTTTTCAAAAATATTAGGAAGAATTAAGAAGGGGCGGTTTTCCAGAAAATATTTTCTCGTGTTTTCAAAATTTGAAGAAAAAATTCAAACAGATTTTCTGGAAAATTCCACCCTTTTTATTTTCATCCACTTTTTTTTCTTCTCCCTTATGGAAGTACAAGTTTAATACAAAATTGGCAAAAAATTAGTGGTGTGCAATTGATATATTTGACTCTCGATCAGCGCTGTTTCAGATGGATTTTATTTCAGAACTGACGAAACAGGTTCGATTTTGTGAAATCCTACTTTCGAAGTGATTTAAGTCGCTTGAACCTTTTCTCAAATTAAATTCAATTCTGAAAAATCCTTGTTCCAAGCTTTTTCCAATTTTTAACTGTTTCCTTTGAAAGTTGAAGTTGCTTTTTAATATTTCTAGCTTACAATTTCATAAACACTTCAAACTCAAAATTGTTTCTTCTCGAAAAGTTCCGTTCAACTTGTAGTCTTCATTTCCTAAAATTTAAAAACGTTCATAGTTTGATACTCTATCAATTACAAATAATGCAGTTGCTCATTATTTAATTTAAAGTTGTCATTTCAATTAAATTGTATTTGAAATGTTTGCGATTTAAAATTTGAAGCTTTGTATTTTTCAAATTTGATTCAAATTATTTCAACTTTTGGTATGTGAGAGATTTCTAAAGTCTTTTAATTTGAGATACATCCAGTTTACAATTCATAAAGATAAATATCAATACTTCAATTTTGTATTTTTTTATTTACATATTTATAAGTCATTACAATTTTATTTCTTTTTTTGTGTGTTATTTATTTGTTCAACAATAATAATTGTATATAAGGGTGATTGTCCAAAAGTTGACCATTTTAGACAATGTGATTTTCGAAAACAAAAAATTTTGTTTAGTTTATTATTTCTATCTGAAACAGAGAGTATGAAAATATGAAACCAAGAGATCAAGGGATCCATCTGTCGTGGATATGAATTTAACACGTTCATTTTTAAATTCCTCAACTCTAAAATTTTTTTATCTACTCTTGATTTTTATTTTTTTAAACTCAGTATAAGTGATATCTGTGAACCTCAAATATTTTAAAAATGGTGTTAATATTACACTGGAACCTCGATTTTAGACAATTGTTTTTGTTCGTTCTTAGAACTCATGTCCTTCGAAGTTTTGTGATGAGGCCAGCCGCAGGTCCGAGAAAGAGGTGATGTTCAGTCAAGCGTGACAAACAGCATGAAGGCCCCACTCTTAGTGCATCAATTGCATCAGTCGAGTTGCATAAATCGAAGTTCCAGTGTATTTAGCAATTTTTCATTTCATATGTATAGGTCGCGACAGGTGCGTGATATCAGGACATCTTGCGTACTTTTTTTATTTATAATTTTTAAACGCATTCGTCTTAAATGTGCTTTGATATAAGTACATTACTTAGATAATATTATAAAAAAATTATTATTCAAAGGAAAAGTGGAAAATAACGAGGACTTAGAGGTCAACTTTTTGGCAATAACCTACATAATCATTTCACAAAAGTTCTGCTTTATAAAAAGCAAAAGCATAATGTTTTTTAGCATGGTTTTTCTCTACATATAATTTGTAATCTATTGTAGCTCGTTTTATTGTCTGTGGGGTGCCTTTTTTTTAAAAAAGAAACTTAGGCCTTCCCACGAATTATAGCAAAAAAATTGCAATGGCTCCATTTTCAGAATGATGTTGAGAATGATTCGCTAATTCTTGCATGTCATATGGGCCATGGCTATGCGACAAAGCCCTAAAACAAAAAATCGTCGACCGCCCGGAAGCCAGTAATGCAGAATAGTCACAGTTCACTTAGGTTGAACAATAAGAGTGGCACGCGTGCGGAAGAAGATGCTTGGATATTTACAATCCTCGGGGTGAACATAGATCAACGATGTTTTTGCTCCGTTGAAAGGGGTGACTTGTAAGGAGATGAAATTCGAATTTAATTATTATTAATCGCTGCTCTTCGTTCGACTAAAGTCACCCTTGTTACGAATCATGCAATCATCCTAAATAACTATCCTCACGGAGAAAAATGAATGTTCAAATGTAGATGTTTAAAGTATATGATAGTACCGCGAAAAATATATATTAATGCGCAAAATCTTCCATCTTTTTGAGACGTTAGGTGTAAAAATATTTGTATGTAAAACTGAAACTTCCGAGATGCTAGAATGAAACATCAAAGATGTTAAAGTCGTTGTCTGAGTGCAGGAGAACGCTATACCTCTATCGGCCACTTGATAAAGCTTATGCTCAATTTCGTGAAAAATGCTGTCGACACCTGCCGTTCACTTGATGAAGCTTATAGTCAATGTTTCGTGTCGTATGTAAACTTGTGGAAAAACGATGATTATTAATATTCTCGTCACATGATATTATAATAATAATGCTGTAAATTGTTTGGATAGAGTAAAATAATTGATAAAAGTGCTGTTTCCTCTTCAGAGAAACCTTCGAGGTAAGAAAGCTCTGCGTTGCATACTTGCATATATTGTGTAGATGTCTGTCCTATAATTAAACATTAAATATGTTAATCCTAAATATCTAGATGTTAAGTGTGAACATACATTTTTCTCCGTGATTCATTATTCATTGAAGAACTTTCAAATTTAAATCAACATTTAGAACACACTTGTACACGCCATTTAAAGAGCTAAGTTTTTTTACATCATGGTGGCGCTGATGTCGCATGATGCACTTTTTCCAAATACAAAAAACGATAGCATAAATAATATCCAATAATAATACGACTTTTTCAATTGCATTAGTGAAATAAATAATATGGTTATATAAAGAAATTGTAACTTTAAGTGCAACATACTTCAGGGTAAGTTTTGTAATGCTATTTCTTGATTTATATAGTCAATTTTTTAATTAAAATATTACCTAAATGGGGATATTAGTTTAAATTCAATAATCTTACAAATATAATACAAAAATTGAGGACAAATCACTAGGTTTGGTTAGAAGTGTGGCGTAACAAGGATTCTCTAGGGAAAACCAAACTCGAGGCAAAACTTGCCAAAACCCCACAAACGAAATTATTAATATCGAAACGTCGGCAAGATTCATAGTTTCGCACACGATTGAAACCCGAGAAAGCTTTAAATTCTAAATTTAAATTTATTATTATTAATATCATTCGTATGTCTATATGTCATCCAATCATTTTTTAGTCGGATCAACGAGATTATGTATCCACTAAATATTTCAGCAAATGATTATGTATGTATGTAAAAATTATGTATGTAACTAATTAAATATGCGTCTATTTTAAAGCCCCCCAAATGTCCGATTATAATTTAACATATTTTTATTCAAAATAGAAATACTGGTCAGGACCTTGTCAGCGCCTATTTTTAAATGGGGCTAAGTAGGGCAATTTGTGCAGGGGAGTATGGTAGAATTTGGACTCTACTGAAATATCATATCAATTCACTAAGCAGAAAATTTTCTCTCGAGAATCACATCGAGCAGAATTACAAATAGCGGAAATTCAATCACCACATTATCTCGCATTTTCGCGAGGTATACGTCCAATTTATAAAATATGGGGCCGGACAACAATGCACCCCCGTAGTTTGAGAATTCCCATAAATATCTGAGAACCACATGAACTGACCACCGAGTCCACACCGATTGCGATTGTATTGGTATATATAGATTTCGTATAAAAGAAGACGGACCCATTCTATTCCATACATGCATACATGTACATGTATAAATGTATATGTATTAGGATAGGAAGTCACATTCGCATTTAGGATGTTAGAGTTATTTATCCTCGCGAAGGATATTCGTTATACGCCCCTAGGGGTTGCGTCTGATGCTAGTATCAACCCCCAAGTTACCCCCTCGTCAATCCGAGACCCGAGACGACAGATTACCACCTAAGTGCTTAGATGACCGGCATAAAGCCTGGCTCTTAAGTGGTCACTTAATTTTTTTTTCTTATCTCAACTTTAGTCCCTTTTCTAACCAAAGTACACAATGTAGTTTCTGTTAGTTTTTCCTCGAAGGGGACAATCTTTGTTACTCTTCTCTTGTGCTGTTCATCAATTATTTTTTTTCTATTATGTATGAGGAGAAAGAAAAATAGGTGAAAATATGTATTTAGCAAAGATTTTTGTAACTTTAGCGGTGGGTTTCAATTTGAATTAAAAAAAAAGTTATATTCGAAAGAAAATATTTAAAAAAATATGTATGTGGTAAACATGTATAATTCATTAAATTTTCCTAAAATATACAGCATAATTGTTTTTGTATATTTCTTTTATAAATGATTATACTTTGAATTTTTATGTATTTCTGTTCACGGTTAGACTTTGACAGAATCCAGGGGAAAAAGAATACAATTTTCTTGATAAGTCACAGATATTTGAAGTAAATATATCTTTAAAATGAGCCCTCAAAAAATTTTATCTTTCCATTATTTCGGGAGTTATTTATAATTTAACCAAACTTAACAATTTCACTTTTTGTTCAATATCTTTTCAAAGAATGGACACAACTGCTTCTTTTTAGAGTCTCTCATAGAGGAAAACCTAACAAAATAAAAGTATTCTGATATTTCTCACCGGCAATGTATTTATAAAAGGAACAATTATATTAATTTAAAAATTCTATAATTAAATTGATTTTTAACAAGAGTTGTCTGATATTCAATTAATTAACTTTGAAAAAAAAGTTACGTAACACTTTTGGGCGGGGGAGGGGGCAAAGAAAAAGTACGGTGAGTCATAGGGGGGGGGGGGGGAACTCATTTCTTGTATACATCTTGTGTCAGTTCTTGAAAAGTGATATTCTTTGATTGGGTGATATCCAATTTTGGCGTTTATTTTCATTCTACAGTTAAATACTTTTAAATTGTATTGTCTAATACATAATTTAAATACATATTTCTATAAAGCGAACAAATATATATAAATAGTTTTAAAAAATTAAAACTTTGAATTAGTGTTTTCAATCTCTTTAGTTGGATACTTTTCAATTAAACGAAAACATTTTTCAGTTTTGAGACCTTTAAATTGGATTTTTTGTACATTTGTGGAATTTTAAACTTTAAAACATTATTTATAATGATTTTGGTAGTAAACAATTTTCTTAGTTCTAAAATTGTTTTAAAACTGAATACTTTATTTTCTAGTAATTTGAAATTTAGTATATTTCCCCAATTTGTGAATCGTCAAATTGGAATATTTCTTAAGCGCCATAAAAAATATTTGTTAACCAAATTTTAAATATAATCTTACAGAATATTCTCGAGCAATCTTCCTTTTTAATATGTTTTTTATCCGGAAATATATTTAATAAAACATTTCTAGTGGTCAGGAAGTCGTCGAAGAATATCTTATGATTTTCCATATTCATTTTAATATATGTACTTTATTACCATAAGGACAATTCGGTAAGATTATCGCTAATTACTTTCAGTAAAACCTCTGAACAATATATTTCTTAATTCCCACTGTTGACGGTGACATAAACAAAACGATCAAAAATACAGACATACCAATTACTTGACAATCACTGATACTTAAGCTATATCGTTAGAAAAAAGTTAAATTTAAACAAAATGCCAAAAGTATTCTTTTGACGCATATATAATACGAATTTTACGAACTGTACGATACATTCATTGGAAAAATTATATCTGACTTTGGGAATAATCCTATTCTTCACAGAAAAATAAAAAAAATAAAGTATAACGCACGCGGTTATAAACAAAATTTGCTACAATCTGGCAACACACTAAAATATCAAATCTAATTATATTAATCTCCAAGCACCAATTTTCGTCGAAATCATCCCCGGGGGGTGAATGAAATTATTGTCCAACGCTCATGAAAATGACAACCCTAATTTCGCGCGTACAGATATAATATCAGTTTTATCGAGCTCGAGAAATTAACACAGGCATAATGGAAATCTGACGGAAGGAGAAAACTGAAAAAGAAGAAGAAGGGTGAGTGACTGGGTGTGTTATGTGGAGAGGATGTGTAGTTACGAGGCAGTTAAAACATTACTTAACAAGCCCCGGAGGATGAACCATAAACGACACTGCAAGGGTGTTAACTACCATACCCAGGGATACTTAACCACCCCGGCATTTAAATCCGAGTTGAACATTTGGCCATGCGGTGCATTAGTCCTGGTACAATGATCATGGGTGCAAGTGCGTGTGGACACATCCCGTACACTGTACAATCCATATATATATGTAGCCTATAAGGGTGACTTAAGTAATGAATGGGTTCGGGGGTCCGAAAGTGCGAAATATTAAATTACTCTCTGTCGTTGCACTTTTGCATGTGTTGGTAGAAATAAAGTATTAACGCGACGGTTAAATGCGAATCTGCATCTGTTCCAGAAATCGTGATTTTATCTAACACAATCAAAACCGGTCGTTCTATCTTTTCATGGCTCTACTGAAAGTTGGATTCCTTTCGAAATTAGGTTTTTATTTGAATTGATAATTCAGATCAGAAAAAGGCCCAACAAAAAAAAACCTCTCTTGCTGAAAAGGAACCCAGGATGATAAATTGTTCCAAAGGAACCCAGAGTATGAGTTCTAATCGAAGATTCGAAGGCTTTACAAATTAATGATGCACCTTTTATGTTACAATACAGATTTAATGGCATTGCACTGGGACAAATTGAATAAAGAAACTAAAATTATAGAGATTATTCATTCTTGAAAGCCCTGAAAGGAAGATAATGGACATATGAGATGTGACCGTTTTTAAGGTTACGTTTAAAACTTTTACCAACTGCAGAGCTTTTTTATGTCGCCGTCTATCGGATATCAACGAACTAAAAAGGAACCCTCAAAAAGAGGTGTATTGGAGTCTCAGTTCTAATAAAGGATGCCAACTTTTCTTGAGCCACAATATTACCAAACCTCCAGTTTTTACTGTGACATGGGAAATTTTGGTTTTGGAATTTTTAAGATCTCAATCCCAGATGTGTGAGATTCCCAAAAAAACGGAGCACGTATTTTTTGTTTTAAAATAAGTTGATATTTGTTGGCAGCTCAAACGCGGTTACAAGGCCTGCAAAACCTGAAAGACCTGGAAAAGATATAGAATTTTGAATAAGAACTAGCCAACTAACATGCGCGTCATGCGCGCAATTATTATCCTTTTGCTTATTTCTTAGCTATTTTTTCAGTAAAAATATAGGGTAGCAGTAAAATTTGTGACCAAGTTATTTCCATTAGCAGCCATTCATGGAATATTTCCATATTTTAAGTCGGTGTTAAGTTTTATGGTACCGAAAAGGCTAAATTAATCAAAAATACATATTTTTAATTAATGAAGCACTTTACTTATAAGTTCTAATACTTAAAATATGGCAATATATAAGAAAATAGCCACTAACGGTTTACTGAAGCACAAAACCTATAAAAACAATACATAATAAACACTTGTTTATTATGTGAAATCAAATACATTTTTTTGAAATCATTTTAAATGCTTCATATAATACCAGTGAAACCTTTCAAAATCTTCTGCAATCCCTAGTCCTCTGAAATTCCTTTAAAATACAGTGAAACCTGGATTTAGTGTCGGCTTTGAAGCTGACGGTGGGCCTAAATATGGGGACTCCAAAATATTTTGTCTCTCTCCTGTTTTGTCTCCTATTTCTCTCTCTGTTTTGTCATGCCAAACTGAACACCACTCATCCCCCCGCAACTCCTCTCACCCATCACCGCGACACAATCCAGTGGCACTAAATCTCGCGGGTCACTGTATTTAGAAATCACTTGAAATCATGTAAAACCCCTGGAAATCTTTAGAAATAACTTAAAGTCTTGTAATATCCCGTGATATATTTTGAAACCCATTGAATACTTTTAGAAAATCGTTAAAATTCGTCTAAATCCCTTAAAGTCTTCTAAAATTCGTTGGAATCCATACAATTAATTAAATCGTTATTTATCTTAATTAATATAGTATAACTTTAAAAAATTATTGAAATAACAAATAATTTTATACCAAAAAAAAAAGATCGGTGAAATCCATTGAAACCTTTAGAAGATTTGCGACATACTGTAAAATATTGTGAAAACGCTCGAAATCTCTTGAAATGTTTGAAAACTTTTCAAAACCCAAAAATACATTATGAAATCTTTTGAAATTTTGTAAAATCTTTAGAAATCTTGGAAATCTTTATATATTTGGCGTATCACTGAGAAAAATGAATAGTTGGGCTACTACCTTTTTATTAGTAGAGCATTCATTGGTTCTTACAACTGTTCAATTAGTAACACCAACTAAGCAATTAGTCGGTTCAGGAAGCCGTTTGTAGTACTCGTTACTAGTTTACATTAGTAACGTTTTAGTAGTCAGAGTTACTAATAAATTAGTCATTTATACTACTAATTGATTTTTCTGACAAATTAAAGTAGGTGGCATAACTATTTTATTTGCTACCTTGGTTGGTACGATTGAGAATGTGGCAAAGGTACCAACATAACTGCGGTAAAACGAGGGGGAACGTTTAGACATGGCCGTCATAACTCGTTGCTCACTTTAACAATTTTATTATTTGTACCAACTAATCATTTTTTTCAGTGTACACTCAAAATACGATAGATCAACTCTTCGGTATTAAAGAATTAACGGCAATGAATAATTTTTACATTCTCATTCTAATGAGAAGGTATTGGTTTTATGTAAAATTTGACATAGTCGGTTTTCATCAAATCTCCACGTTTTGAGACCCCCTGAGCTAGAAAAAACGATTTTTACCAAGGTGTCTGTCTGTCTGTAGTCTGTCTGTCTGTCTGTCTGTCAGTCTGTCTGTCTGTCTGTCTGTCTGTCTGTCTGTAGCCACGATAACTTTCGAAAAAATGATCAGATTTGATTGAGCTTTGGCACACTTTTTTATGGCCGGAAAATAGAGAACGAGTTCGTTAACCAGCTATTTTGGATGAAAATCCAAAAAGTGAGCACATTTTGAAAATTTTTGAGACCACTTTTTTGGAAGATTTGAAAATTCTATGTACGGTTATTAGTAGTACGCAAAATGACGAACAAAATATTCTCATGACTTTTCGTGATAAAAAAAAAATTACTGGAGTTATAGCATTTTCAAAATTCCAAAAAACAAACGAAAATGAACATTTTAAGCCGAAAAACGCACGATATGAAAAAAAGTCAAGATTAGAAAAACGTTGCTTTTTGAACACCCTATAATATTTTCATAACAACTTTTTGAATTTTTTGAAAAATAAAAAATTCAAATTTTGATGGCACAAAAAATTAATGAAAAATCAAAAAAGCCATTTTGCTGTCAAACTATGCAAGATACCAGAAAAGATCATCTCACCAAAATTGTGCACCTAAAAAAGATCTACAAATTTCTTATCATTCATTTTTTGATATGACGCGCAGTTTTTGTTTTATTCGTAAAAAACAGCATTGAAAATAGAAAAATCAAATTTTCAGACTAATATTACCAGCTACGAAAAAATGACTGAAACAAAATTTGTTCATCCAAGGAAGAGGTACAAATTTATTGTGACTCATGTTTCGATAGGATGCGTGGTTTTTGTTTTATTCGTGAAAATAACATTGACAGTAAAAAAAAATCAAATTTCTGAAAAAACAATGCAAGGTACGAAAACATATGAATGAACAAAAATTGTGCATTCAAAAAAGACTTACAAACCCGTAATCAATTTTTGTGGTAAGAATATATTCAAAATGAAAAAATTAACTTTTTTGATAAACGGCACAAGCTAAAATAAAATGTTAACTAATAAAATTTGTCGCCTGAATTATATCATTACTTTTCATTTGAAATCAAATACCAATTTAGTAATTTGTATATGAAGAACATATAACACGAAGCACAAAGTGCGCGCTCAGTGTATTTACCAAATCGCACGCCGTAAGTGCGCTCAAACTTTTTTGTTTCTATCATACGGTTCAAATGATTTTCAAATCAAATATCGAGCGCGAAGCGCGAGTGTCTGGATGAGAATGTGTTCCTTAAGGTCGATAGAACCTTGAGTAAATAAAGTTCCTTTTCAGTTTAAAATAAAAACAAATTTAACAATCACTTAATATGTAGAGGTTTTGATAATTTTATAATATTTGCAAACAAACTTTTTCTTTTCATCGAAGTCGAACACGAAGTACAAAAATCTAGAGGAGCCGAGCGTAAAGCGCGAGTTAAATATATGATCGAGCGCGAGATCCAACAGTCGCGCGCCCTAGGCGCGCTCAAACTTGCGAGCGAAGCGAGCCGCGCGCGAAGCGCGCCATGAGAATGTGCCCGCGAAGCGGGCAGATTTTTTTATTTAATGTAAGTAGGTTTTGCTTTCTTATCAAAGTTGATAATAAAAGATCTATATTTGTAAAAGAACAAGAAAATATTTCGCCACCATAACGATCAAAAATTAAATTAACAGTTATGAACAAATTAAAAGTTAGCAGCGGATTTCATTTTTAAAGTTCAAATATAATAATTGGAGAAATTTTTAATCATTTAAAAGTCATCTAGATTTTCAACAACAATGGGTGTGAGATTGGGTGTGATTTCAAAGTCTTAATAATTATTTTAGTACTTCACGGCGAATTTCAAATTTGCAACTTGATATACAGATTGGTTTCTTTGCTAATAAAAATAATATGATATGTTATAGGCGGGTAAGCGTACCAATAATCGAACCCTCATATTTACATCGTTATAGGCACTTATTTTTAACTTTTTTCTAACAAAGATTCACATTTTTGAACTCTATATTTATTTATAAAGTTATTTCTGCTATTTATTTTAAAGTCAATTCCAATAGTCGGACAGTATTTTTATGTATTACAAATTGATATTTAAAGCAAATAGGCTCAATAATACACAACTTTAAAATACTAAAAGTAAGAAAGTTTGATAAAAAATGCGTTTTAAATCAACCAAGTGAAATTATAGAAAAAATTGAGCAAACATGTAAAATTGTATCTATTATAGGTCAGGGAGGTTAGAATTTCAAGACAATTAATGAATATAATATCACTCTTAAAAACGAACCTTCCTCACTATTTGAAATATTATAAATAATTTTATTTCAATTTGTAATCAAAAATTCAGTTATTTTTCTCCATTTATCGAAGTTTGACAATAAAATCGAATAAAAATCAAATTTTTGTATCTACTCTCTAAATTTTCTCGAGTGAAATGTCACTCAATTCAAGTGAAAGATCACTCGAAGAACAAGTGAAAACCCCGCTTGTCTTATACGAGTGAAACTCCACTTTTATTTCGAGTGAATTTCCCACTCAACACCTTCGAGTGAATTTTCACTCGAAGAAGAACGAGATGTCACTCGAAGCGAGTCAAACGATTCAATCGATATTCGAGTGAATTCCTTCACTCGAGTCATTCGAGCGGTAAGTCCAACTCGAGGAAGAGCGAGATATCACTCGAAACGAGTGAATTAACTCAATTGATGTTCGAGTGAACTCGAAAAAGAGCAAGATGTCACTCGATTCGAGTGAAAAAAAAAGATTTTAATGCTGTAATATTAAAAATAAAATACAAATTCAGAATTACAAATTTAAAAAAAAATTTATTATGTACAAAATATTATGTATATAAATATCGCTTAAAAGATATATCTAATCTAATAATATTAAAAATCTTATTATAATGCTTTCAAATATATACATATAATATATAACACATGAAATAGTTGAATTTTCAATCAAGAAAGATACATTTTTAACCAAAAATAAAATTATTAAATTGTGATTTAAAATATTAATTAATTTTTCATAATGAAGACCAGTTAATGACTTCAATTCAGAGTGGGGTGTATGACATTTGTGTCCTCTTCTAACTGTTGTTGGGGGTTTCTGAAAAAAATATGAGTATTAATATCTTATGAATGATGATCATGTAAATGAATTTTAGATTATGTGGCTGGTCATAATCATCAAAATCATGGAAAAATGGCTATTCGGAAAAATAAAACTTAGAGCAAATGTTAATTTGCTGAAATTGTTATTTTCTGGAATGAATTTAGGCGAAGTAAACTTTGATATTTTTGTTTACTGAATGTATTATTGTACAATAATATAATTACATTTTTTTTAAATAATATAATTAGAATGTTTTACAAAATAAACTTAAATTAAAAGTGAACTGTATTTTCTGCATCTTTTCTTAACAAGAAATTTATTATTAATTTGTAAGAAATATTGTTCTTTTTTAAACTCATATGACATATATTTCTATAATTATTAACAAATAAAAACATATCAAAAAAAGCTAAAATGGCCATACATAATTATATATTCGTACCGACTGTACTATACGGTAGCGAGACATGGACCTGGCAAGAGAAGGACAGGAGTAAAATTAACGTTATCGGCATGAAACCTCTGCGCATAATATGCGGGAAAACACTGATGGACAAAGTCCGAAACGAGACAATCCTCAAAGAATGTGGTACAGGAGAGACACTAGTTGACATATGGGAAAGAAATCAGTTAAGATGGTTCGGGCATCTTGAAAGAATGAAAGATGAACGACTGACCAAACAAGTGTATAAAGGTAAAGTAAATGGCAGAATACCCAGAGGTAGACCGCCGAAAGAATGGTTAGAATCTGTAAATGAGACATTAATCCGTAGAGACATAAGAAGCCATAGAAATACAAGAGCTTGCATGAAAAAATGCATGGACGTGAAGGAAGCTAGTGTAGTATGCCAGGACAGAAAAGTGTGGCGACAAATAGTTTGTAAACAGAGTGACAATAGAATGAATGACGCCTGAAACAAAGACCTTGGATACTAATGGGCCCAAGTGGGGAACAAATACATAACAATTTTGTGAGGTTCTTCACTTGGGGTGATCGCTAGAGACATGGATCAGAAACCTGGGTCGGAGCAGTGTTGCGGAATAAACGTGTCATTTAAATAAATAACACGAGAATTCCAGATCAATCTAAAATATCTATACCTAACACTTATATACATATCTACCTTATACCTATATACCTACCTAATTTATACCTATGCATATACCTATATACCCATATACACACTACTACCCGTGTGGAAAAATTTCGTGGCAGTCTTGAATCATGCTAAAGCCAGTACAGTTTTTCTCAAGCCGGTCTATTCACGCAATAATAGCCTTGCGCTACACTGGCGCTGTCTAGTTTTGCTACGTGTTTCATTCAAAACTTTCTGCTGTCTAGTCCCAGTCTTGGCGCTATCTAGGAGTTCGTTACGAATTTGAATATATAAAGATTGTCTACATTTTAGCTAGTTTCTAGATAGAATCACGGTTTGGACTTGAACAAAAATTACAGAGATGAATTCAGAAAATAATTATTTTTGAATAAAAGATTTAGGAAATTACAATACACAATTGCACAAATGCTTAAGCAATAACTAATTGTACACTATTACATATTTAAGATAGTAAGATAGTAAGATAGTAAAGAATACTGACATGAGTGCTGTTGGCACATCGTGGGTGTGGTGAGCCCACACTTGTAGTTATTTATAACTACAAGAAAAACCTAGAAACACTACCCGAAACGGGTAGTGTCACGCCTACCCTGAAAGGGAAATGGTTTAATGGTATATATAAACAATAATGGTTGGAGGTGATCAAAATCTTAATACAAGAACTGTATTCATAAGAACGATTTTTTTAACAATGTTTAAAAACATTTTTTTTCAATTTAATTATATAGTCAAGTTATAATGAATTTATATTGAATTTTATATAATTATAATATGTATAATGCTATGTATAATATTGATGATATTCCAGAAAATCAAATATTATTATAAATGATTTATTTAATTTATTTTAATATAATTAGGCCTAACGTATTAATTATTTGAAATAATAAACAATAATTATTTCGTAGCCTAACCGCAAGAAAATCATACAAACTTTATTTTTTTCAATGATTTATTCACACATCAAGCACTTTTAATGTTTAAAAATTCTTCATGTTTTATTCAAATAAATATTAGGATGTAATGAATTGAAATTGATATCCGGCAAAAATGAAAAAAATTTAACTTTTAGATGGCCGAGGTGTTAAGGCGACGGGACAAAGTTACAACAATATAATAGTAAGTTACATCAGAAGTTCGACACCCGGCGTATGTACAAAAGATTTGCGGAAAATCATTTCTTAATTTTTTTCTGTACAATAACTTTTTTTATATTTTTAACTAACTGCAAAATCTATATATTGGACTTCTACGGCATAAAAAATAACTATATATTATTTAATTATTTTTTATCAAAATAGCCTATCTGTCTAGAAACTAGTCGATCCAAGCGTTACATCCCAGTCTAGCTACTGGACAGTCAGCCTGTGGAGCGCCAGTGTCGACTCAAGGCGGACTGGACAGAAACAGTACAGCGCCACGAAATTTTTCCACACGGGTATTTTCCAACCGAGCAAGTCACGCCTACCCCGAAAGGGAAATGGCTTAATGGTATAATAATAATAATATAAAAATCCAATATTTCAAGAATGTTCCAGGGGTACACATAACCTAAAAATTTCATAATGTTTAAAAGGGTTCACAAAATCGATAAAAATAGCCACATTGTTGAATATAACAAATTTTGAAAGACAATCTAAGTATTCTTTGGAAAAAAAATAGTTGAATGTATAACACAGGTCGGCAAAATTTCTACCCAAAGACCGGACTATGTGACTAACCTAAAAGTGCAAAAATAGCTATTTTTAGCCATATTTGAGGCAAAATAACATAATCAGCAATTTTTTTTCTAAAAACTGCTAACGCTATCGTTTAGTACTCCTTTTTATCTTCCACTTTCAATTTCGATCATCCCGAACCGGTTGTTTCCCCGAGATATCGCATATTAACCATTTCAGTCCCACAATGAAAAACTAGCAAAGAAGGCAAAGAGAAACTGAAATGATTAGTTTGTCATACCTCGGTGAAAAAAATCAGTTTTAGATGATTAAAAATGTAAATGAAAGGTAAAAAAAAGTCCTCAACAATGACGCTAGCAATTTTTAGAGAAAAAAATGGCTGATCGTGTGATATTGCCTCAAATATGGCTAAAAATAGCCATTTTTGCACTTTAAGGTTAGGATATCTCAAAAACTTGACGTATAGGAAAAATTTGAATAACGGATTCGGTTTTAGGATACCAAAATACTTCGGGGTCACATAGTCCGGTTTTTGGGTACAAAAATGATTTCATTTTTGTCGGCCTGTGTAATTTTTTATTTAAAATGAGTTATTTGAACTTTTGTGTTTTTTCTTTCGCTTTAGAAAACAATTGTAATTTTGATTTAATCTCTATCACAAACGGCCTTTTTTGTTCTTAACATTATTTATTTTATTATTTGTAATTTCTTTTGTATAAATTTTGATTGCGTAAAACGTATAAGTTTTAATAAAATATCCACGAATGGAATCGTGGAGAATCTTTTTATGAACAAAATAAACCGGCACTGATAAATATTAAATCGAAATTACAATTTTTATCTACAGCAAAAGAAATCCAATTAATTCATTTTAAATAAACAATGACGTATTTAACTGTTTTTTTTAGTTATGTGTAACCCTGGATGCCCTAAAAACGTAAAAAATGTTGAATAATTTCGGAGAAATTGATGATCTAAAAGGGTGGCCAAAAACTCTGTTTTTATAGATATTTCCCTACAGAATGATCAAAAATTATTCAAGTGGGGGACATACAATACAATATCAAGTTTTTTTTTACTATTTGAAATAATAACTTTATCTAAAAACAAGTAAATGATAAATTCTATTTCAAAAAACTTATGTACGTTTTATTTATTACCTGATCTTTGTCGTCCGATTTAAGATGCACTGCCAAAATAACGTTAGTGGTCGGACAGGCTGTCCGATCTCTGCGTAAATTAAAAAGTTCTGCATCTTAGTTCGGACAGATTAAAAATCTCTAAATATACAATACATAAATTGAATTTGCCAAGGATTTCGAAAATTTCCAGTCTCCCACGTTCGAAAAAAACTTAACTAAAGTAACTCATAACTTCAAAATAAAAATGTTCTATTTTCTGACACAGGAAACAGCACACATACCCAAAATGGCGATAAAGGCTGATCGGCTCACTAAACATTTTCAATACCGTAAAATTAATAGAAGTTTACATAATTTTTTTCCCCTGCGTGTCACTAGAAAGTATGCAGCACTATTATTCATACTATAAAATATACGAGATTGTCCGACCACTGATACGTGTCTGGAGACTGGTACACTTACCCTAATTCTAGAATTAAAAAAAAAATTATAATAATGTAACTGACATTTTTTTAGAAATCAATAAGTATTTAAAATCCGCTTAGATAATAAATTAGCCTGGGACCAGTATAATTTCCGGAAATTAAATAGAATTGACTGCATTTTTTTCAAAAGTAGATCTGGATAACCTGAAAAAGTCATGGAATTTTGAAACTGGACTTCTGTAGCAACCCTGTCAAAATATCGGTTTGTACGTACAAGGCTTTTTGAATTTAACACACATAAACTCATTTTATGGGGTCCCAGAAAGCCCTTATAAGTGAAAAAATAAAATATCACGTATTTTTGGCGTTTGTTCTTACTTTTTTGTGTTCTTTTGCATATTTTGTTTTTAAAAAGCAACATATTACATTTTGATGATATTGTGACGTTTTCCAAATTGTTCAAACAATTTATTATTGTTTGTAACGTTCTTTTCTTAAATTACCCTAAAGGTTGCGGGTTTTTCTACATTCTTCAAATTTTCTTCGACTCTCTAGTTATACAGGTATGATAATGAACAAACATTAAAAACCAAAATTGTTTGAAATTTTTCTCATTTATTATTTTCTTTTTTCAGGATTAAACTACGAAGTTGCGGTTTTTTGATCAATTTTTTAACGCTTCTTTGACTATTTAGAAATGAAGAAATAATAATCAGTATACATCAACAAGAATCATTGTTTAAGGTGACAACATTTTCGAACAATTACTTCAAGGAAAAATTATATTCCGTATAATCCACATAGAAAATTTTATGTTTAGTTTTATTTTAGGAAATAATGGCAATAGACAAGAAATTTGTTAACCAATAATTCTGGTTGATTTGTATTTTTTATTGCTTGTTTATAATATATCTATTTAATTTCAAAAAATATAATAATAGACAATAAGAAATTGTGTAAGCAATTATGGTTTATAAAGTTTGTTGATTATAATTTATTTATATCTAAAGAACCGGAAAAACGAAAAAAATTGAAGAAGATAAACCGCTACTTTGTAGGTTAATTTTGAAAAAATACAGTAATACACAATAAGAAATTGTTCAAAAAATTATGGTTCTTATGTTAATATGTATTGATACTAGATAGAGTCTTGGCCTGATCTAAATAAATAAACTAATCTTGCTTCTTTCTTAACTACTGGCCGCAAAATTTTGGTAATGCTTGTATTGTTTTCTCCAATTATTATCTCATTATAACTCAAGATTGTACAAGAAACTGCAATTTTCTAGACTTATTTTAAGATAAGATGGTTATAAACAATAATAAATCGTTTAAACTTTTTGTATAACGTCACAGCATCATTAGAAAGTAATATCTTGCTTATCAAAAACAATTTGTAAACAAAAAGAATAGGCGCCAAAAATACCTGATATCTCATTTTTTCATTTGTGCGGTTCTTTTAGGACCCTATAAAAGGGGCTTCTGGTGGTTCAATTAAAAAAGTAATGATTAATTTATATTGTCTGTTCATTTTTTCTAGGAACCTCACAAATCTGGGGTTGGGAGAATGAAAATAAACAAAACAAAAACACAATTTTCAACCACTCTAATCTAGAGGCACTCGAGCCGCACCAGGTATCACGCCAACACAAGGGGGAAACAACTCCTAAAAATGCAGTCCAACGGATTTGGATTACCGCTGATTACAAGCGGGTTGCCTACGGTTACAATTGGATTACCTAGGATTACATGTGGATTACTTAGGATTTCAAGTGGATTATGTAGGGTTACATCGGGTTATCTAAGATTAAAAGTGGATTACTGAGGATTAGTTGGATTGCAGGTAGACTATAGCGGATTAAAAATGTATTACTCCGATTAATCAGGATTACAAGTGGATGAACTAGGGTTACAAGTTTATTTCTTATAATTACAAGTAGATCACGTATGGTTACAGGTGGATTACCTGGATTGCTTGTATTACAAGTGTATTACAGTTGATTAAAACTATATTAAAGTGGATTAAAGTTCATTATCGAGGATTACAAGTGAAATGCCTGGGATTACAAGTAGGTTACCCAGGATTACAAGTGTAGTACTTAGGATCACAAGTGTATTACGTAAGATTACAAGTGGGGCACCTAGGGTTACAAGTGTATTACCTACAATTACAAGTGGATGACCATAAGATTACACTGGATTACCTAAGATTACTCCGGTTTACAAGAGGATTACTTAGGGTTGCAAGTAGATTACTTCGGAGTACTTCAATTTTTACGTCGAAAAAATCCTTTAAAATGAGAATAACATTTTTATTTTGAGACCCTCACGTTAGGTGTATTTTTCTAATGGGATTAATGAAGGATCCCTAGGACGATAACTTTTAATTATCTATCCCTTATTTCTTTCTAATACAAGGCTTTTTCCTTTATTCGTTTTCCCTTGTGCGAATATATAGCGAATTTCAAGCACACCTCATACATCTTACAAGCAAGCAATAACTCACTCTCGATTTACGCCTACAGTTTCGTTACTCGAGGGTGAAAATCTTTCTCTTCTGGATTCAGGAACGCGAATGCACCCTCGGCATCGCGAGCCTCAGTATACCCGGGTTCCGTTTCGACTTCCGGTATCCGGTTCCGGTAGTGATTTTTATGCGAGAACACTGCACGTGGGATAGGCCTCGAGAGAAAATCAGGAGTCAGAGTCAGAGAAGAGAACTAGCCAATGATTCTTCAGAATCTGAAAAGTCAGTGGAGCGAAAACGCGGGGGATGAAAGGGCAGAAAACTATATGGGGAGGGCAGCGAGAGAAGAATCAGTGATGTCACATCCGCCAAACAAAAAATCACGACGTATCATTTGTCAGGGGAAAAATCACTTTCTCACTTTATCTCTCAGTTTCCTGGTTTCCTTATTCACTCCCGAATAATGCTGAAATGCTAGCTGAAATGGCACATTTTCTATTTGACGGAAGTTTATTATTTGTAAGCCACGTGATTCCAATAAAAAAAAAGATGACAATTTCATTCAGTCGAGACAAATTAAATGTACTGTTGTGCCGTCAATATAATGATTAGCTTCACACTAAAAGTTTCGCTCGAAAAAAATGGTCCTATCATTTATTTCCTTTCAAAAAAGATATCCAGATTTTATATTCATGCGATCTAAAAAATTTATGAAAGAGAGATGAACTTTCTAAAATTTAATTTTTTAGAACGTACAAATTAATTTTTTAGAAAGCATTGTATTTTTTCAAGGGTTGCAGAATTTATCTAAAAAAAAGTGGTGTAACGAAATGTCTTGAAAATCTCGCACTCATTGTTGTTGAAAACCTGATTTACTTTTGGATTACTTAAAATTGCTCTATTTAATATATTTGAAATGTTATTTTATGTCTCCTTAAATAAATAAATAAATAAATAAAATCCGCTGCTAGCTTTCAATTTGTTTGCAACTGTTAATTTAATTTTTGATCGTTATTGTGCCGAAGTATTTGATTACTCTTGGAAATGCAGATCTTAAATTATTTACTTCGATCGGAAAATAAAACTTAATTTTATTAAATAAAGAAAAAAATTGATTGCCGTTAATTCTTTAATACCGAAGGGTTGATCATTTAGATTTTGAGTGTACATCAGATATATTAAGATTTCAAAGAATTTCTAAAGATTTCAAGGGGTTTTTATAGGATTTTTATGGATTTCAACGAATTTTAGAAGGCATCAAGGGATTCAGAGAAATTTTAACGATTTTGTAAAAGTTTTCAATGGGCTTTAAAATACTTCAAATGATATTACAAAACTTCGAATGATTTCAAGGGATTTTAAGAAATTTCTAGCGACCCTAAGGTATTTTAAAAGATTGTCCAATATATTTCAAACTATTTCAAGCAATTCTACAAGATTTAAAGTTATTTCTAAAGATTTCGGGGGGTTTTACAGGATTTCGGGTGAATTCTAAATTTTTAAAAAAGTTTTAGAGGAGTTCAAAGGATTATGAAAAAAATTTATGGGATTTCACAGAATTTTCAAAATTTTCAATTAATTATAACGGATTTGAAAATTTGTTGATATTTTTCGAACTATTTGAAATTATTTTAAGGAATTTTATGTGGTTTTAGAGAAATTTATAGGATTTCATAAGCTTTCAAAAGATTTCAAGGCATTTTATAAAATTTTGAAAGGTTCAAAATGTTTCAAAAGATCTCGAGAGTGGTCAAACCATCATTTGATACTAAGGGATAAGTATTTTAAGATAAACAATTGTTTTGCTTTGTTTTTATAAGGTTTGTGGCAGTGAACCGTTAGTAGTCATTTTCTGATATATTGCCGTATTTGAAGTATTAGAACTTATAAGTAAAATGCGTAATTAATAGAATCGAGGAGAATATTGTCATTGTTAATTGTAACTAAGCCTCAATTTATTTAAATATGCAAAATTTCAACATGTCTCACTTGTAGCAACTTTCAAACTATAAAATAAATTATTAAATCCAAATTAAAATCTCGAATTTTACAACCCCCCTCATTTTGGATTCTTCAATGAAATTAAACAAATATATTATGATTTATAAATTTATGATTATCTCACATCGAAAATTTAGATTCTGGGCTCGTAAAAGTGGTGTTTTTTCAAATATCTTTTCCACTACATTAACTCCTGAGAAATTAAAAGCTCGAGTCTCCTGCGCCGACGGTAGATGATTTTTTTATGGTGATTTCAATGCTCGCCTATGTTGGATCTGAAATGTACCTCCGAGGCGGAACGACTCGAATGTTGTATGCCCCCTGCAATTGAAAATTTGTCAAATCATCCTCGACTGCATTCGCTTTCAGCTTTCTCATCCCATTGTATGTTCCTAGGGGCGTAGGATGTACATATCTGCATTCCCTTTCTTCCGCAGGGGAGGATAATCGTAAACTATATGAGGTAGAAACATCTGAATACGAATTAGACAGAGCAGAGGTTTTGGGAACCCTCGTCCCCCCACCAAAACAAAAATCCAAATAACACTCATTTAATACGAATTAAATTTGAGTACATTTCTGAAGCAATTCGATTTTTGTATCATCACAAGCAAAAATAAAACTCAAAATGGTTACGCTTTAAAATACTTAGGCTTAAGTTTAGCAAAATTGGCTGAATTTAAAGTAAACTGATCTGAATTTAAGTCCTTATTATCTGAATTTCAGAATTGAGTCTTAACGTCATGTAACAGTCTCTTACGTGACCAATTATTACATGTTATTACATTTGGCGGCTTTATGTTTAGAAAAAGTAATATATTGTTCTGAAACTTTTGAAAATGTTTCAAAATATATAAGGGCAAATATATGTGGTCCATTTGAGTGTTTATTTTGTTTAAATAATGTAATTTTATTAATTTGGGTTTAGCCAGGGCACTAAGGCCCTGTTCTCAGTTACTTCCCGAGTTAAAAATTATTGAAATTGCACCATTCAAACAAAATAATTATTTAAATGCGCCAGACCTCGCGCCAGACGGATGTGTCTTTATATATTTTGAACCATTCTCAAAAATGTCAACAGAATATTTACATTTTTTCCATTATAAGTTTGCCTAATATAAACCACGTATTGGTTGCGTGAAAGACTGTCACAATCCCCTAAGTTCAGCCAAATTTTACTTAAAATAAGAGTAATTATTCTGAAATTCAGGAAAATTTTACTGAATGTAATACCAATCACTTTAACGCGCATAAACAATTTTAAGTATTATTTTTATTCGGTATAATTTGGGTTTCATATGCTGGGGAACCCCCCTTATAGTTTCGGTCGGGTGTGCTTCCGTCCGTCCATCGTACGTTTTTTCCGGGAGGGGAAGTAGAGGAAGTCTCTAGCCAAATTTACCCCGTACCCTAGTCGACTTTACCCCGCACCTTGTTCAGCTTTATCCCACTGAAAAATATGGTTTAGTTGTCCCAGCTAAACGTTTAGCTAGATTTCACATTCTAAGAAAATATCCTAAAATACCAAAATATCTATATTTTCTTAGAAGAAGAAATCCAACTAAATGTTTAGCTAGGACTGCTGAACCATTTTTTTCAGTGCCTGTACCCTAGATGACTTTACCCCGTACCCTATCTGATTTTACCTTTTACATTATCCCGTACCCTAACCGTTTTTACCCTGCATGCTAGCCGAATTTATTGCGTACCCTAGCCGGCATTACCCCGTACCCTAGCCGACTTCACCCCTTAACCTAGATGAGTTTGTCCGTACCCTATCCGACTTTACCCCGCACCTTAGACGAATTTACCCCGTACCCTAGTCGACTTTATCCAGTAATCTAGTCGAATTTACCCAGTACCCCAGCCAACTTTACTCCGTACCCTAGTCAACTTTACCCCGTACCCTAGCCGAATTTACCTATTACCCTAACCGATTTTAGCCTACCCTAGCCGATTTTACCCAGTAACTTAAAGGAATTTACCCCGTACTCTACTCCATGTTACCCAGTACCCTAGCCAACTTTATCCCGTGACCTGAGGCTGGGGAGGGATAGTATGGGGAAGTGAGGAGAGGGGTAGAAGAAATAGGAGTGGTGATGAGTGAGAAGGGGTGGTGATAGGAGGTGGGGGGATTTGATCGACTCAATTAATATCTTAATAGGCTACGAAACCCTTTTTTGTAGGCGTATTGCGCCTACTTTGAATAATTTTGTATATTTATTTTTTAAGACAATTGTTAATACAGTAAAAAATGGCATTTAAAAATTGTTACCCTTAAAATGGTTCACCTTAAATTCAGACATATTTATCTGGATTTAAGACTCAATTCTGAAACTGCGATAATGAGGTATTTAATTTAGTCCTATTTTGCTTAAATCCAGACAAATTTTGCTGAATTTAATCCAAATCCGCTTTAAGGCGTGACAAATTTCAGTTTTTTTTCCTGTGAACATTACGGAATAGAAGTTAATAACATTTTTAGTTGAATGATTGAGTCCACGTTTAGCCAATAACTTAAATTTTTTACTTTAAGTTTGAAAATGTTAGAAAATCGATTTTTCCATCAATTAATTTGCCTTAAATGCAGAATAATTTTTCTGAATTTAAGACCTCACTTTCTGAATTTCAGAATTAAGCCTTACATTCAGACAAAATTTTACTTAAAATCAAATAATTGTTGCCTAATTCCAAGTGAATTTTACTCCACTTCATGCTAACGATTTTAAGGTCTTGAAAGTCTATAAATTCTAAATTCTAAAAATTATCTAATACAGGAGCCATCCATAATAATTACCCAACTCAATTTTTCGACAATTTTAACCCCCCCCCCCCATTTAATGTTTTTTCCGACTTTTCCCTGTAGTTTTTCGCTATTTTGGTAACACTAGATTAGCCCCCCCCCCCCCTAAAAGTGTTACGTAACTTACGGATGGCCTCTTAGCTGATTTTAATATATTGTTATTGTTGAGATTGTTTGGGCATGTTGAGAGAATGAAAGATGAACGACGAGTGGTTGGAATGTGTGAATGAGATCCTAATTCGAAAAAATTTAAAAAGCCATAGAAACACAAGGACTTGCATGAGGAAACGCATGGACGTAAAGGAAGCTGAAGAGGTATGCCAGGACAGAAAAATGTGGCGACAAATAGTTGATAAGAAATGCATGATGGTGAGTGTCAGTGGGAATGACGCCTGAAACGAAAGGCTTTCTTTACTTTAAAATAATTTTCTTTGTTTTGAAATTATTTTTGGTTGGATGACAAAATTATGTGAAAGAAACTGTTTCTTTAATTTAAGAAAAAAATGGTAAAAAAGTTAATTTTCAAGTTTGCGAATAAGATAAGTATCTTTTTTTTTTTAATTCTTTGGTTAAATTAAAAATGTAATTTTGGTACCGCAAAATTACGTTTCAGAGGGTTCAGTATAGTCTTCAAAGTTATTCTTGATATCTCGATTCCTTCCAATATTTCCATTTTCTGAGGAGTAAGATGTCTCCGGGACAATAGACAAGTCGTCTTTAGAAAATTGGGAATATCCGCAACGTAACCCGAAACGAGCGAAACCTCTCAGCAAAATGAATTTATTCCAGAATTTATATCTACGAGGATGACGTCAGCCCATCCATAAATCATCGCGATAGAAAATAATGGTGTATTCAATTCTTCTTGTAGAAGCATCCCCTTTGAAGGAGCTTGGCGAATTTTCCTTGCTCGCTTCCCTAATAACTTTCTCTTTTGTCTATCACGATTCTGAGAAAATGTTTTATCATTCCAGGATTAAAGATGGATTAAAGTTGGAAGTTACAATCAATTTCTCTTGCGATTATGAATATCTTTTCATTGGTATTATATCTTTTAGAACATCATATTGGCGCCAGAGAAATCATTTTTCATGTCAAAGACAGGGGTGTCTAGCGGACCCGGAAATCTAGAAAATCCGTGAAAACCCCGGCAGTTTTATTTACGGTCAGGAATTTTGTTCTTTCATCGAAAAATCTACTTTTCTCTACTTTATCTTCTTTTTATTGTTTAGACGAGAATCAGAAAGAGAGGAAAATCTCATTGCTTCGCGTGTGATACCATCAAAGTTACTTGATCATTGATTATATATGTACGCAATTGTCCAAAAATTCGACTTTCGATTTTTGGTGATCGATCCCCCCCAATTTATTAATTTTCCGGAAAAAGAAAATCCGCATTTTTTCTAACACTAACCCGTGCCCCCGGGCTCTTAAAATTAACATGGGGTTTTAAATAGGAAAAGCTTGGTTTTCGAAAAAATGGGGAAAAAGTACTTGTTATAAACTTTTTGTGAATTAATGTAAAGTTGCCTCTTGAGGAATGTTCAAGGAATAATTTCCATCCAATAAGTTTTAATTTTGACCCCTTAATCCCCTTTTATTGTGCCAGAGAAATGCTCTAAAAATGCAAAATAGCAGTTTTCTATGAAATTCATGCTAAAGCCGGTATTTTTTGGAATTTTTAAATAATTTTGAATCGATAACTGAAGAGTTTTCAAGTATTTTTAAAATAATTTTGAATTGCTTTAACAATTATTATTTTTTTAAACATTTTTTTCCCTCTGTTAATCGTGAAAAGTTATTATTATTATTAATATTATCATTATTATTATTAAAGTGATAACTGATATAAATTCTATGAATGCCAAGAGTAGTACGTTTTGTTTAACATATTTGGGAATTATTTAAACAATTTTAATTTGTTTAAACAATTTTTTGCCCATGTAAATCGTGAAAAGTCAGTATTTTCAGGAACTAATGACACAATTAACGGATGTTGAGAGTAAAATTTGTTTCTTAAAGATATTTAGCGATTTTTTAAACAATTTTCACTTGTTTAAAAAAAGTTTTCCTCTGTAAAGCGTGAAAAGTTATTATTTTCTGGAATTAATGACACAATTATCGGATTTTGAGAGTAATATTTTGTATCTTAAGAATATTTAGCAATTTTTTAGACTAATTTCATTTATTTAAATAATTTTCTTCCCTGTAAATCGTGAAAAGTTATTCTTTTCTGCAATTACTGGCACAGTTAACGAATGTAAAGAGTAATATTTGTTTATTAAAAATTAGTTGCAAAAATTCAAATAGTTAATAATCACTCACTTGCGCCTTTTTATAGGGAAGGTGTTATTTAACAATTAAATTCAATTGCTCTAAGAAAAGTATAGTCCTTTTTTTCTTAAAATTGCTTCTCTCTTCTGTTTCATTGTTATACTTTAGAAAACATCTACATGCAAATTATTTTTAATTCACAGATTTAATTAATCTATCTTAGAAAAATTGAACTTAATTCTTTCAGTAAGTTATTATTGTTGAAACAATATATGATATACGTTCTAAGATATGGAAATACTGAATAATAAGCGCCAGAGTGTAAGAGATTCGAAAAAACTAGACTTTTATAACCTTCCCCATAAAAAGACTCAATTGAGTGATTATTTATTGTTTAAATAATTTCTGAATATTTTTAAGAAAAATTATTACTCTTAGCATTCGTTAATTGTGTTATTAATTACAGAAAATAATAAATTTTCACGATTTACAGGGGAAAAAATGGTGTAAACAAATAAAAATTGTTTAAAGAAATGAAAATTGTTTAGAAAATTGCTAAATATTCTTAATCCTTTGAGTACACTGTCGGTTACGGTAACCCAAGCCGATTTTGATTGCGAACTTTAACAAAAAAATATCATTTTTTTCATTGTTTTGTTTAAATTCTTTTTTGTTATTACTTTAATCAGCGCCACCATAAGCCTCGCTCTACAGGAAAAAAATGGTTTAAACGATTCAAAATTGTTTAAATAATTACCAAATATCCTTAAAAACTATATTACTCTTAACATTTGTTAATTGTGTCATTGATTCTAGAAAATAATAACTTTTTACGATTTTAGGGACAAAAAACTGTTATGTAAATGAAAATTGTTAAAATAATTATACAAAATATATTAAACAGTAAATACTACTCTTGACATTCATCAACTGTATACCATTTATCCTGAAAGGTAATAACTTTTCACGACTTACAGGAGGAAAAAATTGTTTAAAAAAATAATAATTGCTTAAACAATTCAAGATTATTAAAAAATACTTGTAAACTCGTCACCTATCGAAAAAAATAATTCATGTTGCAAAAATTCGGAAAATATTGTCTTTAGCATGAATTTGATAGAAAACTGCTATTTTGCATTTTTCGGGCACAATAAGGGGGGGGGGGGGGTAAATTAAAAGTTATTGGGTGGAAATTATTCCTTGAAAATTCCTTTGGGTGTATATACTTTAATTCACAAAAAGTTTGTAATAAGTACTTCTTTTTCCCATTTTTTCGAAAACCGAGCTTTTCCCATTTAAAATGCCCAGGGGCATGGGTTAACGCATATAGTATACCATACTGTACCGATCTTCAGTTCTTTTAATGTTAATAATATGAGTAAAAATTTGTTCTCTTAAATAGATTGAAAGCTATCAGAATTCTATATCAAATGAGCCAGGATGAAGGCCTTTTGTCAGCTTTTAAAGAAGGTATTGTAAAAATAGTGCAAATATCAATGTTTACTTAAAATTTAAATAAAATCTAGTATAAAAAACATCTTACAGCGTTAGAACAAAAATGTTGGAAAAATTCGAAGATATCTCATCTGTAGGGAAATAATAATAAAAAAAATATATATTTCAAATAAATTTGATGGGTACCTCATGGTTACTAATTTCATATATTTTACAAAAAAATATTTCTTTCAGCAGAAAAAATATTTAAATTTTTCCAGCATGTTTATTTCAACTTTAAACATGTTGCACTTTGCAAGAAATTTTGTTTACAATAATTGTGATAATTTGGTGCGATTTTATAGAAATTTATCTTTGGATTGATCCCAACATCATTCAAAAATGTTTACTATATTAGATTTCATTTAAATTTTAAGAAAACATTGAAATTTGCACTATTTTTGTAATACCTTTTTAAAAAATTGACAAAATGACTTTATCTTATAGCTCATTTCATCGAGTATACCAATAGCTTTTAACCCATTTAGGAGTAAAAAATTTAACTCTTAACATTAACAATAAAGAACTTAACCCTTAACCGGCACACTTCCTGTATGGAACGTAAAGGGCACACTGGGTCAGATGGACCCATCACCAACTTTGAGTGCTTAGAATGCATTTTTTTGGGCTGTAAAAATTGATGTATTTTGCTTAGCTCTTTAAAATTAAGAGCGAATAGTTTTGGAATAGATATAAATAAATTAAAATAGTTTATAAAATTAAAATCAGCAGAGTCAAAAAATGCATTTGTCTACAAAAATTAAATAATTTTTATTATTTTTACACCAAAATTGAACTGCTTACTCTTAAAATGAACCTTTTTTTTGGTGCTTGAATGGGAGATATTGCGAAAAAAAAAGTCTTTCGGTCATTTACACTAATATTTATCAATTCAGTCTGTGATTGAGTATAAGTTTGACACGTGTAAATAAATAATTGCCAAAACACCAAAAGACATATTTAAATTGGTCGGGGGAAAAAATGTCGGGAAAAAATCAAGAAACCCCCAGGAATTTCAAATTGGCTGATCACTAGACACCCTAAAAGATCTTCAAGTTAATTAAAATAAAATTGGGGAAAATGTTAAAAATATCTAATTTTCGAAAATTATGATAGAAATTGTCATTTTTATAAATTGGACGTTTCGTAAATTACTTCTTTTTTCAAAGTGGTAAAAGCTATGCTTATCATAAGTCAACGATAAATTACGATACAATTTTTTTATGTCATTTTATTCTGAAGTTGTTAATTTAAAATAAACGGAAATTTTCACTTGGGATTTAGGAGCCTCTTAAAATTAAAAATTTTAAAAATGGGGAAGATGCCCTTTTTTAAAAAATTCAGACTTATCAAATGGTCTTATTTTTTGCAATAAGAATTTTTTCCTTATCAGACAGAGGTGCTCCTTTATTATGTCTTTTGTTTTCCAGAATTACAGACTATACCATATACATTATCAAGGGTTTCTAGATTGTGCATCCTGTCTCAAAATTAAGTACCTATATCTTAGCAATTTCATGGTATAAAAACTTTCCTTAACCAAATATACTCAATTTAACGTCGCATCAAAATGCATAATTTCATTTTCTTCGCATAATTTTGGAATTTCGCATATAATTTCATATGTTTTGCGAAACATGTGTAAAAAGTTGCAACTCATGTTTTTTTTCAATATTGACATGTCAAAATTCATCAATGAATGCAAAAATTTGACCTCATTTTAGATTATTATTATTATTATACCATTAAGACATTTCCCTTTCGGGATAGGCGTGACTCGCTCGGTTGGAAAATAGTAGTGTTGGGAAGGAGGTATAGATTTTTTAGATTGATCTAGAATTTTCGTGTTATTTATTTAAATAACACGTTCGTTCCGCAACACTGGAACTGCTTCGACCCAGGTTGCTGATCAATCTCTCTAGCGATCACCCCAAGTGAAGAGCTTCACAAGGTTGTTATGTGGGGTTCCCTACTCGGGCCCATTAGTATCCAAGTTCTTTTGTATCAGGCGTCATTCACTCTACTCACATTCTCTTTATAAACTATTTGTCGCCACACTTTTCTGTCCTCGCATACTTCTCTAGCTTCCTTCACGTCCATGCATTTTTTCATGCAAGCTCTCCTGTTTCTATGGCTTCCTATGTCTTTTCGGATTAAGGTCTCATTCACACATTCTAACCATGCTTTCCGCGGTCTGCCTCTGGGCATACTGCCATTTACTTTCCATTCATACACTTGTTTCGTTAATTATTTATCATAATTTGTTTTAAATCAAATTATAAAAAATTTGCATTTTGAACTTCGCGCAATTATGGGTTATGTAGGTTTTTTAAGGAGTTCTTGTTCCAAAAATTCACCAATTAATCGAATCCTATGAGTCGAGCAAAAAAAAAAGTTGTTATTTGTCATTCGAAGGAAGTACAACGAAAACGTTCGAAATCAATTAACGCCTTCTATTTGGTTTTTGAATATGAAAATTGAGAAAGATTTCCCTATGAGCAAATTGTGGCGAAATTTTCGTGAGTAAAGTTTTTATTGCTGAATAACTATAAAAAATAAAAAATTAATAAATACAAATTTTGAGCAAGTTATGTATAATGTTTTGAAAATGTGCGAAGAAACATGTTTTTTAAATTTAGTTAATTGCAAAACGAAATCTAGTTTTACATGGCAAGTTGTACATGGAAACATGATTTAAAAACGCTTAAAAAATATGAACATTTTTTTTACTAAAAAAATACATTCTTTTTCAATTCAATCTCAATAAATTAAAAATTTGAAATATAAAACTTTTATTTATAATAAAGTAAAGTAAGTAAATTAAAAAACATGGGGTTTCACGCTATCAAAAAACTGTACGTATCTCGCTAAACAATTTTTTTCAAGTTTTTTTTTTGTATTGTTGTTCAATACTAAAAACTGTAGCTGAAAATAATTTTATTACTCCAAAAAATAATTGATATTGCATCAACAAAATATCGCTACGAATACGGATGATATAATATTTTCTTGATCTAAGAAAATATTTCTTATCTCAAGAAAATGCACTAGCTTGAAGAAACTTGATTTCCTATGTTTATAAGTATATTTTTTTGAGGCAAGACAATATTGTTTTAATATAAGACAATATGCTTCGAGCATGAAAATATTGCATCTTCCGTATTCGTACAGATATCATCTTGATTTAATGCAAATTTTGTTTGTGTATTCTTTAGCCAATAGGTACAATTTTACCAATTTTGTAATTAACAAACTGAACAGAAGACATTAATAATAATTGTGTTCTTCTTTCGGGTGCCGAACCACCACTTTCTTTTTGATCAGCTAAAATTATTAGATTAATTTGAGCATTTTTACTTATCTGGCGTGTACTTATATTCTTATCGCTTTAAACATTGATATTTTCATATTTTTTTAAAGATATAAAGTTCTATTTATGCCTTATCATTTTTTAATTTTTACAACTCCTAATTCAATTTTTCGTTGCTTAATTTCGCTTAGTAATCTTTTTTCAGAGCATAATTCATACATTTTTAACTTTAGAAAATACTGTCCTTGTACATTATTTGTAAAATAATTTGGGAGAATCTTAATTTTTATTACAACTCTAAACTTTTTATCATATAGTTGAAAACAAAAATTTCACATTCCTCCCACTTATTATTAAAATTATGAATGTATTACCTGTTTGGCGAGGAAAATTTTTATTTAAAAAAAAAAAAGAAAGACCAATTTGATAACTTTATATTTTTCAAAAAGGACAGACTTAGAAATTTGAAACCTGATTCTAATGTCAGTCAATATTTTAGTAAAGAAACATAAGTACCGAACAATACGGAACTATTCAAAAAGTATTCAGTGAAAAAAATCTCATTTGAAAAAGTCGGTTTCTTTTATCTAGAATTTTCAGAGCAATGAAAATAAATTGAATATCAAACTGTAGTTTATAAGGACTTATTTGTTCCAACAACTTGCAGATTATTTTATTCAGAATTTGTACAATAACGTTAATTCGGAGTCGGACCGATACCCTCATCAGATTGCCTTTTTCACATTTCGCTGAATTTTGTAGAATTTTAAAACCGAAATAGTTGTATGAAGGTTGTTATGGGCATATGTCTGGAACCTTATTTCACTTTTCAATAAAATTAAATGATGAAATTTTTCCAGACACTACGTTGAAAATTTTACTATATTAGCTAAAGGTAATTATTAATGGTATTCTATAATTGGGCAGACGAAAAATACTGTCTTCAAATGGATATTAATGATTAGAAAATATCTAATTATGTGAAAGAAAAGGATCTATCGGATCTTATTTTTATTTAAAACATAGGAGTGTTGATGGACAACAATTTGAATTAAAAATAAAATTCGGAAACAAAATATTAATAAGCATTGGGTAATAAATCGCGAGAAATTTGTTGACAATAATTCGTTAAAATTAGCAGTAATTTTTGGTTTTTCTTTTCTCTTTGCTTTTCCCTTAGCAGGGTCAATTTGTTTGTACAAGGAGTCACCGGTGAACAAAGCTAACCTATAGGATAATCATTATGAATGTTGAATAATTTTTAGTTTTCATAATGGTCGACCGTTATGAAAATATTATATTAGCTATACATTAGTAAATTCGTGTTTGTTCCGGAAGCACAGTACCAGAAGGCAAAGTAAGAACCACGAGCAGGTATTTATAAACTTTTCCAAAACTTTAAATTATATTTCAAGGAGTATCATGGCAGATCATGGTAATAACGGTCGGTCTTAATTTTGTCCTCAAACGATTTATTTTTTCGAAATACTATTCCTTTGAGAAGCAAACGCCCACAATAGTTTAGGTTGGTTTCTCTCCTTTATTATTACTTAAATGTTAACTTTCATCAGTTTTTTAGTGTGGAAGTTGTCGCAACAAATAAGGTTTTTCCTTATAAATACCAAATTGCTATCTCCCAGACGTTATATCAAGAAAAACTTACATCCTAAAGTTCTTTTAAAAACAAATTGTAGATTTTGATCTTGGGTTGGTTCTAGATTTAGTGATAATTGATATAATTTGTATACACTTCTTAACCATCTTATGCGACACAATTTTGGAAAATGTTACCAAATTACTGAGGAAGGAATTGCGAGAAATGCAGGTTTCGTGGAGCAACGAGAAATTCAGCCTCGGTTAGTGGTGAGATGAAACTTTGCCGAATTGACAAGGGCGAGTTGGAAGTTTTGGCTCCAGACCCCCTGGCGCCGTCGCGACGCTTCCCAGCTTTTGGCAAAACATCCCCCTACGAGAGACCGGGCGAACGGGCGTCTAGCTTTTTTATGGCTACCACCGTTGGGTTGGAACTGGTTTCACCCCGGACCCCCATAAAAACCTCCTCCTTACACTCCCTGGTTCTCTCACGACTTTACTCATCCCTTCCTCTTTTTGATATGTCCTTTCTGTGTCGCTTCCTCTTTTACATCGCCCAACCCTTATTTTCTCAAACTCAGAGCTTGTGACAAGGCAGATATTGCTATTTTCTTGTATTTGCTTTACCATTGTGTGGCATTGTGTATAAAATCGAAAGATGTCGTTGGCACGCAGAAGCAAAATATTAGAGGAGGTGGAAATAAATATGGAAAATGTCCTCTTATTTCTTGTCCTCTTCTTGTTCAATTAGAGAACGAAACATGATTCTGAAATTTCAAGATTGTGTCCACAGTAGAAAAAAGTTAGTAAAAGACATTATTATTTATTATTATACCATTAAGCCATTTCCCTTTCGGGGTAGGCGTGACTTGCTCGATTGGAAAATAGTAGTGTGTAGGTGGGTATATAGGTATAAGGTAGATAGGTATATAGATGTTAGGTATAGATATTTTAGATTGATCTGGAATTCTCGTGTTATTTATTTAAATGACACGTTCATTCCGCAACACTGCTCCGACCCAGGTTGCTGATCAATCTCTCTAGCGATCACCCCAGGCGAAGGGCCTCACAAAATTGTTATGTGTAGTTCCCCACTTGGGCCCATTAGTATCCAAGGTCTTTGTTTCAGGCGTAATTCACTCTATTGTCACTCTGTTTATAAACTATTTGTCGCCACACTTTGCTGTCCTGGCATACTACTCTAGCTTCCTTCACGTCCATGCATTTTTTTATGCAAGCTCTCGTGTTTCTATGGCTTCTTGATATCTTTAATTTTAAGCTAGCTACGATTTTAGGTTCTTACGAATATTCTCCTAGTTCTCAATGTTTTCACTAATTGACTTTAGTAAAATAAACTTATGATTTTTTAGGATAAAAAAAATATTCAAGCCACGAACCTGAGGTGTTGGATTCGCCCCACAAAGTGATCACTGCGAAGCGTAGCAAAATACTGGGATACCAAATTTTAAGCAAACAATCATTTGGGGTAAAGGGGAAGGTATAGGGAAATCGAGGAGTTTACTTTCAAAAGGGCATATATCAACTTTTGGTTTTTGTTGGGAAATCGAGAAAAACGTTTTACAGCATTTATAAAAAGAATTGGTTTTTCTGGGTTACTACATTAATTTGGTCCTAGACCACGTACCAAATTACCAGAAGTTTTTTTTCATTGTCTCATTATCCAGAGACTGGATGCATGCTCTTTTGGTGGCAAAGCAAATGTTTAACTCACTTTTAATATGGGATAGAAAGTTTTTTTGGAGGAAAGTGATACACAGGTTGATAGGGGTCATCCTAAAGATACGATCAACGCAAAAAAAGAAAATTTCAAAAGTGGATATGTGCCCTTTTGAAAGAAAACTCCTCAATTGAGGGCTTGCAAGAACCGTATGCTGGAAACTTATCGTTCAGTCCGATTCTGTTCACGGATGTTACAATTTGATGTCAGTTGTTAAAAAATAGGAAAAATACCGCTTCGAGGTACTATGGATTTATTCACTATATCTTTATTTATTTGTGCTCATTTAATGTGCATTTTGCTTCCTCATAGGTATCAAATAAATTTGCTTCCTCATAGAGGGAGGTTTTTCTGTAACAAAAGAAAAAAATGGATACTTTCAATATTTTTCAAGCTCATGTTTCTGTCTTATAGCAAATACTATTTTCAGAAAATCAGAGAGCCCACAAAAATGTCAATTGATGTGTTCTGTTATAATGAACAAAGTTTTAAATTACGGTAGTGTTATATTCCAAATTAAAACCTCATAGAAATAATGTAACTTTTTTTAACTTTCTAAGTAACTATTGATTAACTAAGAATGTGGTCATCAAAAGTTCTTCAATAGATCAATCCACGCGTCTCGAAGACGCGAACAGTTACATAAAATGCAGCCTACTGTTATATTCCCAGTTAAAAAATTTAAAAACCATATTAATAGGTTGTGGTAGGTCACGAAAGAACTTCTGAATGGCCTATCTATCTCAAAATCATATCAGGTCTGGATATCAGTCGGAGCTACAATTCTTCCAAATTTCATGATCTTAGCTCTCTTACTTTTCGAGATATGATGAACAGAAAAAAGTTACACACACATGGACATTTTAAAAAAATTATAATTATTATTATTATTATAAAAAATTATCTAACTTCACTTCGTTGAGTGCTGAGGGGGAAAGTGGAAACAATGGAACAAATGTATGGGACAAAACTTTATTTCTGTAATATCTTCGTAATGAATGATAATTATTCTCATTTTATAATTTCATTAAACAGTAATTAAAAAATAAAAACTAATTTCCAAATACACTTTTATAGAAAAAAAATTAGTTTTTACGAAGATATTGACAATATAGGGCGAAAATCGATCAAATTCCATGCATTTGATCCATTGTTTTCCCCTCAGCACTTAACGAAGTGAAGTTAGCTGACGATGAAGTAAAAATGCCTAATTTTCGAACTCCTGAGGTCGAATTATATCGAAGTATGTCAAAAAATTAGATTTGAAAATTGTAGTTCATTACAAACCTTCCTCTATGAGGAGGCAATAATGAAATTTTTGTTTTTTAAACCCATATGCTGGAAGGTTTTTTTAGTTCGATTTTCTTTGAGGACGGCTCAAATTGAAGCTCTTGGAATGTCAAGTTGAGATGAAAAATACAATTGGCTAGCTTACATTTTCCTTTTTTTGATAATAGTGGTTAAAAAATAAGCAAAATTAGAAAAATTGCGTTTTTAGACCCCTGTTCTGGAAGCTTCTATTTTAGTCCGATTTTCTCCGGGGATGGTTCAAATTAAAACTCTCAGAAATTAGAATTGAGCTAAAAATATCGTTTTCTTCGTTACATTTTGATTTTTCTATACCAGTGGTTAAAAATAAGAAAAATTGGGTTTTAATGCCCCCATTCTGGAGCTTTTCTTTTAGTCCGATTTTTTCGGGGATGACTCGAATTGAAGCTCTTTGAATGTAGAATGGAGATAAAAAATGAAATTTGTTATGGTACATGTTTCTTTCAGATTAGTGGTTACAAAATTAGAAAAATGATAAAAATTGGGTTTTTTACACCCCTATACTGAAAGCTTTTATTTTAGTCCCATTTTCTACGGGGATGGCCCAAATTGAAGCTCTTTAAATGTAGGATTTAGATCAAAAATATAATCTTCTTTCTTACATTTTGCTTTTTTTAATTCAGTGGTTAAAAAATAAGCAAAATGAGAAAAATTTGGTTTTCAGACCCCTATTCTGGAAGCTTTCCTTTTAGTCCGACTTTCTTCGGGGATGGCTCAAATCGAGGCTCCTGAATCGGAGACTTAATATGAAAAAACAATTTTCTATGTAACATTTTCCTTTTTTCATATTAGTGAATAAAAAATAAGAAACATGGAGTTTTTAGACCCCTATGCTGGAAACTTTTCTTTTAGTCCGATTTTCTTTGGCGATAGCTCAAAATGTAGAATTGAGATAGAAAATACAATTTTTATTTTCTATTTTTATTTTTTATATTAATGGTTAAAAAATAAGACAAATGATTAAGATTGGGTTCTTTCGACACATATGCTGGAAGCTTTTCTTTTAGTCCGATTTTTTTTTGGGAATGGCTCAAACTGAAGCGCTTGGAATGTAGAATTGAGATAAAAAAAGTACAAAAAAAAATGATACAAAATGGAGGGGGTGAGACATAAAAATTTTGTTGTTCTTGTACATTCTATTATATCAATGTAACTAATATTTAATAAAAAAATTATTATCCCCGAATAGAATTTGGGTATAATAGAGCATTATTAATGAAGGGAAATAAATTTCCTTATAATAAATTATAAGTGTACATTTGTGTTAAATAGATATGTGTAGAGTTGAATATAATTTGATATAATAGGCAATAGGAAATTTCCTATTGCCTATTTGCAGAATAGTTGTGAGATTAAAATCAACTCATTTCAGGGCAAAATGGAGAGATACTGAGATACTGTTCAATGTTCATTCTTCCCTCGCAATAGCAATAAATACAGATACAGAAGCGAACTCCCCTTTCTCTTGATTTCTCTTTTACTCGACGGCGATCGTCTCTTTTGTCCTATTCACCACTCCGACACTCACTATCGTCTCATCCCCGGAGTCTGCGAAAACTTTTCCCCATTAATTCCCCAGAAAATTTTATCGCCATAGCATGCCGGATTGATATCGCCCTTCAGAGGCAGAAAGAAGACATTCTTATCTATATACTTTGTATTACTACAACGAATTTGTTTCAGAATTACACAATTAACCATCGAACTAAATTGGGGAAATTTTCGCACATTTCTGAAACCTTTTAGGGATCGTCCATATATTACGTAAGACGTTTTTCTTTTGTTTAAATGAAGACGAGAATAAAATTGCTGTGAAGTTGAAAAGGACACAACGATATAAACAAAAGAAAAACGTCTTACGTAATATATGGACAATCCCTTACTGTAAATTATTTTGATATATTTTATATTACATATTAGAGGGGTGCAAAGAATAATTGGGGAAAAGAATCTTTTGTCAGTAGTATATTATTATCTCACCAAAAACGTCTGCGATGCAAAGAATCCCTCAAAGTCAAAATTTATCTGTAGAATCAACAAAGAAATTTATTGAAATTGAAGTTAAAATTGAAATAATTGAATTCGAAATTTGCCAAGTAATTTGACAAGATATCTAAATATTAAAATGTATTAAACTGTAAAAAATTACAGAAATTTGAAAGTGTATTAAACAAGTAAAAGCTTCAAACATGGCAAGATTATTATTATTTAAAAAAAATAGAAAATCTCGCTAAGCTTAGTGTCTTTTCTCTTTCAATGTACTTGGCAAACTTTGATTTCAATTATTTCAATTACAATCATTTCCTTTGTTGATTCCACTGATAACTTTTCACTTGGCGGAATTTTTTGCATTCTAGATGTTTTTGGTGAGAT
>CAKNYM010052376.1:276915-323471 GCA_932195095.1 Andricus curvator
CCCCCCCCCCCCCCCCCCCCCCCACGCATATACTGACAAGCGTGACCAAACGCATATCTGTAACTGTTTTCTTATTTTTATTGTTTTTCCAACACAATCCTCTTTTTCTGGCAAAAAGTGTGTGATATAAAAAATAGGTATTTTTATACTAGCTACAACTTTTGTTTGAAATATTTTTCAAAATTCTTCGTATTTACTGAGATAAATAAAAAAATCATAATTTGTATGGGGTTTTTTATGGTTTTTACCATGAAGACGTCCTTGTCGGCAATTTTCACTATGATTTTCGTAATCAGCGCTTTAAAATACGTAAGTATACGTGGTTTCAACAAAATCGGAGGGTTCACCTATTCGGAACTTTATCCTTTTCTTGCACCCAAAGGTACAAAATATCAAAAACTAATTGATGAATCAAAATTTGATGAAAAATGGATCGAGGCTTTCGTCCAACAGAATTGTCTTGACACTTTAGTACCAATCGGTTGAGTAGTGCAAGCTGTAGATGTAAATTATTACTCAAAACCCGATTTGTTACATTAAAATGACTAAATCTCGAAAAATAATCAATGAATCGAAAATTTAAAAAAAATGGATTGAAGTATTCTATCCAACAGATTTGTCCTGAAAGTGTACTGTACTGTACTGCATAGGTGTGGCTAACTACTAAGAAGGATATATTTTGTATGTTTTTTCAATTTACTTAATTCAGTTTACCAAATATAGAAAATATATATGCACAGAATTTATTTGTTGGCGATTTTTTATTGATTCAAAAAGGTTTGATGCAAATCGGTGAAGAATTGGCTGAGATATTAAATACATCTACGGAAACATAATAGCGTTCTGTGAAAAAAATATGTTCGCTTTTATGTGAGTTTTCCACTTCTTCAGAGGCTGAAAACTGTTATTGGTTTCAACGATATTATTTTATTATTCTAAGCATATTGTTAAACAACTTTGAATGTTAAGTTTCAAGAAAATTTCAAAATGTTGGGATTGTAATCACAGAAAAAGCCCGAATTTTCCCCCCTAAGATTGGATAGAAACACTGCAGCACTTTTATTCTTGCTTTCATCCCTTGGAAAGTTCTAGTTTTTGTTGAAGCTAGTTTTTGCTAGCTTTTGCGGTTCTGTGTTTTTATCCGTTTTTAGGATAACAAAAAAGCTGGGGATTTTTCCGTGAAGTTATCGATACTGAAATTCAATAATTTTATAATAATAAAGATGAATACAATTTTTTTTACCAATACTTGGAAATCGCCCTTGAATCCGTTTGGAGTTTCATCAAAGTTTGTATCTCATAAGGTTTTTGGGTTGCTTAATCCAATGGTGAAAACAGCTGGATTTTCAAATTCAAAATGGAGGATTCAGTATAGCGGATCAAAAATAACAGAATTTCCAAATTTTAAAAACGAATTCAACATTTTGGAAATGTTTGGATCTTTATAAAAATTGGCATCCTAAGATTTTTAGGGTCCTTGAATCGAAATGTGATAACACAATTTAAAAATGAAAAATAGCTGATCAGCATTTTGGAATAATCGTTCAATTTGTATAAAAATAGGTATTCTAATATCTTTGGGGTCGCTGAAACCAAATATGTAAACATATGTATTTTCGAAAATTTATAATAGCGGAGAAAAATGTAATTTTTTTAATGGGTATACCCCGCATTTTTTTAAGCTTGGCTTTTTTTTTAAAAGGGGGTGTCATGAGGTTTCTGGACTTGGTAAATGGAAATGTGATAACAGAATTTCAAATTAAAAACAACGGACTCAATATGGCGGATACAAATTTTGGAAATAATTGGATCTTTATAAAAATTTGTATCCTAAGATTCTTGGGGTCGTTGAATCAAAATGCTATAACACAATTTAAAAATGAAAAATAGATCAGAATTTTGAAAAAATGGTTCAATTTTCATGAAAATGGGTAATTCGAGATCTTCGGGGTCGCCGAAACTAAATGTGTGAACAATGAGCATATGTATTTTCGAAAACTTATAATAGCGGAGAAAAATGGGATTTTTTAAATGGGTATTTCAAATTTTAAAAAAAGTATCCAATGTGGCGGATAAAAATGTTGGTAATGATTGGATCTTTATAAAAAATGGTATCCTATAAGATTGTTCTCATCGCTCAAACTAAATTTGGTAAAAGAAAATTTAGAAACTCGAAATGTCAAATAAAATTTTTTTTAAACTAAGGGGTTATTAAAAAAATATATTCACAACTATTTTTTTATATAAAAATGTCACAAAAATCCTCCATATGAAAGATATTTAAATTTCATAAATTTTTCGACTTTTCCCTCGTCACTGAGTCCATCTCGGGGCACTGGGCAAAAGCAGGCGGTCGATAAAACAGACTCCCGCGAAACGGCGTTTTCCACTTTGAATGGAGGCGAGCAACGCCAAACTTTTTCTGTGTTGGCGGTGAAATGTGGGTCCAGGAGAAAACGCGATTAAATACGATTCTGGCAAATTTCCAAGGGGATTCTGCACTCTTCTTGGAGTCCTTTCTCAGCAGCTAGCTCCTTTACGTGGTTAGTGCCTACTTAAATTGATGGCACACCCTGTATACGAAAGTCGGTTTCAGCGTGTGGGTTTCGAATGTCCCATTTTAGTAAGACTTAAGTCGATGCCCACTCGTTTAATCGCTTTTACTCCATCCACTCCTATTGAATCGAATCTCGAACGGTCTTTCTGTCTGTCGATGTCATTCATTGTCGCCCGAGCACCTTTTGCAATCAACGAGTGTACGTACGCCCGTCCGGCAAGTGCATAACATGTGCGTGTCGCCCACGATTTGAGGAAAACACCGTTTCGCTCTCTTTTTCTTTCATGCATAATCTACCTCCGCTTTTATTTCAAAGCTATGCGAAGAATGTGCTCTGTGGTAAAGTGTATAAACCAAGCATTCATATTACAGTCAAGTTCAGATCAGGTTGAAGATAAAAATTGAGATAAAAATTGTCATAGGAGAAACTCTTGGATTTTATTTAGCATACGTTAATTAAATGTCTACACTTCAGTCTGCAATGGAATTTAACTTTTTCAGGGTGGCCTCAGGTCAGGGAAAACCTGGAAATCAGGGAAAAGTCAGACATTTTTTAAAAAATTGCAAAAGTCAGGGAATTTCGGTAAGAATCACTTTAAGTAACTGTTAAGGGTAATCAGGGCTGCCATACAGTAGCGTTTAGTCCTTTTTTGTTCACAAATCACTTTTTAGTCACTTTTTGAAAATAAAGTCACTATAGTCACTTTTTTCAATGAAAATATCACTTTAGTTACTTTTTTCAATAAATTAAACCCTCAGTTAATCACGATTGAATGCAGGTCTACACCTATTTCTGAATTTTCTTGATTTTAAAGATTTGAGGGTATTTTTAAAAATCCCAGGAAATTTTCAAGAGCTGTAAAAAGTTTCAAAGGATTTTAAAAGATTGCAAAGAATTTCTAATACATTTTAAACATTTAAAGGGATTTTAAATATTTTAGAGTATATTTCAAAATTCCAAAGAATTTTCAAAAGCTTTAAAAAGTTCCAAAGGATTTCGAAAGATTTCAAGGGATTTAAAATATTTTATTATAGTTTGAAAGGTTCCAAGGCTTTTTCAAGAGCTTTAAAAAGTTTCAAGGAATTTCGAAAGATTTAAAAGGATTTAAAATGTTTCAGGGTATTTTCAAAGATTCCAATGAATTTTCAAGGGCTTGAATGATTTTAAAGCGTTTGTAAAAATTTGCATGCGGTTTTAAAGAATTTCTTAGAATTTTGGAAAATATGGAAGAAGTTTTCAGAACATATAAGGTTGTAAGATATTTAAAAAGATTCAAAGGGATTTTATCAGATTTTCGAGGATTTCAATTATTTTGAGAGATTTTAAAAGCCCTCAGGGGTTTTTAATAAATTCTTCAGGATTGCCGAAAGTATCATCAGATTTCAGAGAATTTTGCGGGTTTTTATAATATTTTATTGGATTTCAAAGAATTTATTCGCCAGAAGTGAGCGATTTTGTAGAATTTCAAAGATTTGAAGAGATTTTCAAATATTTTTTGCAATTCATTTAAATTCATTTGTAATTCACGCTGAATTCTTATCTTTTTATCCTGAATTTTTAAATTGTATTCAATTCACTTGAATTTTTTTTATTCACTTTGAATTATTACAAATTTCATCGAATTCTGCTCATTTCTCATAAATTCCTCTAAATTATCTCAAATTTTACTGATTTCAATGGAATTTTTGGAATTTTTTTGTTTTCTTAAATTCATTAACAAAATTTTTTAACTTGAACCTCTTTTCCAGCTCGTTCAGGGTAAATGTTACGGAAAATTCCGTAACCATAGACAGTGCTTTTTTCATTTAATCAAGAACAAACTCAAAATGAAGAAAATGACTTCAAATTGAAGAAAAATTTGTATTGGAACAAAAAACTATTTCTTTGAACCAGAGTGATTTCTTCAAATCAAAAGAAATTTCTCTGCATTAAAGAAACTTTTCTTTGACTGCAAACCAATAAATATTTTTATTTGATTTAAAGAATAGTTTTTCTGAGTTCAATTAATATCAAAAATAATTTAATTGATTATTAATATATTGCAATAACAAATAATATAAATGGTGCGCCAAATCACCCGAAGTGTCGCGGGAAATAAAGGCAGATGCCGTACTTATTTTCTTGCATTTTTATTTTGAAAATCTTCTTTTACTTACTATTATAACAAGATATCAAGCTACCTAAAGCACATTTTTATATTATTTAGGGTTCTATATTTTTCTTTTCATTTCATTGTTGCTTGTAGGTGCGCCAACGCCCCCCTCCCTCACCCCTATAGAAAATGCTTTTTTTTTATAATTTGTAGCATTAATACAAAAGTGTAGGCTTAATTAACGTTGAGCGAATAAAATAAAATTCACAATTTTTCCTCATACATTTCAAGTATATCATCCCTTCTAAAATAAAAAAAATGGATTCAAACGGAATGATGGATAATCTGTTTATTAAAAATAATTCTAAATAATAATTAATAGATAATTATAAATCAATTTTTCAAAATGTGAAATGTTACACAATTTGAAATTTCTATAATTCCAAATAAAACTTCAAATATAACAAATTCAGAACGAAACGATTTTTTAGTTATTAAAGTTTAAGCTTTCAGAATTTAACAATTTAAACATTTGAAATTGAAAAATATAAAATTTGAAGAATTTCAATTCGTATTTGAATTTTTGAAAAAAATTTCACAAAATGAATTTCGGGATGGCGAGACACTTTGAAACTTGAAATAAAAAAATGAATTTAAAACAATATTAAAATATTATAATTTTTGTTGGCGTATGAAGGCTGATTTTTTTTGCATATTCTTGTTATATTTTTGATTAACTGTTTGTAAGATTCTGGGTATATTAAATGTAAATTTAATGGGTTTAAATAATTTATATATACAAATGCTCGGCCCACTCTGAATCTTATAAGTTATTTAACTTTCATCGCGTTAACAGATTGTCGATTACCTAATCTTTATTGAATAATTTATAAGATTCTGTATTAGTAAAATATTGATTTAAGGCTTGAAAATGAAATTTAAAATGTGTTATTGATTGAATTTGATACAAAGTACATCATGCTCTATGGATACATTAAAAAGATATTCTAAAATTAAAATTTATATTGTTATATAAAACTTGTGCAATAAAAGCACAATTTAAAAAGGATTTAAATTAAATTAATAATGATTTAAAAATGAAAATATTCCCTAGTGGAAATGTATTTTCACAAAAAATTACAATTTTCACATTATTCTATTTTATTGTAATTTATTGTGTTTTATTGCAAAATACATTTCCGCCAGGATTTCTCTTTCCAGCAATCAAATTCTTTGATAAAGAACAATTTGAATACAGTTTCTTGTAGACATGAACTTTTTTGCTAGAATTATAAATTAAATTGAAGAATATTATGCAAGTAAGTTTATCAAAATTACCAAACAATATGTATGTTCTCCGACCTCTTTGAAAATTTATATCTTACTTTTGCCTTCAGTTTTGAGTAAACTTCCGACGAACTATGACGAAAGATATTATTGCAATAGTATTTTTAAAGTGGGTTCAGTTCCTCTACAATTTACAAAATTTAGAAACCCCAAAAATATAATGAAAAACAAGAAGACCAGTTAATGCAACAACATCTCTTGCATCATTGCCCATTGCCTACAGAAGAAACGTATGTATCCCTGAATGGAGACTGGGATGACCAAATTTGGCGTGGACACGTATTCTCCTGCATTCCTAAAGATGGAGTCTTTTATAAATTTCCAGGTCACAAAAGGAAAAATTACTCTAAAAGGAATAAAGTACAATTATCTAATCTTTTCTTACAGGATAAAATTCAATATTTACTTTCAACGCATTTTGAAAAAAAATTCTGTTTACTATCTGCAGAAGTGTGGGAGTATTGAGAATATGAATGAAACTTGCAATCAATGATAATTGGTGGAAATTGGAAAATGAAAAAAAAAAAACTTGAACTAATTTTTTGTAAACTGGACGTGATGTAATTCTTATGAGAGCCATGGAAAATACGCGCCGAAATCTTATTTTTAGAGAAAAGACTGTTTGTTTGGATTAGTTATTTGTAGCAAGACAGGGAAGTACTGCGCGGTTTCAGGTCCAAGGCTGTAATGTAATAATTTCATAATTTTGTTTTAATATTATAGTTAATTAATAATAAATTATATAATATTTTGTTATTCTAATTTATTCAATAAATACTAATTTATATTAATCATTTTTCAAATATATTTTGACAATAAATATAATAAGGAATACATGTCAGTGTAATTTATTTGAGATATAATTCAATTATTAGTATTGAACTGTTTATTATATGTATATTAACTAATTACTCTAAGGTCTATAAGAACACCAGTAAAATTTATCTGTTTTTTCCCATTTGATTATAAGTGAATTCAAGTAATTAAAAACTGTGTTGATCATTGTAAAATAATTTTCACACGAAAATCGCTCTATATAAAATCTGAAATTTTTAAAAGTCATATAACTTGCTTCTAAATTTAATAATAAAGTAACAGAGTTATTATTTAACAGAAATTATTAATTAAAATTTGTATAAGAGAGGAAAGGATTTGAATTAATTATGGATATCACTTCATTATATAACTTTTCTTGAAAAGAATATCTAAACAAATTTCAAAGGTTTAAAAAAAAATCTCAAGATTTCAGAGAACCCTCGCTGTTTTATTGAATTTCAAAGATATAAGGAACTGTGAGGGATTCAAGGGAATTCGAGGGGAAAAATATTTAACATTTTTAAGCCGTATCGATCGATTAAAAATGAGTTTACATTGTATATTTCAGCAGGTTCAAAAGTAATTCAAGGGTTTTAAATTTTGTTGAAGGTTTGAATAGATTATATTTTAATTTTGCAAATTTGGAAGCCTTTTGATATATTAAAGAGGATCTTATGATATGTTTATGCAAATATAGAGAAGCTTAGATAACTTTTGAAAAATTGGCTGGATTTCCAAAAATATTAAAATAGGGTTTACCAGATTTAAATGGATTTTAAATATTTTTAAGGGGCTGACTATTTTTACAGTATTTTGCGTAAGACAATTAGAGTCCATTATAGCGCTGGCTTTAGTAATACGGAATTTTCCGTGACATTAGCCATGAATGCGCTGGAAACGGGGATTATCTTACGGAAAATTTCATAACAGTAGAAAATAAGTATATATTTTTTATTGTTTCCGGAAATAATAAATTTAACTTTACTGAATAAAAAGTTGGTTTCACCGGGTCTTATTACCACCCTCATTTTTTCAAAAATACGATAATACTATTGTAATTACGAATTTTTGAATGCGATTCCTCAAAAGCAATGGTTTTCCAAATGCCTAACAAAAAAATGATACGATGGAACGACAAACGACAATTGCATTGTTGTGCACATGAAAAAAATAAAATCTTCAAACAGCATTTTATAGGAATAAAAACTATTATTAATTTATTCAGTAATGCTTAGTTAATAATTAATAGTTAAAATATAATATATTTGTTGAGACAATATAATTAAATAAGTTTTTGTTATTATTAATCAGTTAGTACTAAATTACTTGTGATTTCCTGTGATGAGTTAGGCCGTTTTTAATTACGATATATTATTTTGATTATATAGTATCAAATGTTATAGAACGTATTTGACACTATGATTTTTAGTAACTTATGTCACGACTTTAAAATTACATTTACGATTCACACTTATTAATTTCAACGAATATTATAGAACTTCTGTGAAATTGTGGTTATGTAACAGTTATGTAGAAAATGTTTCATAAATGTTACTTTTAAGAGTTCTGAAACCATAAGGTCTCATTTAATAAGTCATTGAATAAAATAGAAAATTTATAATAAGTAAATAAATAAATAAAGTTCTATTATTACAGTGTATTAATTAAATCTATATATTTATTTATTATATATATATATATATATATTTAATTTAAAAATATTTAATCTATTATTATTTTTTGATTTAAAGAAATGTAGTTTATTAATAATACATTTACAATCATAGAATTAATAAAAACTTATATTATTACGAACCGAGGGGTTAAGTACTCGGATTTTTGATGTACAGTAGATTGCAAGATTGCATGGGATTGCAAAAGATTGCATAAGATTGAAAAAGATTCCATGAATTATAGGAAATTCATTATAAAAAATCAATACATAGAAAATAATTATAGGATAATCAGCATTGGAATAAATAATACAAAAATATTGAAGGAGTTAATGTAAAAAGTAGAGAAACTACAAAGGAAAGATTTGTGTTAGACTGCTCATATGAAAGTACACATATAGCGATTCTGCACAAATAAACGTTACACAACAAATATTCGTGAATTCCCTTGATATCTTTAAAATCTCTTTAAATTTAATTGAAATCCATATGAAAACCTATTGGTATCTCTCGAAATTCCTTGATACCTTTAGAAATATTTTTAAATCTGTTAAAATCGATTGAAATTTGTAAAATCCCCCAAAATCTTTCAAATAATTGCAGGTTCTATAAACCTTAATCTTCTCTCCTTGAATAATTGTTGAAATCCGTAGAAATCCCTTGAAATAAAATATAATTCATTTCGTAAAGTATAAGCGATTTGAAATTCCTTGAATATAAAATGAATTTAATAAATTAAATTATTCATTAAAGTTCTCTAGAAAAAATTTTTAAATCTTATGAAATTCCTTGAAATACCTCACAATTCTTTGAAATCCCTTGAAATTTTTGATGTCTTAAAATCCTTTAGAATCCCTTAAAATCCCTTGAAATCTTTGGAAAATGTAAAAATTAATTTTAAAAAGTATAAGACATTTGAAAGCCCTTAAATATAATTTAAATTAAACTTATTCATTAAAGTTCTTTAAAATAACCGTTTTAATCCTCAGAAATCTTTGAAATCCCTTGAAATCCTTGAAGATTTAATAAAATCATTGAATCTTGTGAATTCCTTGAAATACCTTCAAATCCCTTAAAGTCTTTGGAGTCTCTAGGAATTCCTTGAAATTTCATTTCATTTATTTTTAAAAGTTCACTAGAAATCCCTTGAAATTGGAAATCCTAAAAATACTTTGAAATCCCGTGACATCTTTGGAAAACGTAAAAATCCTCTGAAATCCATGGAAATATTTTTAATCTTTTGGAAACCGATGAAATCTTTTATAATTAGTTTATATATTTAGAAATACCATACAATCATTTGAAAGCCCTTAAGATTCGTGAAAGTTCTTTGAAATTTGTTGAAATCGTTTTGAATTCCTTAAAACCTCGGGATATATTTGGAAATCTTTAAAATGCCGTTAAATTTTTATGAAAGCTTACGAAATCGCTTGAAATGCATAGAAATTCTTTGCAATTCCTCAAAAATTTCGAAGTCCTACGTTAAATAAATAAATCATTCGCTTGTACTTTTTCTATTTTTTTCATCTACTCTTCCAATGTTTACACATTCTTTATTTCTATACTGATTTTCTTATAGTGATTTTTTTATAATGATTTTCTATCATGATCTTTTTAGAATCGCCAAAAAATGATAAGCAACTCATTATTATAGTATAATTATTTTTAAAGCAAAAATTCCTGTTAATAATAATATTAATTTTGTTAATATTCCTTATTTGTTATGCAAGCTCTGTGAGTTTTTTTGGTCCCCAAGCTTTTTTCGGTCCACGAGCTTTTTTTGGCTCGCAAGGTATTCTGGCTCGCGACCGTTCCTGAACAAGTACATCACTCAATTGTCACAAGGATCCGTAACACCACTACCTTTTCTAATGGAATAATTGCAGAACGTTTCTGCTGAGTAGAATATCTGTTAATTTAGAAGCAAAATTAAATAAATACCTTTAATATTATTACAATTTTTTATTTCCCCCAAAAAATTAAAAAATTGAATGAACATTATTAGAAAAAGGGCGCCGAAGAACCCAATCGATTTTTTAACAACGCCTTCACTGTTTTCAGACGACAGGAACGGAACGATGAAATCGGACTGACGGAGGACCGAGTGGGAGTCGCAAAAGTGTTGTTAGACGTGAGGTAGTTGCAGAAGTGACAAATTGTTTTAATACGACAGGGAGGACTACCCTTTACACCTATGGATATTTTCAACGGTGAGTAAAAGTGCCAAGTGACCCCTGAACCCGCCGACTCAAAAAATTCCCTTCTTTTCGAGCTGTCTTATTGATTTTTCCTCGATTTTCCGACAGATGGGCGTGCTGTCCTCGACTGGACGTCAGCACTCGATCCTTTTTCAATTTATCTTCTACTCTTAAAATTTACAAAAAATAGTGTCATTTGCAATCAAAAATCGATTCATTTTTGAGAGAAGTCGGTTAGTGAGTAACTGGTAGCCCGGGCGAAGTAAAAGCTAACCTCAAAACACTGAAGGGGGGTGAGGGTTCATGCAACGGGTGTCTCCAGAAATAGAGATGATTCATAACAAGTAAAATTGACAGATCTAACGAATTCGCCGGAGATTCGGCTACTTTTCCCTCTCGGCTAGGATTTTTCATCAGATTTTAATGATTTTATTTCTCCATTCCACTTTTTTAAGTCGCGCGCATTTTACTGCGGTTGTGTCGCTTTTTTCCCCGTGGAAGAAACACGCGACATGCCAAAACAATAGTACCCCAGGAAAATCAATAGGCGGGGTGTGAGAGGTTAAAAGAGAGTTGAGAGATGTACAGTGGAGCAAATACAGAATTTAATCTTCAAAAAAAAGCTTCTGTCCATTCTTTTATAAATGAATAGCATTACAGTTTGAAGAAAAGTGGTTGCAGAGTTTTTTATTTCATTCCGGGTGCAATAGTACGTAAACAAGTAAAGTGACAGATTTGGACAATTCAGCAATATTACAATATTTGTCTTTAAACAAATTAACGAAATAAACCCGCGATAGAATTATTGCAATTGTACGTTGAATCTTTTAATTAATTTGACATAATCAGTTTTAATTTCGTAAACAATCGCCATTTCTGAAATTTTTTGTTTGTTTGAAATTAACAGTCAACCACATCACGTATTTTTAAACCTATTTTAATGTGCTTTTTTTAGAAATGATCATTGAATTAAAAAAAATTGTAGTTGCTTTTTTTCAATTTCATTGCGAGTGCAGTGTAAACAAATAATGCGACACAATTAAGCAATTCAGCAATATTATAGTTTATCTCTAAACAAATGAGCAATTTATACTTGCCGTTGTCGAAAATTATTGATAATAGGACTAAAGAAGATAAATTAATTAATATTAAAAGTTAGGGGTTGTCTATATATTATTACGTAACGCTTATTTGGACGGTGTTTGGACCTTCTTGTAAAGCTACCTCAACAATAGACAATGCCGCCCCCTCCCCATTGTTATGTAACTTTTAGTGATCAGATTTTTTCATTATATCTGCAAAGTTTTCTGTGTTTGCAAAATTGATTGCAAATTTTTTATGTGTACTGTTTTCGATAATAAATAATAACATAATGTCATATATTATTAAAAAATCATTTTTGATAATGTTAGAATTTTTTTAAATACATATGAATAAAATTATTACATTTTTTTAATGATGCTAAGTTTGCATTTTTTTTACTATTTTAAAGTGGTTATTTTAAAAATTGCAATTAAGTATCCTATAACCCAGTACAGATAAACGTAATTTTTCGGTTTTTAGCCAATTTTAACTTGATCTAAAAATTATTTTGTCTATAAAATATGATTTTATATTTTTGTTTTTGATCGAAAACTGTTTTTAATTTTTTAAGCGTCACAAATTGTGCAATTTAAGATATTAAACTCAGAATGAATCAAAATTTAAATTCTTCTTTAACATCCAACGATCAAATTTAACTGCGAAATTATTAGAAATGAAAAAACAAACGAAGAATACAGCGATCAAATTTGGACAGCGTGTTGTTCAAGTTCAATCCTTAGATTCTTGTTTTTTTTTCAATTTCCAAGAATTTCGTAGTTGAATAAAAAACTTTTAACCCCTCTGCGGTGGCCAAAAGTGATATCTAAACTTTTTTTCAATCATGGGTGTACCTGAAAGGATACCTCAACTTTTATACGTGCCTCAAAAAAAAGATTTATTTCACACCCTCTTATATTATTGTCCTATTTTTTTCAAAATTGATTACATTTAAAAAAATCTTACGTAACATTTCTCGACCCACCTACCCCCTCCATCATAACAGAACCATAAATGCTCCCCTTGACCCCTCCCACTTCTTTAAAGGCGTTTCGTAATATATGGGCAACCCCTTATTATAGAAAAGCGTTTTTTTTTTAAATCTCAACTACGGCGATTAATCTATTAATTTTTAACTATTCGTAATGCGACAAATAAAAAGTGCACATTCTTGAATGTTTATTTGTTGGCTTGATCAATCTTGTTGTCTTATGTCAAACGATTTTAGACTTGGACATTCGAAGCTGAATTATTTTTAATTTGAAAAGGTTCCAATCTATGCTTATTTCAAAATTAGAGCTTTGAAAATTCAATAATTTTTAATTTGAACAGCTTGAAATTCGGATGTCAGGCAGTTTGGATGATTGCCAAAAAAAGTAATAAAATAATGTTCTGCTACTAGGAAATTGCCAATTGGGACAATTTTATGTATACATTTTTATTCAAAATGAAGAGTTATTTATTGTGAAAAGAAACTTTTATTTCTTTTAGTCAGTTTTTTTTACTAATTATAGGTTATAGTTTTTCAATATTGATTTGAACAATATTGGTAAAAAAATAGTTATTTATTCACATAAAATTGGTTACAAAAAATCTTAATTATTGACAAATTGAACTGATCAAATGTAACAATTAAGTTAATCTCAGTAATAGTTAATATAAAAAAATAGTTCTGAAAGAAAATGTCCAAATGAAACATTTGTTTTAAAAACTTATTGATATTAATTTACTTAAATACTAAGTAGTATAAATAATTATGATCAATAATAAGTTTATTTCGGTTATTTCTTGAATGATAAAAAGCAATTGCATTAAATTGATAAATTCTTGCACATATTTCCGACCCCCATTTTTTTCCTCCGCTTAAGGTTTTTGAGATTTTTTGGGTTAAAATTTAGGTCTATGGTTTTTTAAATCAAATGGGGGTCATTTTCTTCGTTTTCAATGCACAAAAATACTAAAAAAGAAAGAAATCGAAAAATCGGTCTCTACATTTTCCTCATTTAATGCTGATTATTTCTAAAATAAATACACAATATTATTTTTATAAAATACTGGCTATACTCGATTTTGATTCCCAGTTCCATTCTTTTAATAAAATGTCTTTTAAAGTATTTTAAGTTTCAATGCCAAGTGAATCATCAACTGTGACTAATTAAAGAACGAGACTTATCTGCAAACTTTTCCGGATGAGAATTGAGCGCATTAACCTGAAATTAGATATTCATATCGGATATTTGCTTTTGAATTATTTTTAATTTCGTAAATCATAAAGTGATTATGTCGAAAGAATCTAAAGTCTAAAAGTGTACAATATTGCACAAATTAACTGTTACCGTAACAAATCATTTAATAGTAAAACCCAAAATGGTAAAATTGAATTTGAAGAAATTAAAACCGGAAGGAAGTGGGGATTACAGATGAATTCGTGAGTATTCTGTGGAAATAAGTCGTGTTTATTTTCGTAAAACCTTCTTACGCCCACGATTACTGATTTGGTAAAATGTGCATATACCGGGTGTCTATAAAAACTTAATTGAAGGTGGGTTCCGCGCTATTTGGTAAATTTCAGGTGCGATTGCAGATGAAGAAAAAAATTGAATGTGTCTGGCGAAACGGAAAGTGAAGTTCCGGTCGGCATTTATAAATAGTCGACGCGTGTTCTGTATGTTTTAAGTACGTGTTGTGCTCAGTCTTCCTAAATAGTAGTGAGTACGCGCGTAAATCTGACGCATGATTTTGCGTGCAAAAAAAAACTACAGGCATTATTAACTTTTTATTAAAGTTGATTGAAACCGGATTGAATCCATTTCACATCATGCAGCAGACTGTAAACTTTAATTTTTAGAATGGTTCTTTCGTGAAATAGGTTATTTTATGGAGAAACTTAATTTTTTTTTATTAGCTTTAAAACCCAATTGGTCATCGATTTTCTCCTTTGCGTATAACGTTTAATTTAACTCGGATAATAGTTATTTTCTACCTACTATTTCCATTTGTAGTTCGAAATAAACATATTACAAAAATGGATTCATGGCTTTCCCACATTTAGAAAAAGCACTTGAAAATGAGTGTAATTACATCGCAGAAATTTTAGCTGGTTTGCAGAAACTGCGACGTTGCAAAAAGTCAAAAACTACAAGGATGTGTTTACATCATAGCAAATGAAGGCTGCTGGGTTGCCAATATAATCGCGGACACTGAAAAAACGAAAGATAAAGTTTACATCTATTCCAGGTGAAAGATTCGCTGCAACAAAAATTAACCTTACCGGATAAACTTTACACGAATTGAAGATAACTTCTCATTTTTAACCTGGCCTCGATAATCTTTCGCCTCATGATAGCTCCGTTTTTAGTCGAAAAGTAGCGAAAAATACAATGCCACTGCTATGTACCGTCGTTTAACTTCATTAAATTGGAGCAAAATGGCGATTCCCAGCTGTCAGTTGCTCTTTGCTAAGTGGTAAAAAAGAAAAAAGTTTTATTTGTGTTTTCTGTTATCAATTCTATGTTGTACCTAAATTTTCTCACTTCAGCGTAACACAGTAGATGATGTCAGAATTATTTTCCTAACCTCGGGGAAACTTTCGCTTCAAGAAATGTACGCTTTAAAATGAAAATATTTCAAGTTGATCAAATTGAGGAAGTTTTAAAATCATGAAAAATAGCAAATGCATATAAGATAAAAGTCCTAATCAGGGTACCCAAAAAAAGTGTGCCTTTGAATTTTGCCAACACCTAAATTTCTTCCTCTTGGTGGAAAAATACTGCCCTAAATTTGTTTAATTAAAAAAAAATTGTTTAGAGGCTCCGCTAGGTCATTTTAGGTCTGAACATTAATTTTCTTAGTTTTCAATTTTTGAAAACAAATTTATAGCTAAAAAATTCTTTCACTCCTAGAAAGTATTTGGCATTTATTGATGAATAAGTCCCCAATTGTATGAAACAGAATCTAAGTTTTTGGAGATACTACCGTGTCTAGAATACAAACATTTGTAATTTCATTTACAATTAATGATCTGAAATAGCCCATAAACCTTTTTTTCCCTGGAATAATATGCACATGATTTTTTCTACAATGTAAGGAGAATATTAAAGTAGTTTAAAGATTCCTATAGCACTGTAAAATATATTTTTACCTATCGTTTCATTGAATTTTTAATTGCTGAAAATAAGGCTTAATATAATAGATATAATGCCTTCACGATTCATTATAATAAATTTAAAGGAGGTTTTTCGAGTTTCAATCGTGTGCAAAACTACAAATCTTGCCGACTGCAATGTTCACGAAACGTCGCGTCGGCAAGATTTGTAGTTTTGCACACGATTGAAACCCGAAAAACCTCCTTTAAAAAAAAGGCCTAGTATAAAATGACAGGTAAACAGTTAAACATACATTTTAAAGTACTATAGGAATCTCAAAAAAATTTGAAATGTGTATTTTTGGTGTATATCGAAATTCAAGCTTTTTCAGTCACCCGGTATAAATATTGTAAATGGATTCCTTATAGAGAATATTCTCTATTTCAGACCATTAATTGTAATGAAATTACAAATTTTCGTATTCTAAGCCCGATAATATCTTAAAATTTTTATTTGATTCATAAAATTTAAGACTTATCCCTCAACAAATAATAAATACTTTTTAGGAGTAAAAGAATTTTTTTAGCCTTAAATTTGTAGTTTAAAAAAATTGAAAAATAAGGCAATTCATTTTCAGACCTAAAATGGCCTAGCGGAACCCCTCCATTTTTTTTATAAAAGACAGTTAATGATAGTATTTTTTCACCAAAAAGGCAGAAATTGAGGAGGTAGAGTTTGCGAAATTCAAAATAACACTTTTTTGGGCACCCTTATCGCAATAATCTTAATCTGATTGTAAAATATTGAAATTCCATGTGATACTATAAAGTGCTAAAATAAATGAGTTTTATCATTAAATATTACTTTTAACATATTGTTAAGCAAAGATTCAAATTATTATCATGTTTCACGATCATTGGACCGTCGCGATTACTGAGACACTTACCTTATGCTTATGTCATTTGTTTATAAATACAATGAAATTTCTTAATTGATTTCTTAAATGGACGTAGTGGTCAGAAAATAAAAACGGAATAGAAAAATGTGACTTCTTTGGGTTATTGGATTCCATATAAAAAATTACTAAAAAAAAATTATATCCCCCCTGATAAGAGTATTTACTTTTGCGTTTATTGAAAATTTTAATTTAAGATGTGTTTAGAAAAAATGAGGCACACTTGTGTTTAGAAAAAGGCTTAAAGATATCTGTGAAGATTCCTCACGTTATTATGAGCTGCTGCATTGCTGCAATGGAGTAAGCTACAAACGATGATGCACGATTGCACCAATTGATTTCGTCACCACTTTGTAACGATACAAATCGAGTCAGGAACGGAACTGATTTTAAATGGTGAATATTAAATACTATTCAACTCTTTCATTTAATTGTTGCAATTCTATTATTTCTTCCCTGTTATAATTAAAATTTCAATTACAATAATTCAAATGGCATTTAAGGATATACTAAAGTTATCTAAAATAAAAAAAAATTATCATTGTTAAAAATGATTGATAAAATCAAGGAGAATATTGCGACTGTTAATTGTAACTAATTTTTGAAGAGAACTGAAGGCGAACTTTATAAGAACAAAATTCAGGTTAAAATTGTTTGTTAAACAACAGTTATTTAGAGTTTTGTGTTTTTTCTTTCTCTTTAGGTGAAATTTGCAATATTCTTATTTCCTAATGTAGTATGGCTCCTTGTATTCTTTGCAAGATTCTGTACAAATCTCATTGGTATATTTTTATTTACAAAAATTTAATTCGGAATTGTACAATTGTAAATTCTATAAATAATATTTTTCTTAAATAATATTTTTTAAGTAACAACGTACCAAAGGATTTATTTGTAGAGAATCTTCTGTGGAATAAAATAAACGCTACAGCATTAGGATTAAATAAGAATGGCAACTTTTACATAAAGAAAAAGAAAAAAAAATTCTCTAAATAACTATTGTCAAATAACCAATTAACCAACCAACAAAATAATAATAATAGATTTAATAGCCTTTCTATGTACCTTTACCGAGGTTCTGGTGGTTCGGATCCCACCTTAAACTGTAGGTCCCCCCATCATGCACTTGGCTGCAACCCAGTCCGTGAATGATGGGGTAAAAACCAGGCTTTGCTCAATATGTCAAATTAGGCACACTGCTCTTATCAGATTACTTGATTGCATTACAAAAATGCGTCCGTGACAGATGATATATACCGGGACAGCCCCGTGCAGACTATTAAAAATAAATCCAATCCTAACAAAAAATACCTTCGATATATTGGGCTGTAACCATCTTGAGCCCGAGACAATTATATTATTAATAGATCTTTATTATGTTCCACGAAATATGTACATTAGCTTACAGAAAGAGATAGACGAGTGAACATGAAAGGCCGAGGTTGAGCTGAGCTGCTTTACAACCTAACCTTCTACAATCTAACAATCTAATAACACTAGTTACAATTAACAATGGGAATATTTTCCTCGATTTTATAAGTAATTTTTAACAGTGCTCATTTTCGAACTTGAAATAACCTTAGTAGAACCTTAATTAAATATGAATTTCAAGATAATCCGTCCTTTCAGAATAGTCAGTATTAATTTTTTTAATTTTACAATTTCCATAATTGTTTAAATAATTCATCAACATTTGGTTTGCGGATATAAAAGCATTATAAAACTATCCGTATAATACTTTATTGAAATTTGAGTTTGTAATTCTCCTTGAGAATCTAAAAAGTTTTCTGAACATTATTATACAAATAATTAAAAAAATTTAATTCGAGAAATAATCGACAGCCGAAGTTTCTGCTGCGTCCCTGACCTGAGTTTAGTCTTCACCGCCAGTCTTGAATGAGCGTATTATGTTAAATCTTGAATTTATTAGTATTCAATGGCAATTTCATTCATCGTTGGAAAATCTGTGCGAGTTAAAAATACGGGTTTGATCATACGAGATTATACGTTTAAGAATTATAAGTCGTCTAAAATGAAATGCAAAACTGAAACTGTACTTCATTTTTTGAGATTACACTCATCCAGATAAGCACTACATAAATTGGTTCTGCATAACTTGTTCCAGCAAGCTTTCAGTTTTATGGCAATATAACACTGAGAATATGAATTTCAATCCAATTTTGCTTCTCACAAATCTTTAAATGAGCATAATAAGGGAGTGATTGTAGTTACAAAATTAAATTAAATGTCATAATTACGATTTCAGTAATGCGAGAAATATAATGTGTCTGCCAAGAATATTAACGACTTGAAACCATTGCCGAGTTCATTGAAACAATTGTTTTTAAAAGGACGCTGTAGCTTTAAGAAGTTTGATAAAAAGCTGAAGATGCTATTAAATTTTCCTCGAGCTGATTATAAAGTTTCATATTCAGTACTTTTTTTTCTTATAGATTCATTTTATTTTAAATTGTCTTTGGAGAATGGCAGCAAACTCTTTCGATGATGATTCACAAACTTTCAGTAAAGTTTGTGAAATTGAGTTTTATTCCTTACTATAAATATTATTCTGATTTTCCTAAATTGAGGAAGAACAGTTTTGAAGAATCAGAGATTTAATCAAAATTTTTCGCAATGTTTAAAATACGTGAAAACGAAATGGTCAATAATCAGGTATTTTGAAGAGTTTCTCTTGAGCGACAAAATATTATACAAACTTATGCCAGAACATAAACGAGAATGAGGTACTGTAATTTCCGCCACAGAAAAGCATCGTACGTGCAGTTGATGTCAGCTTTATTTAATTTGCCAAGTGTTTTGCGTTCATCTTATTATCATTCACTTATTCGTTGACTTCATTCTCACTGAGCAGGAGATTCTGAGAGAAGATAAACTTATCACTTATTTTATAAGAGTTTTGTATTTCAAGAAGGAATTCTTGAAATATTTATTTAATTATTTAAAATATATAGCGAATGCAAAAAAGAGTGGGTGTAAAAGACATAATGACAAACAAACATGTAACATTTAAGAAAGATGGAAATTAATATTAAATGAAAAAACAACAGACTTTTTGTTAGACAAGTTTATTACTTGTTATTGTACAAATTAATAAAAAAAACTCTTTCTTTTCCAACAACTTTGCAAGGTAGTACGTAAAATGCCAAATGAAAATATCGAAACAATTATCCTAGATACAAGTGAAAAAATACGGTGGCCGTATGTCAGGGAAAAACCTGGAAATTAGAGGAAATTCGGGGATTTTTATTGGTCAGGGAAAGTCAGAGATTTTGAAAAAATCTTACAAAAGTTGAAAATTAATCTTCTTTGGTTGAGGATTAAACTATTTTTTTTTGTAGAAATATCTACTATCAAATTGTTCTTCGAAAATTCATCTTTTTTGGTTGAAACTTGAATTACTGGGTTGAAGTTTGAACCACTGTGCTAAAAAAATAATGTTTTTTTTTGTTTGGTTGAAAATGATTTTTTTAAACTGAAAATCTAACTATTCCAGTTGAAGATTTATCATTTTTGTTCGAAATTCGTTTTTTTTTTTCTGATGAAAATTAATTTTTTCAACTGAAAATGTAACTATTGCAGTTAATGATTCATCGTTTTAGTTGAAAATTCATCTCTTTGGTTGAAAGTTTAACTATTTTTTTTAATTCATCTTTTTTAATTGAGCATTCAACTATTTAGTTGAAAGTTCCACTGTTTTTAAAAAATTCAAATTTCTGGTCTTTTTTAGTTAAAAATTCGTAATTTTTGGTCGAAAACTTATCTTGGTTTGAAATGTCTCTTTTTTGTTAAAACGGCTACTGTTTGGTTAGAAATTAACTATTTTGTTGGAAATGTATATTTTCGGGTTGAAAATTCAACGTTTTTCCAGAAAATTCGTCTTTTGGCTTATTCATCAATTTGGATAAATTTTTTTTCTTTCTTGACTGAAAAATTATTTGGTTGCAAATTCAACTGTTTTTGATTGAAATTTAATCTTTTTTTATTTAAAATTCGACCATTTGGTTGAAAGTACATCTTTTTAGGTTGACACTTCAACAGTTTGTTTAAAAAATCAACTATTTTGTTGAAAGTTAAATTATTTTATCGACAATATAACTATTTCGTTTAAATTCATATTTTTTTGTTAAAAACGTAACAAGATTAAAATGTTGGTCTTTGAATATTAATGGACAGGGAAAATCAAAAATTAGTCGGGGAATAGTCAGGGAATTTTAAAAATTATGTTTTCGGTCACCTTGGAGAGCTAAAAAATGAAAATTCAGGCGCTTTTGTTCAAATTCTTCAAATCTCAAAACATCCAAAATCTAAAGCGAATCTTCTAGGACCTTAAAACCACTTTTATTGCTAATTAAGTTTTGCGTTTCTTATTATGCTCGTTTCAGTTGGTCCTGTTACCTATTTCAAAATATTCGTTCTAAAAGTGGCTCTCGAGTCTCGCTTTCATTTCGATGTTGCGTTAGCCGCACTTATTCTGGTCCGAGACCCAGTCACCATTTTCTGGATATAATTTTGGTTATCAGACAGACCCCTTGGCACCCTCCCGCGTGCGTTTCACCGCAAAGGAAAATCAAAGTAATTTCGACCAATCATCCAATTTACCCCCTTAGTCTGACCGAGACCTCATTCACTATAGTTTGTTCCTCTTATCTTTCTTTTTTATACATATCCTTATTTTTTCTTTATCCTTTGTCGCTCCTTCTGGAACCCTTTTTGGTACTGTTTCTTTCTACCCCGAAGGAAACAAATGGCTTCGTTATAGAATTGTTGGGATGAGTGCTTGGAACGATTCTTTACTACAATTAACATCCCCAAGCTTAACCCCTTCCCTTCGGATGGCAAGGTAGATATCTCTTTTAGGGTTTCTGCCGCAACCCCAATCAATTCTGCATGGGGGTTTCATAAAATAATTCCGCCCGGTTGAGATTTTGTCGCTGATATTCAAACTTGATTTGCTCGTTTTGATCGCATGTGAAGAGAGAATCAAAATCTCGTTATAAGATAATCGGTACAATGATTGGCTACTTAAGGAATTTTTCAGTTTTGACAATTTGAAAAACCACTATAGGCGTCAAACAAAATTGTAAAATAGATGGATAATCAATTTATTAAATTAAGATTCAAGTCACCATATGAAGTTAAGCGTTAAAAATAGTGGATAATTTATATTTAAAGAAATTGATAACGATGATAAAAACACAGCGATTGTCCATGAGACCATATAGTGATTAACATAGGTCAATGATTTAATTATTGGCTTCTAAATTGCATCATTGGTCGGAGCGAAAAATTATTTTTGACATTATTTCCGGTCATTATTCACAACGCAAAGTGACAAATAATTATTTACGTACTCCATAAAATGTTAAAAACATTCTTAATGATTTGTTTGCAAAGATATTAGCGAGGTTATTAGTTATTTATTTGTCAGATAGTGTGGCGAATCATTATGTTTTTGCTTTATTCACGCTGGAAATAATTGGCCGCCCATTTATCGATATACGGACATCATTTGAAGTTTAGAATACTACTTTTGGGTATCTTTCATTGCCAAATTCAATTAAAATTCAGAACTTTATAGTAAAATCTATCTTAACTACTTGCCAGTAGTTTAATTTGTATTTTTGAATATGAGGATATTTAAATAAGGTGGCCAATTATTCTGGGGGTGCGCAACCATTCTACTAATCACCATATTACACGATGGGAGAAGAAATTTTATTTTAATTTTGGTTTTTAAATTATTTGTTAGACGCGGGTCATTTCAAATGTGAAAAGAAAGAGATAATTTTGTATGCTTTTTAGGCGTTAACCACAAATTGTTAGTTTTAGATTAATCCTTCGTTATCGCACTGTAATTTCGCTGCTTCCGCGATCGCACTGGGTCGAAAACGTCCACGTACAGTTTTCAACCTTTACAAAATGAGTTATAATAAAAGCTTTTATCATTTCTGCTAAAAAAGTATAATCATTGAAGCGTTTGAAAATGCACAATTTCAAGGAGAGGGAAATCGAGGATTTTTATGAAAAATAATATTCACGATGATTTTACTGCAAAAATAATATTTGTATACATAAAAGTGATTCTAAATGAAAGCTAACACTAAAAGATTGAAAAAGAAATATGCAAATAAATCGAGAAAAACAAAATTTTTGAACTGCAACTTTTACTTACACGCCGGTCGCATTGGGTCGTTTTTGTCCCGCTAAAAAGTTCATACGCCGGCAGTTAAGTAACTGACTGGCCGAGGACGGTCAGACGGCCCGTGCAGGTCCGTGCCTGTACAAAGTTTTTTTTTATGAGGGGGTGCCGCACCCCGCCTCTTTTCGGTTTGCTAGTAATTTGAAAGTGAAATTTCGCTTGGGACGAAATCGACCCATGTGCGACTGCGCAGGGTTAAGAAGGAACACACACACACACAGTTAAACACGCAACACGCATGAAAACAAAATTTAATACGTTGTGTATGATATTCAGGCATATTTTGACGGATTTTAATTTTGTTTTCCGGCTTATTTTGCCAGATTGAAGCGCGAGTTCGGTCACACTCTTCGCCCTTTCAAAGTTTCAAAGGGGGGGGGGGCAGATATAGAGATGAAACATAACCTCCGTCAGTTACAAAGATCAACCTTTCATTTTCTCTTCCGGCATATTTTATCGGAGATGAATTTTTAAACTTATTGGAATTAGTCCAGAACTCTTTGGAATTCGCTATTAATACTTCGAAAATCTTTAGAATCCCGCCGACAAAGAAATTACGTTGACAAAAAATTATGCCAGAAGAGAAAATTAAAATCCGGCATGTTTTGCAGGAAGACAATCCTCGAACAATTCATCAATATCGGGCCCTCCCTAAATCACGTTACCAATTGGAGGGGAAGGGGTTCCCATCGGGTGGGGGGGGGTCAGTCGAGATAACGTTACGAACTTATATAACGTTTAGTATGTTGAACTACTTTGTTAAAAAAACATTTTGTTATTGTTGAAGATTCATCATGTTAGTGAAAAATGTAACTCTTCGCGGTTGAAAATTTGACCTGTTTCAGTTGAAAATTCAACTGTTTGATAGACAATTTAACTATTTGGCTGAAAATTCAAGTAGCTGGTTAAAAATTAAATTATTTATTTGAAAATGTAACTATTTGGTGGTACGACTCTCTGTTGAGGAACGCGCGATCGCACGCGTTTTATGAATTCCTAGAATTTGCTGGTCCCGGCACTTTCTCAAGGGGCAGGGCGAGATACGGTTGCGTCCCCGCCTCTGAACGGACGCAGTGCACTACTACTCAGTCAAGTATATTGCGCAATATTATGGAAACGGTTCAGGCGCCCCTAACTGTTTACGTTTTGATGTGCGCGCTTTATGAACAAGGCTATTTGCAGGCAACCCCCGACTTTGTTCCTCAAAAGAGAGTCTGGTCTAATAGTATATTGTGTATCGAGGGCGTAAGGAAGGCTATTTGGACGAGTATGAACTTGCCGCCCGGGCGAAGCGAGGGCGGCAGTCACACGAGGCCAAATAGCCGTACGCCCTTGATACCATATTTTTTGTCCCACCCTCCTTGAAAACAAGCATGTAAAGCAGACAGAGGATGTTTGGTTTACTTGACAATATTTTAGATTATAAGTGAAAGGAGGAAATAGCGTACTTTGCACAAGGGAGACTGTGGGGTCCAGTCATACAATGTTTTTTAAAAGATAAAGATAATTTCGTCCATATTCTCACTTGCGTGGTGCAAAGTATGTGTAGCGGGCGTAATGTTTCATATAGCGGGCGTAAAGTTTTATGTCAGCCCGACGGCGGAGTGCGCATGTGCGAAAGTCACTTGGCTGGAAGCGGTCACATTACGCCTGCTTCACGTGCAAATTAACTTTTTTGTTAGAAAGTCAAATTTTGGGGTTGACAATTAAACTGTTTCGTAGATAATTCGTCTTTTTGGCTTCAAAATTGAAGAGTTTTGTTGAAAATGCATGTACTTTGTATTATTCATCTTTTATGGTAGAAAAGTCATCTGTCTTTGTTAAAAATTATTTGTTTTGTTGAAAATTCAAGTGCCTTCTAAAAAATTCGTCTTTTTGGTTGTAAAATTTACTATTAGGTTTAAAATTGGAGTTTCATTACATCTGCCTTTCATTTTACGAAATGACCAATAAGTAATAATTATTGTTTTATGATTTCCTACCAATGAGAAAAATTCATGAAATCTTTTGCTGAATGAAAAATGGCTGGATATTAATTCTGAAACAAACTAATCTAGGTCACCAAAATATTTCTCTTATCAGGCAGAGTCAGAGTTATTTTTTTTTCAGCGACGGAGGAAGTCCATTTATAAACGTCTCTATTTCTCTGCATCCTTTTTGTTTCCCTCGTTGCATTTTATTCTATCACACCACGACGGAAAACAAAAGCCGTGGAAAGTGTCAACTGCGCGAAAGTGGTCATGTGGTTCTTCTCACAATAAACGGACAATTTCATTCCGTGAAGTTTCCAAGCTAGCTTCTTCCATCAGACGTTTTCATTTGCTTATATAGCCAATTGAATCAGACCACTTAGGCACGTCTGGTACCTGGATCGTATCTTAGTCTCGACACTTTTGGGGCGAAAGTTTACTGCCTGGTTTAGGCTTAGGCTACTCAGAAAATTAGCTCTGGACCCCAAAATTTGATTAAAAGATTGCTGGCGTATCTTTATTTCCCAATTTATCTACAAATGTTTTTTTATCACGTATTGAAATTGTCCTGTTTCAATTTCATCATGTAGTAAATTTATATACATTTTCAAGGAATACTAGCATTTCAAAATTGATAATAATTATATGTATATAAAAATCCACCATTCAGTCATTCATTTTTTCATTCTGTCCACATTGAAACTCTTATGTTTCGCTCACTTTTCTCCTGTTTTTTGTCATGAGAATTTTGTCTATATCATGTCCATGTGACAATTACCAAACTCGTAATATGCTAAAATAATATGATGCGCTTTTCAATCATGCTAGACAAAATCGACTTTTAAGAAATCCTCGCGGCTCCTGGTGCCGCCAGAGTACTTTTCTCAAAGGCTGGACCATTTATGTCGTGTTTCAAAACAATAAAAACGCGGATTATCATAAAATGGTCCAAATTTTTGTTAAGTGTGTGATATTTTTTAATATAATTTATTTAGTTACCTTTTTCTTTATGATTCTGACACAATTTCTTCTCCTCTTTCGAAATTCGTTGGAAAATTTAAAAAAAGGTTGAAAACTGAGAACATGGCGGTGGCGAAATTTTGTAAATATTTGTTGCTTCATATAAATAATAATGAATTCGCAATAATTATCATAAATTTCCAGGAACTTTGCAATAATTTTTATAATTTTTCTGGTAACTTAACAGTAATTTTCGGTGAATTTTAAGATATTTTTTTTCAGTTTTAAGTAATTTTGAAGAATTCAATTTCCTAAGTTAGAGACCAAGTCTCTAGCTTATTTTCTAAGTTTCCATCGTAGGTCACAGTTTCATAGAAAGTACCGCCAGGCCACTTTCTTTAGGACCACACCACCGCATGGATCGCGATGCGGGAATCTTTCAACTCCCGGTTCAGTTTTACTTTTTTTTTTACTGAAAGAAAAGTTTAAGTTTTTTTAACTACCTAAAAAAAATGTTTGATAACCCGGAAACTACCAGAAATTTGTTTTTGGTTTTAGAAGCTATTCTGAAATATTTTAGATTCATATTGAGAATTTGAGTGCTAATATTGTATAATAATTTTTAATTGATGGCCGTTTGATTTATCAAATTTTAAATTGAAATTCAAATATTACAAACGTCAGGACAATTTCACTACTAAATCATTCATAATTACAAAATTTCATATTGAAAGCCCTGATAGTAGTTAGTTTTATATGTATTAATTTTAGATTTAAATATTCTAAATTGCTTGGTTTCAATTTTAGTCAGTTGTAAATTTAATAATTTTAGATTTAATTATTTGAATTTGTTTGGTTTCAATTTTTAACGTACACAATTGTCTGGTTTTTTAAGTTCTTTGGAATCGTAGAATATCAAATTACTACCTGAATAGTTTACTAAACTACTAAATAACTAATAAACTAACATAGAATAAATTAAAAATAATGAAAAATTAAGACAATTACTTCTCAATTTCAGTCCTTAAAAATGAGAAGATTTTAGATCTAAGCATTGAAAGTTGTGCAATTACAAAAATTCGAATCATAGGGATCTTGTATTGTACTATTTTTAAAAAATTTTAAATTTTCAATGTAATATCTTAAAATTGTTCGATTTTTAGTTGAAGTGCAGAAAAGTGAATCAATTACAATTGAAAAATATTTAAAAAAAGATTTCCAGAATGAATAATAACTCTAAATGAAGTGTTAAAAATTAAACGATTTGAAATTAAAAAGTTAAAAATTGTGTTTAAAATAAAAACAAATACAAATGTAACTATCTGAAAGTGATACCTCAGTAATTGAATAATTTCTTTAATTTTGAATGATTATAATTTTAGAGTTCTGAATTTTCACGTTGCACGCTGAATTTTCAATATTTCCCTTACATACGTTTTAATTTTGCAATTAAAATTGAAATGGTGGAATTTTGAAAAGTATAATCAACAATTTGAAAATTATTTATTTTTAAATGATTTAAATTTACTTAAAATAATAGCCGTGGCTACGTGTACAGAAATTTCGGTACAAATAGTAATTCAATTTTAAAGGTTTATAATTGAAAATTTTTCCATTTTGAACGGTGAAAAGGACAGTTAATTTATTTTTTGATCCTTGTAAAATTTGTGTAATCAATTTTAGTGTTAAATTATAATTTTTGTTAAGTAATACAAATTTCAAATTCTAGCATTTGAGAAGCTTTGATTTTTAGTTTCAAAATTCTAATCTGAAATTATTTAGTTTTAAACATTTCGAAATTCTAATCTGATATCATTCAATATTTCAAGATTCTTCAAGTCAAAATAAAATTGTTCAATTCGGAATGGTTTGAATTATAAATGATACTATTTGAACTCGTTTCTAATGAAATTGTCCAGTTTTGAAAATTTCAATTTGAAATTTCTCGATTTTGAGAGCTTCTGATTTTAAGTTTTTTCAATTTCAAACAGTTTTAATTTCAAATTATTAAATTAGATACACTTTTATTCAGAAATGATACAAGTTCAATTCCTTTTTATTCCATTCGAAATATTGTCCTTTTCTCAAAATTTTACCTGATCTTAAATTGTTTTATTTGGAACGTTTTCAATTCAAAATCGTTTAATACCTTTTCTTTTTTTTTAATTTTAAGCACTTTCAACTCGAAATTATGAGTTATTTTTGCAATGATTTGAAAAACTCTTAATATTTAGAAGCTTGTTTAATAATGGAATTTAAATTGTTTATAATTTAAATGCTCGGAAATAAAAATCCAGGGACGTGAACGCGGACGTGCGCGTACAGTTTACTGCTGGTTTTATATCTTATTTTAAAAAACTAAGTATAAGTTACTTAGTTTTTCACTAAGATACATTTGAGATCTTTCAATTAGTATCATCTTTAGTTACATCCATTGTGATGTACCTGTCCTTCGATATGTCATGTCTCTTAGAGCTTTTTTTTCAAGAGATCGGAATTCCCTTTCGGTCCATCCGTCCTTTCGTCCATCATATTTAATCCAAGACCACCCTTGTTTGCACAGTTTTGGGTTACAACTCGTCTAATGGATTATCCTTATACTCTCATAGCACCTCGATTCCACCCCATGGCAACGACTCAATGAACCCACACGCACACCATGTAAAAACAACAATGATTTTATATTTACCCAACTTATTAGCAGATTTCTCGGCCCAGGGGGTTTAGATCGGCTCTGATTCGCAGAGAAGCCGTTTATTTTCGATTCTGTTTGTTTTCCAAAAAGGCTTTTATGGAATCTTATATCGGCGAGCCTAAGCTCGATCGACCAACTTCCTCTTCTAATATTTTCTAGATGCGAGTTTTCTCTTCTTTAGGAAATGGTTTTTTTTTTATGTTTGAATTTTTCATCTAGAAGAAAATTAAGTTTTGTGGACTCCTTGAAATGAAATAATTTAATTATTTTTACCTTATTACTCTTATGTACATCTTTTTTTGGACAATAATTACATATAGAGAATCCAACCTTACAAAGTGTACCTAATTGCCCCCTTCCAGAGGAGATAGACAGACACTGACCCTAAGTACCCCAATTACCCCAACTCTCCTGAGGAGTCACCTAAATCCCATGCCGTCTGCAGCCGGATTTTTATTAGAAGCGCTCGTATTCGCCTGAAATTTTGGTCCGAGAAGTGGAAAACTGCATAAAATCGAAACTTCTGAGCACAGCCGGTTACCGACAGGCGAATTTGAATGTACACATCAGATAACATCGAGTGCCCACATTCCTCCCATCTCGAATCCCGAATGGTCACCAATCTGATCGCTAATCGCGCCTGTCCCTGTTTAACATTCGCGATCTCGACGAGTCGAAAATCACCACCCAGCTACGGCCGTAGGTTAAAATAAATATTTTCCCGAAATAGTGTTAATGATTGTCTAAAGTAATTGGAAGTTTCACACACTGAGATATGAGAAGGTAAACTATCTTTAAAAAAATTTCTATCCTCAAGAAATGGAAAACTTCTATGTTTAAACCTGGCGAATGCCTTTTCTTTAATACCCGCGCGGGAAATGCGATTTTGGGACCGTATCGCGAAGCAGTAAAAGTGATCGATTCCACGATCGACGATGAGTCCGTGTGATAAAACTTACTTTTCCACACTAGTAACGGGAAAGTTTGGAAATATTAGACTTTTAACCCTAATATGAGGAATCGACACGGGCGGAACAATAGGCCCTCCAACGAGAGGGTCAAGGGGTTGGATGCGAACCATGGAGTATCTTTAAGCCCATATTTTCGTGTTTGCATCGATTGATCGTGGAACCGATCACTTTTGCTGTTTCGCGCCAGGCCCCGAAATCGCATTCCCCTTCGAGGTTCCTATGTACCTAGGAATAAAAACATCTTTCACTCCTTGGTACATACGATACTTTATGTAACAAAGGTATGATTTACAAGTATATCACTTCTGAAATTTGAGGTTAGTTTGACGCGGCCATAATCGTACATGGTCGACTGCGAATGCGCATGCGCGCAGTACAATGATGAGCCCATAGTACTCCTAGGAGTATTTTGGACGCATTATTGTACTACGCGCATGCGCATTCGCTGCCCACTCCTCCTGTTGTATAAACGGCTACTTTCAGAACTGAAAAGACGCTGATAAAACGCCTGAATCATGCTTGCGTTACATAATGAAAATAATATGTTAACCAGGTTGGGGGCTAGTCGATTTCCCACTCGGTTAACAATGTAATTCCTAAAGATCAAAAGTATTATCTGAACAAAAATTTAGCAATTCATTACAGTAAATATTTACAGTTCTGATTTTGGTTAAAACTCGATTTTCACAAAACCCCTGTTTTATTTCTTACACATCACAGATCATGTAAAAAGGGGTCCATATCATCTCACATGCGGCAAGTCTCTCTGCGGCAAGTCACACCTGCGGCATCTCTCACCAGTGGTAAGGGGACCAATATTATTTCTGTGGCTAGTCACAGGAGTGCCTTCCCGCCCCCACGAGACGTTGGAAAAGGGGTAGGGGTTTGACGAACATTATTTCTTTGGCCAGTCACAGGGGTGCGGTGAGAGATGCCGCAAAAATGTCAATTTTACTGTGAAAAATGCCCCGCGGGAGAGAAGCCGCTAGATAGAGATGCCGCAGTTGTGACATGCCGCAGAGAGACTTGCCGCATGTGAGATGATATGTCCCCGTAAAAAGTCGATCATTTTTAACATTGGTATTTGTAAGAGCAAATACGTTTTTCTTCAGTATACACAATATTTATAGTCAGATACATATACCTACCTATAATTCTTAAAATTTAATTTATAATTTGCATATTGTACAAATGAGCCGCTCAGAGGAAACACGTGATAAGTCCTATGTTAAAACATAGGACTCACGTTTTTCCTCTGAGCGCCTCAAATGTAAAAAACTCCATCGGTACAGGGATTCGAACCCTCAACAGTAATATGTAATTTGCCAGATTATTGAAGCAAAGCTTTAGCCTACGCGACTACCCTCCCTCTTGAATAATGTAAATGAATATTTAAGTTGATATTGAAAAATTGGAAATTCATTTAATTTTATACTATAGAATATTTTAATATAGAAATGAATTCATCCTCTGTATTGAATTGAACTTTTTTTTTGTATTTGAAATATCACAAAGCATTTTTAAATTCAGTAAAAAAGTTTATATAAATTGAAAAAAATGTTAATTCCATTCGTCCTTTTTGAAGACAATAAATTTGTAAAAGATCAAGTACTTTCGATCAGTTGGCTCAGAGGCTTATACTAAAAATACAATTTCCATTTGAAATTTGTCTGCATTAAATTGTTAATTTAAAATACTTCATTCAATTTTTAAAAACACAGAAAATCCCGAGGCGTCAAATTTTGATAAAAAATTGGATCAGTAATCAATTTGTTGCAGTGTGAAAAACGATGGACATATACGTAGGAAGATGTGAATGTAGTTGTAATTTTCAATGTAGTAGTTATGTATCGTTGTCAACTGTTTTTCCTGCTGCAACGAATTGATGCACGTTTGTATAAAAATTCGACGCTTTGGGAATTAGTGTGAATAAGGCTGAAGTTTCAAGTTTTTAATTTTAAAGGCATCTCATTTGAAAATGTTATTTTATTGTATTTGAATAAGATACACATTTTTGAAAAGGGGGAAAATGTTTTTCATAAATAAAAAATTGACTATGGTAAAGAAAACGTTGTTAAAAATAATTGAGTAATAAAAAAGAGGTTATAAAAAAATTATTGATCAATAGAACAATACAGAAATATGGAATCTTGTGGGGTGCAAAGATAGATTGATTGCATGGGATTACGAGCGACATGATTCCAACAAATTTAGGTGCGTGTGTAACAAGCCTATTACGCGATTATGTGTTGTCTTTTTTATGGTTCATCGCGCCTTCTTTTTTATTAAAGCATTATCCGAAGGGAATTGATATAGTTTGTCCATATCAATATGTGCTCGTTTTTAATATGAGGAAAAACGCAATATACTCGTTTCTTGTTGCGAACTATTTCACGATTTATCGAGCTTGCTTTATCAGCACGTTAATTTTAAGTGATTTACTTTTTTTTATTACCGTTTTACAAACGATGATTAACTATTCACAGAAAGACTTTTCTTTCTAATATTTTAGAACATGCTTCAATTAAAAATATACACTCAAAAAAATGTCTGGTTAAATCAACCAGAATTCTGGTTTAATATGACCTTACTATTTTTTCTGGTTAAAGTAATCAGAATTCTGATTATTTTAATCAGAATTTCTGGTTAATTTAAACGGAATTCTGGTTAATTCAACCATATTTCTGGTTAATCTAACCAGAAAAAATAGTCAGGGCATATTTAACCAGAATTCTGGTTGATTTAACCAGACATTTTTTTGAGTGTATATATCCATTTAGAGGCCTCGATATTATGAATAATTAGAAGGGTGGAATAAATATTAGAGTATAAATAAAAGACCTGTTTAATATTTCTAGCCATTTTTATTGCATTGGAGATGTTTCACCGTATTGCGAACTTAATTTAATAAATAATCAGGAAAAATTGAATTGTCGTCTGGTATATGTTACTGTTCAAGATTTGCATAAATGTTCTCATTCATAAGCGATTCGGCCTCCTTTGGAAATATGTTATGAGAACACGCATTATTTTTCTTTGTCGATGCGCAGAATTTTTTTATTTCCGGTCTTTGTTATTACTCATCTTCATTTCTTGCAGGGTATCTATACGAAAAGTTTATTTAATTTGTAAAAAAAACTTTTTATATTTTCAATTTCAATAAGTTCTTCAAGATTTAAGGGATTGAGTTTATGACAGTTCAGTTTTAAGGAATTACAACTTCGAATTTTTAAATTTTGAATGCTTGTTTTTCAAAGCTATAGATTCTTAGTTTTGAAAATTTGAATTATTAAACTTAAAATTGTTAAATCCTGGGTTAATTCAAATTTTAAATAGTGCCCATTGAGCAAATTCTAGAAAGATAACTGGCAAAAATGGACAATTAGACTTAGATAAATCGGAAATTTCAAATCGTCCGCGAAATATTAAAAACATTCGTTTCAGCAAAAGTGGAGGAAAAAATTGATTTTCATTTAATGGCATTGAAAACCTCCGCAGCAATAGCTCAGCAAAATAAATGCATCTGGAAACGCCCGAGCAATTCACGTAAGCCCGGTCAATTCGCTTAATGGACTTGTTAATTATTACAAAAACTCGACACGTTCATGGCAATGTGTTATTACCGTTTATCATCCACGCTCAAAATAAACTTTAGGAATTGCAGTGTAATAAATTGTTAAGATGATTAAATCTTCTGGAAATTATTAGTTTTTGTCAGGGCTTTACGACATGCATAATTCTGTTTTAGCGATGATTCATTTCCTAAGAGTTAGGTTGGTATTAGGATCTAAGTCTTCAAGGATAAATTATGTTGTTTTTATTCCTTAGTTGGAATTTAATTTAATGGAATTATAATGGAAAGGGAAAATTTAAATTTAGTGCGCGTGTTCCTGATTTTCTGTAGTCTATAGTTTAGTTTAGTTTAGTTTAGTGGCGACTGGGGAGCCCCGATGGAGCCCGCCTGGCGCTCAAGATATAAAGCCTATTGTACCACTTTCTGTAGTCTAAGATTATTTATTTATAATCAACTCTGATTTATATTGGATTTTTCCGTAAAAGAATTAATTTGAAACTGCAATATTACTTCAAAAATATTCATCTATCGTTACAAAAATATTGGGATGACGGGAAAGAAATGAAGGTGGTAAATTATTATTCGTTTAGAAAAACGAAATTAAAAATCATCTACGTGAAGTTCTGAACGTTGATAGAAACGCAATATTTTCTTAATTTTGTATATTATTTTAATATCTTCTGCCAACTGAAAATAAAAATAGGGTAAGTGTGTGGGTATTACTTCGATTTCAAATTAGAATAATGATGTACAATGTTTTAAAGCTATATATAATGCTACAAAACAATTAAAAAATATGTTGTTATTTATAATAATTATTAACGAATTAGCAACAGTCACGATATTTTTAGCTAATTTATTGCAATTTGAATCTGGCACGTTTCCGAAGCTGATCGTTTTACTGCTTCGATTTGTTGGCAACGAATTATGCAAGCTAAAAAAGATTTAAAAAACTTGCAAAGGCTTAGTACGCAAAATTAAGAGAAATAATTAAAATAGAGAAACAAGATAAAATGAAAATCAAAAAAGGAAGCAGGCCGAATAAAAAGAGAAGAGAGATTGTAAAAAGAGCAATTAAGATTTGAAAAAGAAAAGGAAAACCTATTTCAGAGTGTCTAATGCTATCCGGGAAATAGCCGGGAATTAAAATAAAACCGGGAATTAACCCAGGATATAAATTCGAACCGGGAATCAAGTTTAAAATTTTCGAAAAAGTGATATTTTTTTATTAATCGTTATAACAAGTTAAGTTTTTACTTTGATGATTTTTCCGAATTTTGGAATCAGTTGTTTAAAACCTTTTACAAAACCTTCTTTCTAGTCCAAAAGTAAAATATCAGTCGGGGAGACCAAAAAATATTTGTAATTTTGTCAAAAATTACGAAAATAATAAACAAAATTTTTAAAATAAATTTAAAAAAATGAATTTCACTAATTGTTGATTAATTTTAACATTTTACAGTTGATTTATTTATTATTATTTTTTTTATTACTATTATTTATTTATTATTGCTGTAATTAACATTAAAATCATACTGTGTTTATAAAATTAAAATAAAAAATTTTAATGGTGATTTCTCGGGCTGGAAAATGGAAGGGGGAAGCTCTATCACACCCTACCTCTTTCCCAGCTTAAAAAATTACCAATACTGGCTATTTTTGTTAATTTGATAACTTTTTTTTTAAGTGATCCTAATTTTATTTGCGAATATGTTCTAGTTTATATTCATAATTATCACCTCAAAATACTTCAGTATAAGTGGTTTGAGCAGGAGAATAGAATTATTTATGAACATGATTTTTCCAGATTATTAATTTTTTGGGCGGAAATATTAAACTTTTTGGGTGCACTTCCGAAAAGCGCATAACTCCTATTGATTTAAAACTCTGTATACCTATGTATTTTGACGCGCTGATTACGAATATGATAGTGAAAATACCCGCAAATTTCATTTTCATGGTGAAAACCATGGAAAACCCATAAAAGTCATGTTTTTCGAATTTATCTCGGTAAATACTTTCTGTATTTACCGGTGGAACTGTACTCTATATCTACCTCTCGTTTTTGATAGAAGGTGGCACAGAAAATAGGATACAAATGACTATTTTTCATTATTATTATAATTTTTATAAATCAAAACTAGAAATGTAAATCTTGTTGCGTTTTGTTGAACTAATTTATTGAGTTAGTCTCCTAAGATTATTGATGAAAAAAGGGAGCACAGTCTTCCCTTTTTTTTCTTAGTTTCCCCTTTTTTCTTGAAGTTCCCCTTTTTCCCTATTCTCAAAAAACTTCCCCCTTTGCTCTTTTCTCTTCAAATATACGATATTTGAAAATACAGTATTTGATTTACGCGGAAAATTCTCTGAAATTAGTGAGTGTATCCATTATTGAATAATAATTAAAGCAATTATAGCACTTAAATAGATTATTTATGAATAAATAAGGTACCAATAACATTACAAAATATATAGTACTTTTTAAATAAGTATTAGAAGGCGAACACCTTACATACCTACCTAATTAAAAAATGGAATATTCCAAATTCATCAAGTGCAATGTTAAATGTTATAACTTGAGCAATTTTTAATTTGACATTAATTTTTTAATTGACATTCGACAAATGTGAAAAAAAATGTTAATCAGTAAAATTTAACGATTTCAAATTCAAAATATTTCCCATTCGTTCAAAAATTATGAAGAATTTGTTATAGTTACAGCTTTTCCTAGTGAACAATAATAAAAAATTACGAAATTTAAAAATAAATTTTTTGCGCAGCAACAATTGTTCTGAAAATGTGCAAAAACCTGTTTTCTTGGATTGAGTTATATGTACACATTTAAGAAAAATTGAATATATCGAATCTGAAATTTATTCAGCTTGAACCAAAGAAGCATTTTATAATTTTGCTTTTTCGGAAAAAAGCTTTTGTCGCGATTTTGGATTTTTGGGGTTTCATATTTTTTTGCGATTTTGGAACGTTATATACACCACGAAAAAAATGTTTCCCATGAATAAAAAATAATAACATGTTTCTTTGGTTTAAGCTGAAGAAATTTCAGATTCGATCAATCCATAAAACATGTTTTTGTACATTTTCAAAAAATTTTAAATAAGGCAAAAAATTTTCAATTTTTGAAATTTGAAATTGTAAATTTGAAAAAGAGAACAGAAGATATAACCGATTTCAACATTTTGTTCTTTACTTGTTTTGGATGACGGACCACAAATTGTTATCCCTCAGCTCAAAGTTTTCGATTAATTGAATTTTTAATTTACATTGAAAGTATTAATTATAGTAAGGAAGAAATGAGAAATCTTGGAAAGAAATACTTATGAGAACGAGGTTCAACAACTCAAAATTGAGTATTTAACTAAGTTTATTTTTTTCTCCGACTTTTTTATATCACTGTGAATGGATTTCCAACGACCTAAGTATATCCAATTTTTAAAAATAAATTCTTTAATGGCAGAAATCATCGAAAATTATTTAAAAATATAACATTTCTTATAAAAAGATTGTTTGTTCTTTTCCACATATAAAAATGAATGCTTAATCTTTCCCCTATTCTCCTTTTTTCCCTTTTTAACTTTTGGCCCTTTTTCGTGAGAAAATCACCCTATTTCCCCTTTTTTGCGCCCTTTTTGCGCTGTGATCCCTGTGGAAATCATACCTGCAGGTCAAGTGAAAATTAATAAATTTACACTGCCGTGCAAAAGTTTTTGACCACCTCTTTTTTGATGATTGATTAAGTTCTCTTAATTTTAATTATGTCAGAGGTAAAAAAAAATTCTCTTTGAAGGAATGAATGCTCTGAAAATTCTGAATAAAATAAGCCCAGGATGAAGCCAGTTTGTCTATTTTCTAAGTAGATATTGCAAAAATAGTGTAAATTTCAATGTTTTCTTAAATTTTCAAGAACTTCCGTAATAATCAATATTTTTAATGTTCTTGGGCTCATTTCAAAGCTATTTCTCCACAGTATCGCGACAGCTTATGAACATAAATCAAATTCTTGCACTGTGCTAGGAAAATCTTTTAGATTTATGATCATACGCTGTTGCGATAGTGTGAAAAAATAGCTTCAAAATGAGCCCAAGACCATTAAATAATATTGATTATTACGGAAGTTATTGGAAATTTAAGAAAACATTGAAATTTACACTATTTTTGCAATATCTACTTTAAAAAATAGACGAATTGGCTTCATCCTGATCTCTTTTTATACAGAATTTTGAGAGCATTAAACCCTTTAAAGACAAATGTGTTTAGCTCTTACATAATTAAAATTAGGAGAACTTAATCAGTCATCAAGAAAGAGGTTGACAAAAACTTTTGCACGGCAAATGTAGATTATAGTAATTGCTTCAGACGTCTCAGCATACGATAGTGTGGTCCTCGTCAGTTATTTATTCTGAAAATGCTTGGGAATCTATTCGGAAATTGAGTCTTGGCTTAGGGGTAGCTGGAAATTTGAATGTTGGTGTCTAACCCTATATTGATATAAAGAGACTCTTTTCGTTAAATGCAGCCCTGTCAAAGTTGAAGAAAGTATTAAAATTAGGATAAACTAATCAGTCATAAAAAAAGAGATGAACAAAAACTTTTACACGGCAGTGTAGATTATAGTAATTGCTTCAGACGTTTCAACATACGTTGATTTAGTTGTTATTTTTTTAAAAATATCTGGTTAATCATTTTTGGCATTCTAATTGGTAAATAATTCTTAGTATTAATTTTTAATTTATTGGGTACTAATGATGAATTATTGAAGAATTATTACAAGAAACAATTAAAAATTATTTTTATTTTCACAATACACCATAAATTACAAAACTATTATTTTGTTCAAATATAATTACATATCGCAATACATCAAATCACGCACAGGAAAACCTTATGTTAGATGCGTTTTAATCGTGATTTTAGTAAGAGGAGATTTGATATTTCAATCTGGAAAAAATCGGGAAAATAACCGGGAGTTTGGTGGGCGAAAGTTAGTAAATATCCCGTATTAAAGCAACAAAAAAAGAATTAAAAATCTGGTGGAGAAAAAGAAACCTTTGTTCTTCAGTCATATCTATCTTTTACAATTTACATTAATTATAATGCTCAAATCTTCTAAATGAATTATAACTTCATTCAAAATAAAATCGCAGTATTATACGCGCAGTAATTTTTGTAGATTCTTATTTTTTAAGCAAAATCTGGTTCATTTTTAGGATTTCAGGACTCTATTCTGTCAAATTTACAACAAATACTGCTTTACAAATTAATGCATAACGATTTTTTCATTTAAACATCTTTTTATTATCTTTCAAAGTCGTCATGATATTCGGCTCGTATTCGTTATCATACTTACCGTCGACATTATTATGTATAATAATTATAAATGTAAAAAGGTAAAAAAAAATTTTTTAAACAAATATGAAATTCATGTAAATAACCATTGAGGTACGAAGGAATAATTATTTATGAACATTTATTATTTTCCTACCAACTCAATAATATATTCATTCAACCTTGTTTATCCCGAAACGCCACTGTCAAGTCCAGTCAACTTCATAGTAACCCTCGTTCCATCGAAGCCCCGAACCTCGTTCTTTTTTTATAGAACCCGAAGATGAGTTCGTTTCCTCATCGACCTCGAAAAATGTAGACTCCGGGATTTCGAAATTCGCCAGCAAGAGTACTAGACTCCATTTAGAGCATGCGGTGCCGGTAGTAATAATAGGTCGTCTTAGCTTAAATCGATGCGCTATCTTTGCGTTCCGCAGCTCTGCACCTCCCAGAGTTAGAGTTTGAGGCAGCCTCTAGTGACCTCGCCTATCCAAGTATCCAGAGGAAAATCCAGATTCCAGAATTCAGAATGGATTCTAGCCACCACCACTGTGTACCCTGTGCTCTAGCCCCCGTGTTCTTCCCGAGCTCCGGGAGCAATAGAAAGAGAGATTTAAAAAAATGGGGGTGGGGGCAAGGATAGGGGTTGAAGTGCAAAGGAGAAAGAGATAAGTCGGTGTAGAGGTCCAGGTGTAGGTATATGGATCCAGCATCAGTAGAGCGTCTCGGCATCGGGGGCGCCAAAGCGTCGCGGCGCCACCCCCGGCGCCCGCCATAACGCCGCCAACTCCAACCTTCTCTCTTCACTTCAACCCCCTACCCCCACCCCTTTTCACCTCCTCATCCTCGCTAACCTAGCCCGAATTTCTACACACAGAGTCGCCTGCAACCCTGTCACGCTGTGCATCAAATTCGCGAATTACCCCCAACGCTACCCCCCCCCCCATTCTTCCCTTGACCCCTTGACACTCTAGGATGCACTGCGATTTCTAGGAGAATATCTGGTAGTGGATTTGCTTGGGAATCTATTCGGAAATTGAGTCTTGATTTAGGGGTAGCTAGAAATTTGAATGTGGGTCTGTGGGTGTCTACCCCTATATTGATATAAAGAGTATTTTCGTTAAATACAACACCGTCAAAGTTGAAGACACTTTGAAATTTTAACTTTCTACAACCCCTACTCATAAAGAGTCTTTTTGTAATATGTAACCCCATTTGTAAAGATTATTTCAAAGCCCTCAATTTCTTCACAACCCCAAATAAACAGATTATTTTGCAAAATCTTTCCGAAAAAGTAATCTTGATTTGAAATCTTAAGATCTTTAACCCCTTTACTGAAGAAAGTCTTTTTCTAAAATTAAACTTCTAAAGTTGGGCTTCAATTCGTTCAATAATGTGCCAAAAGTTTCTTTGCAAGCTGGAAAAAAATTTCTTGAACTTGGATCTAAAAAACCCCTAGAAATAAAAATTATTATTTATTTAATCATTTAATTTTTAATTTTCTTGAAATTATTATAATATAAATTGCACCCTCAATTTTTTAAAAGAACAATATTTCGAGGGATCATAGTCTTTCTCCTATTCCCCTGCGTTTACTCTTTTTAATAAATTCCCCTCTTTTCACCTATTCTCGAAAAACTTCCTCGTTTCCCTTTTTTGCTTTAAATGTGCGTTATTCGAAAATATAATATTTGAACTATGTATGCGGAAAATTGTTTGAAATTAATAAATATACGTGAGAACTGTAAGAACACTGATAGAAATGGTGACGCTGATTTAACCATACGATCGTGTGTTAAAAAATTATGAGTATATTCATAATATAATACGTGTAATTCACTCACAAAGAGTATGAAATGCACTTACTGAAATATGATAAATACAACTTATTTATATTAGTGGTACAAAGCCGTAATATATGTGTTGCTATTATATGAAATGTGTAATTCTATAAACATTTACCTGAGCGAACTATCTCAAAAATGTTGTCATTTAGTAATACCCTTTGAATGACTGATTTACCCGACTCGGTTTGTTTTGTTTAGAACAGGCGCATCTCGCTCGAGCCTGCGCGTCTACCTTCATAAGCAACAAGAATTGGTTGGCCAAAACACACATCCTGTATGGCTGTATCTATACCAGCAATAAAATAGGGTTAATCTAATCATAAATATTGCTGTACCATCTATTTATTTCTATCAGTGAAACATTATTTGTTTTACGCCTACAAAATTATTCTATTCAAAACTAGCATATATGTTTATTTGACCAATTTCAAACTAAACTATTTAGGGTTTAAATAAAACTTGACAGATAAAATATTTTTTCATTGAATATATACCAATTAATTATTTTTGAAATGTCATATATTTTAGGCGCTCAAGCCTGAACTATTTATTAAATTTAAGTTGAAGAGTATTGAAGAGTGTAGTTTCAAATTTACATTCGAACGACTAATATTATAGTAAGGACGAAATGACAAGTCTGAAAAATAAATATTTAATTATACTCATAAAAATCGATATTTAATTAATGATGTCATTTTTAAGAGAGAAAATATTCTTTATTATGGGAACGATTTTAAAGATATAAAAATTGAATAAATAATTAAAAAGTAATTTAGCATTATTTAAAAATGTAACATTTCTTATAAAAGGATTGTTTCTTACTTTCTACATGTAAAAATGAATGTTTAAAATTTCTTTTATTTCCCCCCTTCTTTTGTAAAAAATGACGCTGTTTCCCCTTTTTGAGCTTTTTTTATTCTGTGCTCCCTGTATTCTCTTAAAAGTTTTACATACACTGTAAAAAAAATTTCTTGTACCATCCACTGCGTTTTTTTAATTTTACCAAAACCTGTAAAATGACTGAGTTCAAATTAGTGAACTTCCAACCTCAAAATGTAGAAACATCACTTTGAATGCAGTGGTTTTACCAATTTTTGTAAATTTACTTCTCTCAAAGTAGGTAATAATTGGACTCAAATTATTGCCTACTTTCAGAGAGGTAAATTTACAAAAATTGGTAAAACCGCTGCATTCAAAGTGATGTTTCTACATTTTGAGGTTGGAAGTTCACTAATTTGAACTCAGTCATTTTACAGGTTTTGGTAAAATTAATAAAACGCAGTGGATAGTTACAAAAATTTTTTTTACAGTGCACACAAGAAGTTCAATATAAGGCCGTCTGATTTAGTTCTTCCTAGAACTGCTGGCCCACGCAATTTCTCATCGAGCAGGCAATGTCAACAATGCGTCGCCACCAGTAGCGGGCGATAAAAGCGGGCAGTACTGGGGAGCAGTAAGCGGGAGCGACAAAACGGGAGAAAAATCCAACAGAAATGGTTTATAAGGCCCTGACTGTTTACGTTTCCAACGATTAATTTAGTGCCACGGCCAAAGCGAGGCAACGCCCGAAACTGGCCTTATATTGGACTTCTTGTGTAATTTATTATGTCCATTTCGAGAAGTGCACTGCTCTTGTTTTGACGTCGAATTGCTCATCATTTTCCAAGATGCCTTCTTATCATTGTATTTTAAAGCTCCCCGTCGACTTCATTTACATTTTATGGGTGCGAAATATCTCTCTGCAAAATACGTGTATATCAAGAAATGGAATGGCATGCGTAAATTCATGAATTTCACATCAACTTCACAAAAACGGTCTTTGAAAAAAGTAGATGGTTAAATAATTTCACGTACAGTTCGCTACCTTAATCGAGTTAACATACTTTTCAGCTTGAAAATAAAAACTATCGACGATAAGCCGAGCAAAAACCTTTATTCATTTTTTAAGTCTACTTCTTTAAATATTATATGCGAAATGAAATTAAAGCACTTTAAAATGCAGGGTGTCTAGCGACGCGGGAAATCCGGGAATTTGCTCGGAATCATGTGCACCTTGAAGTATACGGGAAAATGACCGGAATTCGTGAACAGATCTTACAAAAAGATGGCGCAGGCTATACATTTGTTTACTAATGCCAGCACAAAAGTCAAACGGAGAAATATCTTGTGTTTTGTTTTCTGTCTTATTTCTGTTTTCTATTGTCGATAAGTTTGTTATTTCAAAATTCGGCATATAGGAAAAAGGATTTTTGTTCTAGTAAATTTCCGTTCGTAAATCAGAAGTGAACTACAAATCTTTTGAATTTTAAACTTTAAAAATTGAAGCTTAAAACATTTTTAATTCAAATGCTCAGTAATTTACACGTATAAAATGGAAGCTCTCAATGTTATGAACAATTTTGAACTAAATGTTAAACTGCGAAATTTGAAATGTTAAACTTTTATAAATTGAACAGTTGAAAGATTTCTGGTTAAAAAATATAAATCCACGTTACCATTTTCAATCCTCTACATTGAAGAATGAATTTCTAAATATTGAAAATTATATAATTTTGAAGTAATTGTAAGTTAAAAACATTAAAAATTGAACGATTTTAAACTGCGGTTAAAACTAAAACTAAACTTTTCAAATTAGATGTTAAGTTATTTTTATTATTACTTATTATTACATCAAAATTCAAAAATTTCACATTACAAATTCAAAATTCAAAAAAAGGAAGCAAGTAAAATTCTAACGTTCAAAGTTTAGATGGAATATTTTAGACTGAAACAGTATTTGAAAATAGGATTTAAAGTTGAATAAAAGCGTCAAATTTAAAAAAATAAAATTTTAATTAGAAGTTTTTTTATTCAAATTGTACTTTTTATTCATGTTAGTACTTTTTTGAGTAATTGTTATACTACTTTTAATCAACGCAAGTAAGGTGGAAGTTTTTCCAATTAATTTCTTTAAATTTTGTTATACGTTTTGTATACTTTGTTTTGAGTTATCATTAATTTGAAGATCGAATATTTCATATTAAAATTTTTTTCATAGGGTTAAGAACAATCAAAAATTGAAACAAAAATTTATTAAAATATCAATAACAAGTTAATAATAAAATTAACTTTTGTGATACCATTTTTTTAATATCAACTACTTGGCAAGAAGTATGGGACTACCTGTTTTTTTTAGTTGCTTAAAATCATATAATTCTGATAATAAAACATTTTTTTGCTTAAAGTAGTATAAAATATATAACATTTCTACGTCCAATGATACCTGGCAGGTTGAAGTATTTTTGACCACTCAGAAATATTGCTAAAAAAGTCTAAATAAACCAATTAATTTTCTTGGGCTCCTTTTAAATCGAAATCACCATAAAATTTAATCGGCGTTTTGACAAAACTGTGCTGGTTTTTTCTTAGATTCTGCCAAGATCTGAACTTAGAACAAATAAGTCATAATAATTATCAAACGTTCCTCTTGCCTTGTCTGAAATTTTGGTTTAGAAGTACACAATAATTGTCTAATTTTTTCTGATACACATGATGTTTTGCCTTTTTTTCAAAATCTTGGTAAAGTGATACCGATCCAGATAAAAGAATATTAATTTTGTAAACCTATAGTATCTTTTAGTACGTTTTTCACTAGTAATAACGTCCGAAATTAAAACACATCCACCAGAAGAAAAAACCGGTATAAACTGTAATTCCGACCCGGAAAATTTGGGAATTTGCTGGGAATTTGAAAACAAAATTGCGCTAGACGCCCTGAAAATGGTATAAGCAATTTTAAGGAGCTCTTTTTTATAATAAAAATACTCCCATACCTTAGAGTGAATTTATGAGAGCATGCCTTGGATTTTAGAACCTTCCTAAATGACCCAATATATCAAATTAATGTTTTTCGATTCAAATGCGAATTGAGTCACGAATGGTCCCTCGCAGATGTCCTTTACAGAGGCACGTTTCGCCAATACTAAACTCAAGTCTGATTGGTTTTTTTTCTCTTTTTTTCCAGACACGATTAAGTGAAGGATCATTCACGAACGAACGAGATTTTTTAAGGACGAGGGAGGTTTTTATATCAAACTGACGACGAGCAGAGTGTCTATAAAGTGAGTATACGAATCTTGTCCAAGTAATACGCATTTCCGGTTCTCAAATCGCATATTTGAGATCCTCGTAAAAGGACCTCACGCTGAGTGACTCAGACGCATCATCAAAGCACCATCCGCACTGTCATAAAGCCTAACCTCCCCGAATTTATCTTTATTTCACATTTCACATTTCGCCCTGAGCACGCAGCATCTCTCCCTCAATATGGAATACTTCGCGGCCATAACCCCTAAAATACAATACTTAATTGCGACAAATATGAGCTGTAAAATTTGAATAGGCATCCCAGTGATGAACGTGGCTAGCCGGATATTCACGAGGGATCTGCTCGCACTCCCTCACTCGAGGGTTGAAGCCTTTCCAAAAGTCAAACTCGTTTCAAAAAGTTGCTCAGAAGAAGTTTCATTAAATGAGGATTTTTTTAAAGCTGGAGCTTCCCTGTCTTTTTTATTTTATAAGAAAGTTATTGCTAAGAAGAACATCCAAGATTATATATTAATCGGTTTTCTCCGTTTTTCCCAGTGGAAAAAAATAAAAAGACGTAGGACAAAGGAGCCAAATGTGGATCTGGTTTTAGAAATAATGTGTTTAAAAATACAATTGCATCAGAAATTAAATTTTTTGTAGAAAATGTTAGAGTGATCCTTTGGTATGCAAAATACAAATGGTAGAATTTCAGAAAAACGTTTTTTTATCAATTTCAGAACATTTTTTGTCAAGATATGATTTTGATACACGGTCCAAATGCAGATCAGTCTCAGTAAAGGTAGCATATCATCAAAAAGAGGATTTCGAAAATAAGTTTGAGCATTAAAAATAATAAAATTTTGGGCCCGGGCCCTAATGTGGACTATTGCGTGTTTTGCGCTGAAAATTCACGAAAAAGATAAGCTAACACAATTTAAATGTGAATATATTAGTAAGTCCTAACAAATAATAAACTATATATTAACTAATTGTAAATACAACATTTTTTCATTCTAAATGAAGTGATAAAATCAAAATGTAAAGCATCGTATGTTATCATATTTTAGAAATCTTTGTTATATTAAATCCCAAAAATAGCTATAATAAAACAAGCTTAAACTTATCAAAGTTGTTTTGTTTTCAAACTTTAATCATATTTACTTTTTATAGTAAATATTTGTTCAAAAAATGATTATTTATGTTCATTTTATATAAAAACTGAAAATTTCAATCCGTGAAAACTTATTTGTTACGAATTTTTATCACAGTTTACAACATTTTTACAAAATGTTCTCCAAATTAGGATCACTAATGATAAATGAATTTAAAAATATATATTTATATAATTGTGCAAAAAAAGAAGAAATATGATTCTAAAAACAATATAAATATTATGCTATAAATATTTACTGAAAATTCATTATACTTTTGTGAACACTGAAATGTTAAAGGATTTTTCACTCAAAGTAATCACACCTAACTTACACAACCGGTTAGAATTTTGCGTTAACCTCTTTTGTTATGATTGATTAAGTTCTTTTAATTTTAATTATGTCAGAGCTAAAACTTTTTCTTTTCAAAGGGTAGAATGCTCTCAAAATTCTGTATAAAATGAGCCCAGGATGAAGCCAATTTGTCTATTTTTTAAGTAGATATTGCAAAAATAGTGTAAATTTAAATATTTTCTGAAATTTTAGATGTCTGAAATAATCAACATTTTGTAATTTTCTTAGGCTCATTTTAAAGATATTTTTCCACAGTATCGCAGCATCTTATAAGCATAAATAAAAAAAATCCTATCACAGTGCAAGAACTTGAACAAAAACGTTGGAAAATTTTCAATATTTAAGAAAACATTGAAAAGATTAAGATCGAATAATTTAAAAGTAGGAAAAAATCTAAGTTTTAAGTCACCACCTATAAATATTTGAGATTTAATGTACATAAATGTGAATCCTATTTTATTACATTCTCATCATAATGAGAAAGTATTGGTTTTATGTGAAAAATGACTTTCGCGGATTCGATCAAATGTCGACGTTTTGAGGCCCCCTGAGTCAGAAAAAATGGTTTTTACGTCGGTGTCTGTCTGTCTGTCGTTGTC
>CAKNYM010052376.1:338471-349961 GCA_932195095.1 Andricus curvator
CTAGCTACTAGTTCGTGACTTTTTTACGGATAAATTTTTTCCGTGTATGATATTTTTCACAACACATCCATGATTTCAGTCCCCTTTCATGCCTATGGAGCGGGGCTGAAGTTCTACTTTTCAGTCCCTAGGGAGTAAAAAAAGCGACATCAGAGGTGAATAATGAAAATGATCAAGCGATCAGTTGATCGCGTTGACAGATTGTTTTTGGCAGATTGGCTCAACTCGAAGCGATAAGTCTAAAATTTCTAAACAATTTTGATAATTCATAAATTTACCATGAATTAACAAAATTCTCAAAAATTTCCTTTATATGGAAATAAAAATGAGGTTTTCAAATTTCCTTCATATGAGCAGAAATCATGCCTGTGTTACAAAAAAACGTCTGAAATCATGCACCTGTTATAAAAAATATCATATGCACCAAGCGGGTGGGAACTTTTTACGACTCGTATATTTTTTCAGTACACGTCGAAGAAGTCTTGCTTCTCCACCTTGATGAATAATATACTATTTTTTCATTCTTCAGACCTAAGATTCTAAAAATTTTAATGGAAGTTGTGTTTTTTATACCAGTCTTCATTAGAGATTTTTTATTATAGGCAAGATTATGCAGGATACTTTTAAAGTGAAACCTATAGTTTTGAACTTATTTGGTATCAGGCTCCTTATTTAAGCATGTTTTCGATCTAATATATATTTTTTTTATACTTAATGCTTAACATTCAGCATTGTTCAATTGAAAACGTTTTCGAGTATAAATATTTCAATTTTTTATTCTTTCATTTAAAATTTTTGGATTTTCAGCGCTTTACGTACATTTATTTCAATGTTTCACACCTTTAATTAAAAAAGTGTTCAACCTTAATCCCATATTAGAAATTTCGATCCTTCGAAATAGAAATTTTTTAATTTTTAACGCTCTAAGTGCTATTTTTCTCTTTAGTAAACATGAAATTCAGAATTTTGCATTTCCAGTTGAATTGTAGTATCAAATTGAAAATTTTTAACTCATCGGGCTTCATATTTTTATTTTAAACGCTGCACATTTTTAATTGATTAACTTTTGGTGCTTTAAATGTTTTAATTTTTTAATTTTTAACGTTTCAAATTTTTACATTTAAGACTTGGATGTTTTCCAATTATAGGCTTGAGAGTTTTATATTGTTTAATTATGAACCTCGAAAATTTGAGATTGTAAAATTTCGTCCGCTTTAGAATGGAAATTATTTCAATTTCCATTTTAAATTGTGCAGTTTTAAAAAGTCTAAGGTCAATTTAAAATTTGGAAATTTTTGACCTCTGAATTCGTATTCGTACGACTCAGGTATCTCATTTACAATTATTTATCCCTAAACTCTTTTAGATTAAAATTGTTTACTTCTGATAGGTTCTAATTTAAAATTGTGCAATTATATTAACATTCAATTAGCTCTATTCACCCACAATCTTTTGTAGTCAACTTCAAATTAGTAATTCTTCAGTTTCCTTAGAAAATTACCGTCCATTTTTCTTAAAATTGTTCTCTAAAGGATGGCACTACAATTATTAAAAAACAGAATTCTGTGTCAGAAGTCGAGAATGTAATTTTTGTATTTCTTCTTCATAATTTGAGCTATTTTAACACAAAAAGTCCACTTTTAATGCGTTTTAATGACCATTAAATGGATTTTTGCGTATAAACTTGTTTTCAATTGAAAATTGGATTTTTTATAATTCTTCCTTTTTCTTTCAAAAATCTAATATTACATACATTGTTGGTTCAGAATTCATTTCTTTTAGGTAAAAATTCTACTATTTGCTTGAAAATTTAATTATTTTGTTGAAAATTCAACTGCCTTCTAAGATTCGTCTTTTTGGCTTGAAAGTTCAACTGTTTGGTTGAAAATGCTACTGTTTTTTCTTGACGTTTAATCGTTTTTGTTTGAAAATTCGATCATTTCGTTGAAGATTCTTCTTCGTAGGTTGAAAGTTCGTCCCTTTTGCTTGAAAGTTCAAGTATTTGGTTATAAATGTAACTGTTTGGTTGAAAATTCGACTGTTTGGTTGAAAATTCAACTATTTGGTTGAAAATTCATCTTTCATGATTGAAAATTATCTTCTCTTTTTCAATTCGTCTTTTCGGGTTCAAAAGACTAATCTTTTCTACAAAATTTGACTTTTTAGCTAGAAAATCCTTTTTTTTCTCGAAAATTCTTATTTTTAGTTCGAGAATTAACCTTTTTTTTCTTGAATATTTCACTATTTTGTTGAAAATGCAATATATTTCGACTCGAAATCTTAGGATTTCGTCTGTGGCTGTGAAGTCTGAAATCACTTTTACAATAACCTTGGCCTTCTAAAAGAATGAATTCTTCTCAACATTTATATAATAAAGCAATTAGTATTAAATAATAATTATTATAAATTCATACAAGTCAACTGGAAAAACCGGGAAATAGCCTGGATTTTTTTTGGAAGTGTGAGTGGCCACCCTGTTATGCTCTTGCATTTTTATCCTTGAATTCTATAATAGATACCAATCCCCTTTATTTTTCTATTTCTGTTATTTTCTGTCTCACTCTCCCATTGATAGTTCGTTCTGGTTGCAGAGACCTATTTTCTCTCACTCTCTCGATGAGCCGTCAACCCTTATCGCAAGAGTGTCAATCACTGGGTAGAGTCAAACTTATCGGTCGATTAATCGTACTGACAATAACTGTCGATTCGAATCCAGGTTACGGAATGGCGCGAGACGAATCTGACGAGATTCGTCAAATCTGGGTGGGTCCAAATTCGGGCCGATGGTGGGTGAATGTTTACTACTTGTAATTTTGATTCCATTCGAGATAGAACGTTTTGGGGAAGGTCTGTTGGGAAGAAATTCATTGGGGTAAGTTTGATTTTCATGATAGTGGCACAGAATTGTCTTGTTTAGATGGGATTAGTTTCAGCTGTCGTTGAACCTGCATAATATATTATATATTTTGTTTGAATTAATTTAAAAGAATTTATTCCTTATTTTATTCATATATACTTCCTCTATAAATAGAAGAAATACAAATGGAAATTTTCTTTTGTTTAAATAGACGTTTTTATATATGCGCTACGCGCACCGAAATTGGGTATGTCTATTATATTGAAATTAAGGAATTTAAGTGTTTTGAAAATAGCTTTTTAAAAATTATGAAATTAATAATCGTGCAATTTCCAAAACCTTTTTTTTTAATACCCTGCCGATTAAAGTATCCAATTTTTTTCAATAAAAGGGATATTTTCAAATGGCTTTCAAATTTATTAGTCCCTGCAAGTTTGACAGCTTTGGAATTTTAAAATATTTTTTCAGGAAATCTGAAAATGATTCAAATTTAATATATTTTTACTTAAATTTATTCGTAGTCGAATTTTTTTACTTGGAAAATTCTTTCTGTATTAGGTATAATGAATGAAATTGCAAATATCCTTTCTGAGTTCAACCAATAATATTACATTTTTCCAATTGCGAAAAATTCTTAATAAAAATTTCAAAATTAAATTACTCAGAACTGTGCAATTTCAACATGAAAGTCTGAATAGCTGAACGATTTTAAATTCAAAAACTTCGAAGCTCTTCCTTTATATGTTCTCTCATTTTTTCAATGGAAATTCTCTTCCTTCTTTGGTTTGCGACTCTCGATCTCTTCTCTGTGAAATTTTAAAGGCTACAAAAGGAGCCAGATAAATTATTTATTCGATTTCAAATACGTATTGTCTATTTTTAATGGCTTTGAATGTTAATTTATTTAATTTTAAAGGCTACTGGTTTCATATTGTAGAACTAAACTAATGCTTTGTTTTGGACGAAGTGTTAACAAAGTTTACATGTACCGAAAACATCCGGCTATTTGTACCGAACTTTCAGACCAAATCCCTTCCCTTTGGAATTCGCACCGCAAAAATCCAGCTATTCGTACCGAAATTTAGGTACACATAGCCACATGCTATTTTTAAATAATGTCTAATTTTAAAAGCCTTGAAATGAAATATTTGTAGAATAGAATACTTACAAGACTCACAACATGTTTAGCTTGCTTATTATTATTAGAATCATCCATTCGGAATTTTTTTCGAGAGAACATTGCTTGATATTGCAGTTTGATATTCTCGCTTTAAGGGACCTTGTTTTGGATATTTTAATCAATAAAATAATAATCATAATAATTAAGTATGGATATGTATTCAACTAGAGTGACTTCCAGTTTAAAATTGTACTATATCGAGGGGGAATTAACTTACGTATTGCTCCGTACACTTCACGCGTAATAATTGCCTAATAACGCGTAGTAATATAATTCTAAGGTCCTCAAACAGCTCGATTTTTTTAAATTAAATTATTTATGCAACAATTTTTAAAAAGTGTAGTGACAAAATTAGCAATTCAACTCTCGGATTCAATAACTAGCCTGATGCTCGAAAATGCTAAAAGCGTTGGCCCCGGGTTTCAATAAATGAAAATTTTCAAATTTGCAATTTTTTCAAATATAGGCTTGTATATAATAACAAGACGGAATTTTGTTCTATTTACAATTTTTTGTTCGATTATTAGTTTTAATAATAAAAATTAGGAACTACAAAACGTTTTTCCCAAAAATCAATAAGTAATTAAAGCATAAGTCGTCATAACTTGGATAAATATTATTGAAACTGTTTGAAATTTGGTACACATATAAAGTATACTCTAGGGATGACTGAAAATTAATAAAAAAGTTGAAAATTACCTTTTGTTTAATAATATTCAATCGCAAATTAAGGCTATCGGTAATCACATTTTTCTAGTTTCGCCGACAAAAAGTATCGAGGGAACTTCAGATTTGTAAGAAATACCAGCGAGAAAGTTGTTCTAGTACATAATTGGAAGATTTTTGAAAAGTTTCAGAATAATCAATTAAAAATTGGCGGAAGTATATACTTTGTAAAATAGTACACTGTTAACACTGAGACTCATCAGGCAGCGTCCTGAGACGGCTCGTCACGTACTATTTTACACAGTACATAATTCCGTCAATTTTTAATGAATCTATCTAAAACTTTTTAGAAATCTCCATTCAGCTATACAGAACAACTTTCTGGCTGGAAGTTGCTTTAAATCCGAACTTCCCTAGATACTTTTTGTCGGCGAAAGTAGAAAAACGTGGTTACAAGTATTTATTTGTTCTGATCATTTTCTAAAAGAAGTTTGTTTCCAATTTTACTTTTTATTCATGTTAGTATTTATTTTAGGAATTTCATACTATTTTCATTCAATGCGTGTACGGTGGAAGTTTTTCCAATTAATTTTTTTAAATTTTGTTGTACTTTTTGTATGTTTCGTTTTGATTGATCGTTAATTTGAAGGCGAATATTTCATACAAATATTGTTTCCACAACTTTAAGAACAACAATAAGATTTAACAAATTTTAAATAAAATAAAAATAATAATTTATTAGTATAATTAACTTTTTTAATACCATTTGTTCAATATTCACTACTGGCAAGAAGTATGGGACTACATAGTTTTTTTTAGTTGCAGAAAATCATCTAATTTTGATAATAAAACAAATTACATTTTTTTGCTCAAAGTAGGATGAAATATATCACATTTTTGCGTCCAATGGTTACTAGATTGAAGTATTTTTGACCACTCTTTCAGCAATATTGCGAATAAAGTCCGAATAACAAAATTTGCTCGGGCTTATTTTAAAGGTAAATTTCGACAAATTTAATCGACGGTTTGGCAAAACTGTGTTGATTTTTGTTTGGATTTTTCCAAGATCTGAACTTCGAACAAATAATTCCTAATAATTTTTAAACGTTCGTCTTGCCTTGTTTTAAAACTTTTCTTGTATGTTTTAGTACTTTTTTTAACTAATAACGACGTGCGATATTGAGACACCACATCACATGAGAAAACCCGCTAAAACATTAATTCTGATTCGGGAAATCCGGGACTTTGCCGGGAATTTTAAAAAAAAATTTCGCTAGGCGCCCTGTTTATTATACATTTAAATTAATGTTATGTTCGTACAAAAATAATTCATATAAACCAATTTTTCAAAAATATACATTTTATATGTTTATATCAATTTGTTTTTAAACTTAAAAATAATAATTTAAATTATATTAAAGACATTGCAATTAGTGGAATAGATGAGGAGTTTACTTTCAAAAGGGCATATATCCACTTTTGATTTTTGTTGGGAAATCGAGAAGAACGTTTTGCAGCACTTATAAAAGAATTTTTCTTTCTGGGCTACTAAATTATTTTGGTCCTAGACCACGTACCAAATTACCAGAAGTTTGGATTCTCATTATCTTATTATCCGGAGATTGGTGATGCATGCTCGTTTGGTGGCAAAGCACATGTTTAACTCACTTTTAATATGGTATAGGAAGCTTTTTTTGGGGAAACTGATACACAGGTTGATAGAGCTTATCCTAAAAATACGATTAACGCAAAGAAAAAACAAAACATTTTCAAAATTGGATATATGCCCTTTTGAAAGTAAACTCCTCAGATGATTAATGCTGCATTTTTTATATTCGTTATAGTTTTGCGTTATGATCTGCGGTTTTAGAGAACAATTGATTTTTTGTTAAAATAGACAAATTCGCGAGGAGTGACCTAGCTCTAAATATTATCCGATTTATTTCTCCTTCCACGTGGTTAATTTTTAACGCAACGGGAAGAAAAAAACCGAAAATGCAAGTTGAAATTCGACTTGTTTTTATTTTGAACGTCCCTACTGTACTCTACACATTAATCACGAAAATGTTCAATATTGCAAGCAGTTACACATTGTTTATATTCCATGATTGTTTGTATACTAAGTTTGACTCTGTGATAAAATCTATGAAAAAAGTTTTTAAAAATCTTAATAAGTTAAAAAAATACCTTGGAGTGTTACCTGTAAAATAAGATCTTCAACTTGAGGTTATTAGACACAGAATTTTATTCGCTTTACTGCTATTGTGGGTAATAGATTCCAATATATTGTTTTAAAAATTAAATCAACAGTCAAAAGTCAATCCTTTCTATAATTTTTGACTGTAGTAAAATTGTTGAAAATGCTAAAAAAAAGGTATTTCCTTCAAAAAGAAAAAACTCCCTCATCCAATTCTTAAAAAATAAATCACTCAGCTTTATTTCCCACCCCAAGAACTACTTTACTTTTTTCTCCAGCTACGAATCCTCGTTAAAATCAACACCCACCCCCTTTTATCACAAACACCCAAGCGCTCTAATTACCGATTCTACCTCTGTTTCCACCTTCGAAATTCTAGATCCGGACCATCGGACTCTTCAATTATGTATCCCCAGGTTCGTGTTCCTCCCTTAGATAGGAAGGGGGTGCTTTAAGCGACGGAAGGCTCGATGTCGCGTAATGTTTCGAGGCATAGGGGATGTTCTCTCTCTTCTTGGCGGAGGGGGTTGATTCTAACAGGAAGGGGGTTAGGGATCCTTTATTATTGTTATGGCCTGTCCGGCGACCAATCGAAATCACGATCGCTCACCCTCTGAAAGGACCAAAGCGCGCGCAACTCGCGGCGTTGTCCTGGGTGCCTCACGCAAGGCCACATACGCGTCACTTCTTTGGCGACAGCCGTCGGGGTAACATCCCCGTCCTCTCTACCCTCGCGATCATCCCTTGCAACCTCATCTCAAAATATCTCACAAGTTCAACTTCTGTTCCAAAAATTCCTCTACAAATTTCCATCATTTTTCCTTGTGTTTCATTTAATTCATTTCCAATTGAAGTCTATTCCCAGGAGAGGAAGTGTTTTTATTTTTTATTTTATATATCCCTCGACAAAGAATCGTAGTTCAAACTCAAGTTTCTAGCTCTAAGTCGAATTGCGTGAAAAGGGAGGAAGTGCTTTTTATTTTATTTTCTTATCCTTGAACTAAAATTCGAGTTTTAATTGGAAGTTGCAATTAAGTTTTTATTAGAACCGTTTTTTTTTTTAATTTATATCTCTAATTTCGAAAATATATTTGCAAGGGTTTTTTGTGGAAAGGCTGTCGTGCTTGGAGTGTCCTAGGTGCCTTAAATTGCCGTCCAAGTGCAAAATTTTTGACAATAAAAATAGCGGGCCTTGAGTTAATTTAGAACATAGAGTTTAAATATTTATAAAGTTGTAAAGTTAGTATAGAAATGGAGGTAGAGCCAAGTGCGATTTTTGGAAGGTCCTCCGTCCTGATGGAAGTTTCTCTGGGGAAGTTTTTTCCAGAGGTTCCATTCACTTCCGTGCCTTTGTCCGCCTTTTCCCGAAAAAGGATGGATTTTTATTGTCCTGGGTCCTTCTATCCAGATTGGAAACCAACGACCCGATTCCAATGGAATCCCGATTCACCTGTCGTCGCAAGAAAGAGTCGTCGTCGCCCTTCTACTTTTGATTTTATTACGCCATAAAAAACCGTCTTGTGATATAGTAACGTTTGAAAAAAGAGGCGGGAAAATTCGCGACTGTCGGGTTTAAGCCAGAATCGGACAGTAGAGGTTTGAAGATTTTTTTGTATTGAAGAGAGAAATCTTCATTGAGATGCTGAATTTATTGGTAAGTCAAAAAAGAATGTTGTGTGTATTTTGTTATTATATGTTGAAATTTTAATTAAGAGGATGATTTGAAAAAAGGATGGGGAAAAATATTGAAATTTGAAGAACGCATGAGAAATCACAAATTTGGATTCTATTTCAGTTTAAAGGGGTTCACAAATAAATTCCAAATAATATATCGTAATAAAATAACTGGGCTGATATACAAAAATTGGATGGAAAAATGATGTCAAATGGAAATTGACAAGGAATAAAGATAATGTTCATTTTAAATTCTTTATTAGAACTATTTAGAAATAAACCTAATTTTGCATCGATACGGTTATTTCAAGTAAAGTTAAATCAATGATAAATTATAATTTTTATATTTTTAAATGAAAATTTTTTACATTTTGTGTTTGGGGGATGATTTTTAAAATTTGCAGGCAAAATTCCCATAAATAAATCTTTTCGGCATTTTTATTTTGAAGAAAGATTTGAAAATCGCAGATAACATTTTAACAGGAAGGTAATTTTCAAATTTGAATTCGACTTAAATTTCAGAAACATTGTCGAAATCGAAAATTGAACGGAGAAACGATTTAAAATTTAAATTGGAAAGGAATGATTAATTTCCTAAAGTTAAAACGCTTTTAAATTAAAAAACTTCCAGGCAATGATAATATTGCAAATTGGTTGTTAAAAGTTTCAAAAGAAAAACTAATCTTACATTATGGTAATTTCAAGAAAAATTATTCCATTGATAAATTACTTTGTATAATTTTAAATTCTAATTTGAAGGCAACCAAAAATAGATGAAGAAAATAGTAATTGCAAGAAACTTAAAGCATTTTGAAAAAAAGTTTGAAATTCATTTTTGTACTGAAATATTGGAGTACTAAAAATTGATACTCAAAACGATCAAGAGAATGCATCTAATGAAAAAATCCGTTGCTATAAGACTAAATGGTTATATATTATATGTTTTACAAACCAAATTTAATTGAAGTTAAAATGTTCTATTTTTTACCATATTTTCTATTTTAAATTAAAAACCGAATAAAATAATATATTGACGTCACATATTATTGAATTGATAAATGTGTACCTAAAAGATGAATAATGATATGAACAATATATGAATGGGCTCGAATCAAAAATAGATTGGAAATACAATTTTTATGTAAAAATGTTACAAATAATGTAATTGAGAATAATATTTAGGTTTCAAAAACTTTGTGAAGATTCTAATTTGTACAAGACGAGATTTTAGAACTGTTAGCAAATATACTTGAATTAATATTCTTCATTCGAATAATTCATTGAAATGAAAAAGATGAAACAAATGTACAACAATATTCATATTGAAGAAATTGATTCGAAACTCCTTGAAAAACAAATAAAAGAGTGCACATAATTTTCATTTGGACGGAATTCAAACATTGCTTTTTATAGATAATTGTAAAAATTCGAAGAAAAAATTAATAATTTTCTGAAAAAACCAATGTTCATAGTTTTTGGTTGAATTATGTACTTTTCCCTCACTATACCAATTTTTTTCGAGATAAACTATTAAATTCTTAGTTCACTTGTAACGTATTTTAAACTAATATTATTTTATGAAAATCTTCAATTAGACAATTTATTCATTTTTTGTGGAAAGAAAAACAATTATTCGATTGAACAAAAGTTTTGAATCTACCAAAAATTTGAATTATACAATTTTCGTCTTAAAAAAACAAAGTTACTTTAACGGTGTAGATAAGCAAAAAAATGTCTATCAATCCAAGCTTTTCTGAATCGAATAAAAAATATTTGGAAGACTTCGATTATAATAAATAAATAAGAATATTAAATGCTTTACGACCAAATATTTTTCCCAGTTGTCAATGATTAATAGATAGACAAAAAAATAAATTTAAAAAATGGTTAAGATTCTAGAATTAATTAAAACTAAAGAATGGACAAATGATATAGTTTGCATAGAATTATACGGAAGTGGAACAATATGTTATTTGAATACAGTATTTAAATTTATTCAAAATTGTTTCTGAAGCTTTGATATTAAGGCCTTTAATTTTTATTCATTTGTACCCTATAGAATTTATATTTTGATCAATCCGCACCTTATTCAAAGACAATTAGGTCGAGTCAGTGGTTCACAAGCATTAATTGAGCACGATTTATGTATATGCGTGTACACAATCTCGTTAATTCTGTTCTTGAAAAGCGTTTGTCGTAATTCCACGGTAGATATCCCAATTATCGAGGGTTGAACGTAACAACGGCTCTTTAACGTGTCGAAATCAGATAGTATAATAGGGGTGGAAGTTTCGGTCGAAACTCTCCTGTGGCGCGACTTTATACATTCTGTATAGTCTATAATATCGTATGTACAAAGGGGACGAGTAATGTTTCTTTCTTTGGGTTTTTTCTCCAGCTTCAGCTTCTTTTTCTGACACAAGACCTATGAAAAATTGCACTAAACAGTGTTATCAAATCGTGCTATCAATCTACCCTCCAACCGTATATCGAGTTTCTCTTCCTGTCTAAACCGAAAACCGCCAAAACACATTTCAAACCATTGGGGGGTGAAACCTTGCTTCGCCAGAAATGATCCTGTAGTGATGGGTTTAAAATCACTCTCGAACTTGTTTCATTTTAGAATTTTAAAGGATTTGAACATTTTTAAATTAGTATTTCTTATTGATTAAATATAATCTAAATGTAAAATTATTATTGTTCGGCGAGTTTGTAATTTGACAAATGTATTGTGCTGGAATTTTGGGAAATGGTTCAAAATATATAAGGGCACGTCTGTATGGTCCATTTAAATTTTGATTTTGTTTAAGTAGTGAAATTTTATTAATTTTTAACTATCAATGTAACAGAATGTAATGAATAAAAACTCAAATGGGCCAGACAGACGTGGCCTTATATATTTACAACAATTTCTAA
>CAKNYM010052376.1:349971-423849 GCA_932195095.1 Andricus curvator
GTGTACTTATCTATTTTGAACAATTTCCCAAAATTTCAACACAATATTTAAATATTTCGAATTATAAATTCACCAAATATAAACCATGTATTTGGTCACTTGATACTCTGGTGCATGCCCTTAATGTGGTTTCTAATTTTTGTTGAAATCTAGTAATTTTTCATTTTTAGACATTTTTTAAACACTAAGAATTTTTACATGTTTACGAATGAAAGATAATTCTTATTTGCGTCACTTGGAAAACAAAATATTTTTAAACTGAGCTTAGTTCCAGATAATTTTAAATTGAAAATCAAAATAATAAATTCAAGGCAGATCAAAAGTTAAAAAATGTAATTCAATTGTATTTTTAAAATTAAAGTAATTTTAAAATGATAATGTTTGATAAAGATTAATTTTCAGAGTATAGTTATTTCTAGATTGTCTCTATTGGAATTTTCAGAATAATTTCTATTTGTAAATTTTAATAATAAAATCACATATCATATCACATGATATAATGATATTTAAAATAAGTTTGGTTTCTAATTTTTCTTTTGTAATTTTAAGTTCAGTTATTAATTTTTTCAATTATGAAATGATTCAATTCACAATGCGTAATTGTATATTCTTTTACTGCAGTTCAAGTATTAAAAATTGAACAAGAATTGATTTCACAAGGTGCTTTTATTCAATTTTAAATCCTATTAAAATATTATTTCAGTTTAAATTATTCAATTTTTAACCCGTTTAATTAAAAAATTTATTATATTGAGCAATATTTGACTGTTCACTTAAAATGAGAAAGTGTAAATTAAATATTTGAAACTAAACAAAATGTAACTGAATTTCTTGACATAGAAAGCCTTTAATCGTTAAAATGGCTATGATTTCACTAATTAAAAATAAAGTTAAGTTAAAATAATTTAACTTCTAATTTAGAGCATTGGAAATGATAGCGTTTGAACTACAAAATTTCTGAATAAAATGTATGTAGCTTTAGTTTGCATTAAAATTTTTATTACCTCAAATGAAAAAATTTTCAGTTAGAATTTTGTAATTTCGACGAGTGTGAACGTTTTTTTTGAACCGGGAAAAGACCGGACATTTTTTTCTCGATTAAAGCGGCTACTATTTTTTACCTAAATATTCCTCATAGCTTGAGGGGAGTTTATCATAGTCATAGCTATTTCTGTGAAATCGTTATTCAAAAAGTAAATTACTATAATTGTTTGAACTGAAGGGCGGGTCGAACCTTTCCCTGGTCCATGGGGGTGTGTTACTAGGGCACTAGTGCGCAGAAGCTTCGAACCCCGACGAGATTTTACCAATCCCCTCGAATCCCTCCCCAGGAAAGTAAGGGGTGACTCCCCAGCATTTCTCTCTACATTTTGTGCTTTAACTCTCTCCGCAATGCATTCAGTCTCTGGTCAGTGACTGGGATGGAACGACGTCGTCCCTAGTTGTCCCTAGTTGTCTGAACCCTTAATTACCGTGGAATCGATTTTAAATTATATCTAAATTCCAGCTCTAATAATAATAAATAATTTAAACAAAATTGTAATCTTACTTAATGACTAACACTTGCAAATCAAAAGTGAATTTGGTCTGTAATTAAAAAAGTGTATTACAACAGTAAAGTGTCAAATGATTCAATTGAAGAACTCATCAACTCGTTTCAAAATCTCTGATTAATTGCTCAGAATCAGATACGTGACGTTCACTGGCAGATTGCCAGTTTGTTGCACGCATGAATTGGATTTATCAACGTCGGCAATACTAAATGTATCCTTTCGAGATTAATAATTAGTTAGTGGTTCGTTGGTTCAATCATTTGTGTACGTTGATGCTGATTAGAAGTGAAAAATTAAGTTTAAAGGATTTAAGGGGCATTTTAAATCAAGTTAGTGAAGGGTTATATTTTAGGGACACATAGTATCGCGGAAAGATTGTTATTTATATTTTCGATTAATAGAGAAGGTATTAATAATTTTTTGTTTAAATGAAATTGAATGATAATAAGTATTTATAAATGAAGTAAACAAGTGGTAATCGACAGTTCAGATCAGACTTGAAGGATGGAATTGAATCCGTGCTGCAGCTTCGTGGGATTTGTTAATTATTTTTATACCAGAAGTTTAAGCCGGAAACGGAGAGAGGCGAGGGCGACGATTTCATGATCCTGGGTATTTTTGGAACCCGAGTAGAAAACTATAGAAAACTAGTGTAGTGGCTGCTGTTTGTTGCTAAATGGCATTGAAATTCGAACCAGGTAAATATTTGACTCATATTTTTATTTTTTTATTTTTTTCACATCTTTAATATTGATTTGTTTAAATTGCATCATATTGTTATTGATCTTTTCCTAGCCGGGAAGGGCAAATTATTTTTGAAAATTCGTATACTCTTCGTCTTACTAACTTTGGATTATCAATTTTTTTAAATTCAACCTAAAGACTTTTAAATTTACCTTCATTGCTAATGGATTTTACCAGATTTTTTATTCACTAATTCCGTTCACTCCCATTTATCTTAATTCAATGGAATTTTTTGGATTTAAAAAAATGGATTCTATTCGCTTGAAGTATTTTTAATTTATCTTGATTTCCTATGAATTTCATCGAATTCTCTTGAATTATTCTAAATTCACTCCAGTTTGACTGAAATCAATGGTGTATTTTTGATTTTTTACATTTTTGCCGTTTATTTCATTAATTTGGAATAAACCCTAAATAAGCCCTAAATTCTTATTAAGTTATCCTGAATTCTTTTTAATTATTTGAAATTCTCTTGAATTTGTTTAATTCACCCAGAATTCTTTTGAATTCACTCGAATTCTTCCAAATTCACTCAATTCTACTCAATTCATTGATTTTTTATGTCCTTTTTTTATAGTTAACCCTCAAGTCTTCTCACTTTGAATTCTTAGGCAATCCATCACATTTTTTTGAATTACCATGTATTTTGCTCAATTCATTCCAAATGTAATGAATTCAGTGAACTTTTTAAATATTTTTTGTATCGTTTTCAAGTCTCTGGAATTTTATTCAATTCCTTGTTTTTTTTTTAATTTCCAGTTAATTTAAATTTTATTGAATTCGCCTTGAATTTTGTTTACTCTCATTTTACTCAAATCGATGGTAATTTTTTGATTTTCAAAATTTTTGTCAATTCACGCCAATTTTACTAAATCAGTGGAATATTTTGGATCTCATTTTTCTTCAACTCATTAGATTTAATTTTCAATTTACCCTGAATTCTTATTAATTTATTCTGAATTATTTTTAATTGTTTTGAATTCTTTGAAATTCTCTTGATTTCGATAACTCTCGCTGAAATCTTTTAAAGTCACCTTGAATTCTCATACAGTTTAGTTAATTCATGCTTTTATTTTTATTTTTTGAGCTTATCCTGAATTCGTTAAGATTCACCTAGATTCTTATAAATTTCATCAAATTCTTTTGAACATTTTTGAAGTAAATAGAACGTTATTCACTTTTGGTCACTTTTTTTGCTTAAATAGGTCACTTTTCAAGTAAATAAATTAGTCTATGACAGCCCTGTTCATTAATCTCCGTCATCGTTGCCGTCTGCCAAGATGTTTTTTTTTAATTAGGGGCCATAAAGCTTTGAATGCAAATGTTGTATTGGTGTTCGTTATGTTTTTAAGGTCGGAAAAGCATTCTGGTGCAAAAATGTATGGGGATTACGAAACCTTGTAATCTTTTCTGAAATGATTTGACATCTAATTTTGGCTAATGATTAATAAAATGCTAATTTTTTGTACATTTTTAAGAATGATTTCGTCATAAGTAAATTTGGATGAAGTGTAAGTTCGTGTTAGGGTTGATTAAGTCAGCTGTATTTAAGTGAATGATCAAGCTTGCAGCCCAAGTTAATTGAAAGGTTCAACTCCGAGCACGAGTCAGCTAAAATTGATGAATTCTAAAGTAACTCTGGAAGTTTTGTATGTTCAATGATTATTTAATTAGAAATTAATTAGGAAAGTTTATAAAGTTTAGTCTCTATCAACATTTTCAAAGCCCTGTGAAATTAAAACCTTCCACTTAACTAATTAATTGTGTACGCAGTGTTTGAAATAATGAATGTTAAATAGGTATATTGTCAGAATCTCAATTTCTATTTTGATGGTTTTAATTTAATTTTAAAGCGTCCACGTAGGGATTCTTTTATTTGAAGAAATATTCAATGTTAAAGCTATTAAGAAGTCGAAACTCGGATATTTATAATTTGAAGGCTTTGATGTTTTCAGTTTTAAAATACCCTAACAACTTTAGTGTGAAACGTTTTTTTAATTTTAATTCGTGATTCATATATAGGGTGTCAGGGAGTTTTGTCGAGCGTGCTTAAATTTGTTTTACAAATTATAATATTAAATAAAATGGTGTTTTTTCATTTGTAAAAGTAAATTTATAGTACTGGATTTATACTCAGGCAAATTTATTTCATTTAAAATATTAATATATTAAATATGCACTGAATTTTAAGTTCCTATGAAAAGAATAAAAAAAATATTTTTCAATTATTCATCAAATTCATGGACTGTAGCAAAAAATTAAATAATTATTAAATTTTGTTTTTATTATTATCCATTTCTTTAATTTCTCGATAGTGATAATACGTGTACATTATTTTAACAATACTATTTAACAATATTATTTTTACATAACTCGCGTAATTGTTGTATGCTTATTAGGTTGGTCTACAGAAATCTTTTTTTTATATAAAATGGCTCCCCTACAAATTATTCCTTTTGGTGTGAAAAAGTTCCTAAATATATCTTGTTAAAATTCTGTCATAATTCAGCGGACATTTTGACACTAAAAGGAACACTTTTAGGAGGAACCATTTTAGAAAAAAAAAGATATAAAGCCTTTTTATAGACCAGCCTTTGCATATTCCTTTTTTTTAATTTTCTGATTTTTTTAATAAACTTAGTTATTTACAGTTTAACCATTCACAGATGGATAATTAAAGGGGTTATTCAAGTATTATGTAATACTTTGAAGGAGTTTACGGTCAGAATCGCTTTTAAATATGCGATACTAAATACTATTAAGAAAAAGATTAAAGATTAAGAAAAAAAATACTGTTAAGAATAAGTATACATGGGAAAATCTAGAGATACCTGGAATTATAAGGGATTTTTTTTAGTATTTGAGTAAACATCCTGATAAAGCAGTACTTGCACATTTCATCTTTGATTAAAAATAATAAGTTCGCTTCTCTACCAATTTAAGTTTCCCTGACGTACGAGAAACAAAGAGTCATTTAAATTGTTAGTTTGTATTATTTTAAGAACTTAGAAAAGTTTTACTCAAAGAGTAAATTAGTTATTTGTATTGAAGTTAACAATTTTAATTGCAAATTAATATTGCTGGAATTGCAAAGAAAATATTTGTAAATTGAAAGAATTGAAGGCCGATGAATTTCGCAAACTAGAAAAAGTTACAATTTTACCAATAAAAGTATTCAAATCAAACTAATTTTTTTATTGAAACTGGAAAATGTCAAAATGATAACTTATTTAAATTAAAAAACAATCATTTCTTTCCTCACCGATCAAGACACACTTACCCCGAAAGGGAAATGGCTTAATGGTATAATAATAATAATAATTAAAACTTGTCTGCTCTAAATATAATTATATGAAATGTTACTAATATGTAAGATTTAATTTTGCGTTTAATAATAATCCATTGAGGCTTCTATACCCAGGATAGATATCAAATAAAAAAGTTTCCAGACGCCTATTTGTAAACCATTCTCATTCAATTGAGTAAAACAGACTGAGTAGCTCGCTCAGAGGAGTGAAATTGGCTTTTAGTGTGAAAAAGAGAAAAACTAGGAAAAAGCTTTGGTGCCTTTAGTTTCGCACAGAGGGTGGTCGAGATATTTCTCCGGGCTCCTGGGAAGGGGTTTCGAGTCTTCAACGCCCTCGGGGAGTAAGTTAATAAGTTACTCGGTTCCGTGTAACAAGGTACGTACGTACCTTCACCGGTCCATTCTTTATGACAAGAGCTGCTGCTTTTCTGGATTCTATAGTTGTATACATATATAAACTCTACACACTATATAGTAATATATAACACTAACTATATTACTATATAACCAGGAAACTAAGGGATGAAAGTGGCATAAAATCTGAAGATGGGAAACTGCTCTTTTATACTACCTCCTAAGTCATGAACTTTGACGAGTTTAAAAAAGCTGACATAGACTCTTTGTCACTTTACGCTCTCAAATCAAGCACCCTGACAAAGTACGCCTGAACCCTCTAAAGCTTTTTAATTTTTACTCGATTCTTGCTCGAAATTTCGTGTGAAATTTGATTTATCTTCGTTGTGCAAAACCGAAAATTACAACAGAAGTTGTGCTTTCTTATCCTATTTTTATTCCAAATTTTTGAAAAAGGAAAATAGTGCTAGTTATTTTTAAAATTTAAATTTCGCGCCGGAATTGCTTAGGTTACACTTAATTATATAACCCCTAATCTTGAAAACCTTGTGGCGCGAATTTTAAACTGCTAATATAAATAAGGCAAGTGACTTAACTTACAATTCGAAATTCAAAATCAAGTACTTTGATGTTTAATGTGTTCAGATTTAATTCTTCTATTTCTCTGTTTCGATTGAAATTGCACAATTTTGAAGTTTTCAATTTGATACGTTGTCACTGCTAGAAAGCAATTCGAAACCTCCAAAGCTAGAAACTTGTAATTTTAAAGAAGGCGTTCAAAAAGTGCGAATTTAAAAAAAAATGGTATGCTTTTCTATTCTGATATTTGCGAGAGTATGAAACCTGCAAACGAGGGGCTTTTCTTTCTTTAAAAGGTTTTCCACTCCAGACTGTAATTTTTCTTTTTCGCGCTGTATTCAGTTGCTGAATGCCACTTTCAGCAGGGAAAATGTAACCACTCCTTCTCTCGAAAGGATTGCTTCAGTACAACTATTTTTAAAAATTGTCCTATAAAATGGAAAAGAAAGTGCTTCCTATAAAAACAGTTTATAAAAAATTCCTTTTAAAATAGCGTTAGATGCAAATTAAATCGATATTTTGAAAACCTTTCTACAAGTATCAGACTACACACTCTTTCCCCTATTCCCCCTCTTTTTCCCTTCTTAAATTATTCCTCTTTTTTTTCTATTTTCAAGAAAATTCCCCTTTTGCCCTTTTTCTTGTTTTTTTTCGCCTTAATGCGATCTGCATTAATAGAACCCAATATGAAAATTCAACTATTTTTAGTGAAGAGGTAATTCTTTTTAATTGAAAAGTCTACTATTATGTATTTAGTTCAGAGTTCATCTTTTTTAATTAAAAATTCTACAATTTGGTTAAAAATTTAATTATTTTCTTGAAAATTCAACTATTTTGACAAAAAGCCATCTTTTTTGGTGGAAAATTCAAAAATATTGTAATATTTGTCCTTTTGGATTTAACATTGATCTTTTGGTTAAAAAGTAATCTTTTTTGGTTGAAAATTCAACTGTTTTGTTGAACATTCGTTTTTGGGATTGGAAATTCATCTTTTGGTAGAAGTAATCTTTTTTGGTCAAAAATTAATTCTTTTTAATTAAAAAGTCTACTATTATATTTTTAGTTCAGAATTCATCTCTTTTGGTTAAAAATTTAATTCTTTTTTTGAAAATGCAACTATTTTGATAAAAAGTAATCTTTTTTGTTCGAAAATTCAACTGCTTTGTAGAACATTCGTCCTTTTAGATAAAAAAAATTCATCTTCTGGTAGAAGCCATTTTTTTTTATTTTAAAGTTTATTCTTTTTAATTGAAAAGTCTATTATTATACTTTTAGTTGAAAATTAATCCGTTTAGTTCATGATTCAACTATATTGTTGAAATTTCGTCTTTTTGGGTTTGATTCAACTGTTTTTTATTTAAAATTAAAATCTTTTTTGGCAGAAGTATCAACTATTTAATTTTTTGTTAAGAATTAATCTTGATTGGTTGAAAGTTCAACTACTTGGATATAAAAGTTGAACTATAATTTTAAAAATTCATTTTTTTGTTTGAAGACTCATCTCTTTGGTTAAAAAATGTTTTTTTTTTTTTATTGAATCTTAATTTTTTTTAACTGAAAATTTAACTGTTCTATTTTTTGTTTAAAACTCATCGTTTTTAGTTGGAAATTCAACTATTTGGTTGAAAATTCGTCTTTTCTGTTAGAAAATTATCTTCTTGTCTGAAATATTAAAAACTTAATCATTGTTTTCGTAATAAAAAAATCGATTCAATTAAAAAAGGAAAAAATTAATGACCCTGATTTTCAATTCGCGTAACTGAAATTCCATTACGATAAAGAGGATTTCCCAAATTCCAATTATACTCTGGATATCTAAATCCGGTTGGAATCCCGATTTTCCTTATCTCATCCCAGGAACTACCTTTGGAAATAAACCAAGCTTGATTTATTCTTCAGTGTCAGGGAAGCGTTAAATACTTAAATTCAAATAATCAAATCCAATTTATTCATCGATTGACAAACTAAGTAAAGGTGAATCGTCTGAGCCTAGGATGGGCGAATAGGATAATTAATTATCCTTGTTACGAGGCTTGATTTTCTTAATCTTGGTGCGAACTGCAAACTAGGGGGGAGGATTTGAATCTTTGTTTCATAAAAGATCCAAGCTTCACTCCAGGGGTTGGTTTTGATCACATGAGATTCGAGAATCGATTAACGGCCCTTCGCCAGATCACTAATCCTGTTGAGCGTGCATAATCGTGTCTTCGGCTACCTGACCAATCAATGCCCTCAATTAGTTCACGTCAGCCGTTGCCACCGTAGAAAGAGGCTTCCAAAGTGATGTCTATATTTAGACTCTCTTTCGATCGATCGACACCCACAACAGGATCTTTGTGCTCACCAACCCTCGGGAAACAAATGGTCCAGACTTCTTTTTAGAGTTGCAAAAAAAATCTGGACACTTCTGAATGTTTAGTGCCAGAATTTCATATCCTGGCAAATTTTCTAATATTCTATTCCAAAATTTTTAAGCAGTGTTTCAAACATTTGAAAATATTGTATCATATCTTTTGTATATTAAAGAAGCTTTTTTTTAAATCCCGCTCTTTAAAGTTAAAAAAGAAAATCAATTCAAATTTCGCGCCAAAATAACATAAAACTTGTATGCCACGTTTAAACATAACCTCTAATCATGAAGTTATTGATCGCGGAAAATTCAAATTGCAAGCAGGATATCTACTAACCGGGAAATAACCGGGAATTAAAAAAAAACTGAAAAAAATGGAAATTAACCGGGAATATAAATTCGAGCCGCGAATCACATTTAAAGTTTTGGAAAATGTGAATGTTTTGGAAAAATACCATTATTTAAAAAAATATAAAGTTTAGAAATTTATGCGAAAATTTAAAAAAAATGTGTAAAAAATTGGAATCTATTTATAAGATATTTCTAAGGTTTAAAAGTTTTAAAAAGATTAAAAAATAATTCAAAAATATGTCAACAAATTTAAAACCAAATGTAAGTTTTTGAAGAAAACAAACACAAATCTCTTAAGATTCCTAGTAATATTAAAAAGGATTTTCTATTTTGAAAAATTAATTTTTAAAGTAAGTTTAAAAAAAAAACAAAAGATTTCTAAACATTTCCAAAAAAAATGTGGAGGATTTGAAGGCAATCTTTTTATTTTGAAAGATTTTTCAAAATTTTAGAAATAATTCGAGGTAGTTTAAAAAATATTTGAAAATACTTCTCTTGGTAGACGTTTCACCTTTGCGGTTAAAAATGTGAGTTTTGTTGTTGAAAAATAATTTGGTTGGTTGAGCATTCAACTATTTAGTTGAAAATTCATCTTTTGTGGTTGAATTCAGTTTGTTTTTTATTCAAAACTGAAATCTTTTTTAGTTTAAAATTTAACTATTTTATTAAAAATTCATTTTTTTTGTTTGAAGATTCATTTTTTTTACTGAAATTTTAACTATTTCATTTTTGGTTAAAAATGGATCTTTTTTCATTCAAAAGTAATTTGTTTTATTAAAAAATTCGTCTTCTGTGGTAGAAATTTAATATTCTTAGTTGAAAATTCATCTTTTTGGTAGAAAATTGAATTGCATGGTTGAAAATGATTTTGTTGTTGTTCAAAATTCATATTTTCAGATTTAAAATTAAACGATTTTGTAGAAAATTCGTCTCTTTTGGTAAAAATTTCATTTTTTTGTTGTTAAAAATGCAACTGGTTGAAAAATACTCTTTGTTACTAGAAGATTCATCTAATTTATTGAATATTCAAAAATAATTTAAAATTTGTAAAAGATATCAAAAAATTCGAAACAAAATTTATATTTTTGTAGATTTCGAACACAAAAATTAGCATATAGTTTCTAATTTCTTTGGTATTAGCTACTGATTATTGATTAATTATTGAAGAGTTATTACAAACATTATACATATTATTCATGTTAATATAAAGTGACTTTTGCATTAACTGTGTTCCAGCACATGTAGTTTAATCAAACTGTCATAATAAAACATTAAAAATAGTTTTTTTAATCACTCTTCTATAATTAATCATTAGCGTTTTGATATTTACAACTGGGAAATAACCGGGACCTTGGTGGGCGAAAATTAGTAGACACCCTGTGCAAGATTCACTGTTTTGCTTTAATATTTAGGAGTATTTTTTAAGATATCATACTTTTTTGACGAAAACATTTGTCTTTTTTACAATAATTTTGTATGCATAACATCTAGGTTTTTTCTTTATTATATATTATTATTATTCATTTTCTAATAATTAAAAACTTCTAAATGTTTTTTAATATTTTAAAACGTTTTGTAGATTTTCATTGGTTAATGTATTTCACAAAAGTAGAAGTTGGGTCGTAAATGTCAAACTAGATAATCTCGAAATATTAAAAAAACTGTAAAATTAATGCGTCAGTTTTTTTAGGAAAAAAACTAAACTAAACTTTTGGCTTTTATATAGTCTCTTCGGGAATATTTTTCTAGTATCTGATATTTATCTCTAGCAATACAATTTGTTTTGTAGCTTTATTAGATTCAGACTTTTAAATCTTTATGAACTGAGAGTAAACGAATCTTTACCAAAGTAGCTTTAAACATGAGATTTTTTGCGAATCTTGTTTTTGAAGGTAGAATTGTCTTCGTTCTTCCTAGAAGTTCGTTTGGGAGACGACTTACAATTAGTCTTCGTTAAGGTCTCTTTTCTCTCAGTGTAAGTTACATTTTCTCGAATTAAATTAGTGAGAAACGTGGTTACCCCATTAAATAAGGAACGAAGTAGATTTGCGGGCACTGATTCAATTTCCCTGCCTAAAGCCAAAGTGTGGCATTTCTTCATTATTTCCCTATTTTTTGTCTTTTTCTCTTCTTAATCGTTCTAATCTCTCACTTTATTCAAATTTATATATAAACCTCACATATCACATATTTTAAAATTCTAATTATCTTACCAGAAGCAGAAAAAATGGATGGACAACTACTGTATCGTGGTCGGACATTGGTATCTAGTATCTACCGTATTTTCTAAAAGTCTAGTCTACCTGAAACCAAATTATTTCATTCTCTTTCTTAATTATAAATCAATTTTTACACCCAAATAAAGGAATCCAAGCTTATCTGGTGTGAAACTAACTTTATGGCTACCCCAAATTGACCCTAAGTTCATTCCACCTGTGCCACTTGGTTTGTGGACCATCCCTTTGAAATTTTCTCTTATCCAGGGAAGCAGAAGCTGAAGTGAACCTTCATTTTTAACTTAGATCAGCTAAAAGGATAAAAGTCTAATCGCGAGGTCTGGCAGGCCATGAGTTTTTCCAGATTGTGTGAAAATTGAGTAGGAGAGTTTGCAAGAAGGGTGATTAGGGTGATGGTACGGCGGCAGGAGAGGGTTTCGCCGTGTTCGAGTTTGGCACAGTCAGACATGGCGTTGCCTGGCAACCTCTCAGGGTAGATGTCCCCAATGGCGTAGATATTTTCACTGAATTCAAAACCCATCCCATGTGTTGCTTTCACCCCTGTAAAGTCAACGACCTCAAAAAATAGCCTAATTAGCTCGCTCTTTATCACTACTCTATCCAAAGTCTGCACCACAAATGACTCATCAATATATTCTCCTATCGTACTATCATAAGCCTTTCTATCATGTTGCACAATACCCATTAATGAAGGACAAAAAGCATCAAATACAAATTTATGTTATCGCTTTCTTACAATATTAATATACAATTATTTCCAAAGAAATACTCTTTCTATCGTTTAAAGCGAAATTTGAATTTCGCGCTATAATTATTTAAAATTGAGGTTATCTTTAATGTGGCATAAGTTATTTTAGCGTGAAATTTAAATAGGAGACTTTTCGGTTTCACAGCGCAAAAATTAAAGAACTATTCCTACTAATAATTTCTCCTTTGCAGTCTCGATAATGTATTATTTCAAGGCGTTTTATTGGTATAGACGATTTCCGAGAGGAAAGAAAAGAGAGATATTCCATGTTTCCGTGGTCAGTTAAATTAATACAAAATGACCGAGGAAGCGTGTAAACTGCCCTCAGGAGCTGGTTTGTTTTATGTGCTTCGGAATCGTTTCCCCAGGGATGCTTTGATAAAGTCAATTGGGCATGAAAGAAACGATTTATTTTTATTAAGCCCTATAACTGCGCTCCGATCGTTTCTACGCCTGTGGATCTTGCAGGGTACCCCGTAGCAAATTCTATGGGAAATGTACCACACCTTGAAAGATCAATGTACATATAGACAGTAGGCACCCCGTGGGGCTTCCTCTCGTCATGTCATCACGTGGGAAATTTCTAATCCCACCTTACTTGCCTTTATTTCCCAGTGATGTACATTTTTTCTGAATTGTCTCCTCCAAAGCGATTTAGATTTAAAGATTAAAATCACTGGGATATCAATGATTGAAATAAAAATCATCGTTGAATGAAAGTAAATGAAATTTGTGACCACGATCATGTGTTCGCAGCTAATACATTCCAATTCCGTTCCTTTCCGTTAGCACTTAATACATTCCGTTCGCAGCATGAATTGGGTTGGCAGAGATGCATTTGTTTGTTATTCCTGTTTTTTTAATGGCTATTTTTATTATTTGAAGTTTAGACGCTCATAAGTGTAAAAGGAGAATAATAATGTTCAATTGATAATATATGAAATTCTTTGGGATCATGTTTAAATCTTTGAAATTGTACAACAAAATGAAATTAATAATTTGAAAGTAATATTTTTGAAATAAATATATTTGACGTTTTACAATTGGAATAAAGAAAAAGTCTTTAACCTTTTTGACTTCTGATATTAGTATCAGTAAAAATAATTGAAGTTTTAAAATCTATTACAATAAAAAAATTTTAATTTCCAAGCAGGGGTGGAATCTTTAACCTTCTTAGTTTATTATATATAAAAAAATAAATAAAAATAAACATTTTTCTTTCTTCAAAATTAAGAGTTTTATATTTTGAGCTATGGAAATTTAACAGATTTCCTGAATTCCTTAAAATCTCTGAAATCGCTGAAATTCTTGAATATTTTAAATTTCCTGAATTCTTTAAATTATCAGAATTCCTGAAGGCTGTGTCTCTTCGCCGCGAAAAATTGAGGGAATTGGAAAAAGGGATAGACTAGTCGTCCCGTCCCGAAAATTCGGGACGATTAGCCAAGATTGTGAATGAAAAAAAAATCAAAGAAATAAAGCATTTAAAATTACTAATTTAATACTAATACTTATTTGAAATTAACTATTTCACGTTTAATAATTCTAAATTGAAATTCTCTCCTATTGAAAAATGCCGAAAAAGCATTAAGAACTGAATATTTTTGAGATAGCTTTCCAATTTTTCAAGCTCCTTTACACATGAATTTGTGAAAAAAGTGTATGAAAAATAAAACCATGCCTTTCAAATTATTATTTTTTAAGTGATTAAACTGTACAATTTAAAATTGGAATCATAGTGATCTTGTTTTATATGTGTATATTATTAATTGTCAATGCAATATTTCCTGCGCGCTTTAGCGAGCCCATAATAATGCTAGTGTCAAATAATTGAACATTGAAGTAAAAAGATTTGAAGGGAAACAATTGAAATAGAAACTTTCTAATTTGTACGTTTGCTAAAATTTAGAAAATTCATAATTATAATTTGTCTTTTTCTTTTCGTTTCAGTCGAGTGAAGGAGGTTTCCTTGCACGAAGGAGATCACCATTGGCCGTCAGAATGGCCACTTTATCCTTACGAATCTCCATTGTGGAGAAGAATTTGACAAAGATGATGCAGTTCGACCCGAGCACATCAATCTACGATGCTTGCAGAATTATCAGAGAAAAATTGGTCGAGGCCAGCAACATGGGAGAGCGTTAGTAAATTTAGTTTTAAATTACATTCGTCCACTTAAATTATTTTTTTATTTGTAAAATTAAATGCTGGAATCCAAAGTATTTGCCCTATTTCAAGAAGTTGTAAATTATACTCACAAACATTTTATTAATGTAAGGGGCTTTTTCTATTAAAGAATCCTAGTTGTTGTAATTTTAATTTAAAGGTTTAGAGCTTTCTAATAAATCGTCATTTTTTAGCGAAAGAATACGGATTATTTCTCGGGGACGAGGACGCGAAAAAAGGAGTTTGGCTCGAGCCAGGTCGAAGTCTGGAATACTATCTCCTGAGGAACGGCGATCTGCTCGAGTATCGTCGTAAAATGCGAATTCTCCGTGTAAGAATGCAGGACGGAATTCTCAAAACCATGTTGGTGGATGATAGTCAACCGGTAGCTAATCTGATGGTCGTCATTTGCACAAGGATCGGAATTACGAATCATGATGAATATTCCTTAGTGCGTGAACTCCCCGACGAGGAGACGGAAAATCTTAAACCTAGCAACTTCGGCACTCTCACGTTGAAAAGAAAAAAGGAAGACAAGGGAGAAAGGGACGTCAAAATGGATCAGTTAAGAAAGAAACTGAAGACGGATGATGAAGGTAATTTGTTACTTGTTCATAATTTTCCTCGGGCAATTCGAATCTAAACTTTTATTTATTCAAGTATTGAAGAAAAAGAATTTATTTTGTTTAGAAAGAGTTCTCGGAAATATACAAAAATAGGATTGATTTATTTTAGTAAATTAAACGATGATCATGACCATTGGATCGGAACCTTTAAGGGACGGGCACATAAGAAAGAAATATTTTTAAAAATCTAAATCAATTGATCAAAGATTTTTTAAATGCTTTAAGGAATATTCAGGGATCACAATCCTTCCTCTTTTTTAAATAATCCCCTCCTTTTTTCCTTAAATTTGAAATATCCCCTAAACACTTAAAATCCAGAATTTCGACCAAATGTCTTTTGAATAAAGTAGTTCAACTTTTAACAAAGTAGTTGAATTTTCAACCAAAAAAAGATTTTAATTTTAAATAAAAAACAATTTAATTCGTCCAAAAGGACTACTACTTTTCAACAAAATGGTTGATTTTTCAACAAAACCGTTGATTTATTTCAAAAAATTTCAAACCAAATAATTGAATTTTCTACCCAATTATCAAATTTTAAAGCCAAAAACACACAAAAATGTCTAGTAAACTTTCTAAAGAAAAGGTGAGATACCCAAATGATATAGAAAGTTTTAAATAATAAATGAAATACGCTTTTAATCCCCTTTTTTACCTAAAATTTGCGGAAATCGTTACATCCATTTCTAAGATAAATTTAAAAATCATCGATTTTCAATATCTGAAGATTCTCTTTGGTCAAAAAGTTTGTTGATATTGATTAAAGTCCAAGAATACTGAAGCATTGTAATTAAAAAACACGGAATTAATATTTTTCTTTTTTTTCTCTTTCTTTCAGTGAACTGGATTGACCCAGGCAAAACTTTGAGAGAACAGGGTGTAGATGAATCGGAGACGGTCTTCTTGAGGAGGAAGTTTTTCTTCTCTGATCAGAATATCGATAGTCGAGACCCCGTGCAGCTCTCGCTTCTTTATGTGCAAGCCCGAGACGCTATTCTTGATGGAACGCACCCTATCACTCAGGAAAAAGCTTGTGCTTTTGCTGGCATTCAGTGTCAGGTTCAGTTTGGAGATTACAGACCCGAAAAACACAAGCCCGGCTTTTTAGAGTGAGTTTCGCGTATTTTTCTAAATTTAATTTCAAACAATCATACAGATTGGAATATAAACTTTTGTCTGAACCTAAAATCTATTCAACATTGCAACTTTAACGGGAAATTCTATTAATTATAGTCAATGGATTAGCCAACTACCAATTCTAATTTTATTCCAGTTTGAAGGAAGTTCTGCCACAATCCTACATAAAAGATAAAATTGAGAAAAAGATCTATGCCGAACATAAGAAACACATAGGCCTCTCAGAATTGGATGCGAAAGTCTTGTACACAAAAACGGCACGATCCCTAAGTACATATGGCGTCACTTTCTTCCTTGTAAAGGAAAAAATGAAGGGTAAAAACAAACTAGCACCACGACTTCTCGGTGTGACAAAAGATTCCGTCCTACGACTCGATGAGAAAACGAAAGAAATACTTAAAACCTGGCCTTTGACGACTGTCCGACGTTGGGGAGCTTCACCAAATACGTTCACTCTTGATTTTGGTGATTACTCTGATCAGTATTACAGCGTTCAAACAACAGAAGCTGAACAGATCCAACAACTCATTGCGGGATACATCGACATTATTTTGAAAAAGCAACAGAATAAGGATCATTTAGGAATCGAAGGCGATGAGGGGTCGACGATGGTGGAAGATAGCGTCTCTCCTTTAAGGTAAGTTTCGATATTAATCAGGGTGTCTAGCGGACCGGCAAATCTGGAAAAACTGGGGAATTTTTTTCAGGTTCGGGAATTCGCTCTTCTATCGCTAAATCTACTTGTTTCTACTTTATTTTCTTTTTTTTTTTTGTTTAGTCGAGAATCTGAGAGAAGAAAATCTCGATGATTGCTTACGATGGTTGCCATGCCAAAAATCAGATCTATGAAAATAATAAAATAACTATATTTGAAGATTATTTGAATTTAAAAAAATTAGAAACAGTAGAGACATACGGAATGTTTAGCCCGAAAAAATAAGCTATATGATTGATTAAAATTCAATCGTTTAAAAAAAAATTGGTAAGAAGCGACAGTAAGAAAAGATTCAATTAAAAAACTGTTGTTAAAATAATTATTTTTCGTAAGTTTTAAACTTTTTTCATAAAAAATATGGTGTTTCTTTCGTAAGATATGACTGATAATATAATTTCAATTCTCAAAATCGTAGAAAACATTTTTTCTCCTAAATAGGTTGAAAGCTATCCAAATTTTCTGTAAGTGAAGCCAGAATGAAGGCATTTTGTCAATTATGTAAGAAGATACTCCAAACATACTGTGAATTTCAGTATTTTCTTAAAATTTAAATAAAATCTAATATAAGGCAAACTTGCCAGTAATCGTGATGCCAATTTTCTTGCTTTTTCATTTAATTTGAATATATTTATTTCACATTTGCTACTATAAAATGCTAAACATAAATAGGCTGTATTATTAAATGTTACTTTTAATACATTTTTTAACAATATATTTAAATTATAACCAAGTCTTACAATTACTAGGACATTTACCTTAATAGTAAAAATCAAATAAGTATATATTTCAAATAAATCAGAAGAGAAAATGTAAAAAAAGTGTCCAACATTTTTGTTTCAATTTTAAATATATTGCATCATGCAAGCAAAAATTAATAAAATTACTCTATTTAAACAAAGTAAAAATTTAAATGGGCTAGGCAGACATGCCCTTATATATTTTGAAACATTTCCCAAAATTTAAACACGATATTTACATTTTTCAAATTATAAAGCCGCCGAATATAAACCATGTTATTGATCTAGAGACACTCTGGTACATCCCCTTAATCATTCTAATTAAGACATCGTTATCACTATTATTTTTGCGCTCTCGTGATCAGTTTGGTCGGGACAGAAGCCGAGATTTTTGTTCGTAGTAAATGCCATGCAGGCGTTTCTCAGTGAACAAGATCGACTATATTTTTTAGCGATTTCGGGATCAAAGGAACAGAACAATGAATCGTAATTTTGGAAAAAAGATTATGAAATTATTATTTATTTAATTCTAGAATATTAATAAACATTGTATAAAATTTTAAACTGCAATTTTATTATGAAAAAAACATTAGAAAATAATCGCCATATATTTTTTGGTTTTTGAAGACAGTATAAAACAATTTAAACATTTATTCTCCGTGACATAGTTAAATGAAATTTTTCTGTTTTACAGAGCAACTATTCTTCAACACGAAACAACCAATACAGGAAGAGGAAGCGTGGAAGCCGTATCCGTGGCAATACCCGCAGTGATGAGAGCAGGAGGAGATGGTAAGACGCCTTTCAATTATTTGATTCTCTCATTGGAAAAACGAAATTGAAAGTCGGTCTTTCACAACATACATACCTAACATTTTTTAATTAAAAGCAAGTTCTTTTTATTTAATTCAAAAGTTTGTATACAAGTATTTATACAAATATTTATACAAAATTTAGAGGAAAAAGCCTTACAGTCTGATCCTTATTTTTTATTTTTCCCGTTTATAACAGTAAAAAATGTGAAGTATTTAAGTTGTTCATCCAACATAAAAATTTTTAGAAATCCAAGTTTGAAACCATCCAATTTAATTAGGATTCTAATTTGAAAGAAATGCTAATTTATGAACAAAAATGAATCATTAAATCCAGTATTGAAACCAATAGTTAAAGCTTTCAAAAATCATAGTAATTTTTAACCAATAGTTAGAGCTTTTAAAAATTATATGAATTTTTTATATAAAGAAGTTAAATTTCAAAAGTAATTTAGTTTAGTTGTTTCAGCAAATTTTTTTTATATATATCAAACGATTTAACGTTACTTTATTTTTTATTTTACTTCGTGAAGCAAACACATTCAAATTTTGTCCAAACAATAGATTACAATTTTAAGTTTTGTTAGATTTTAAACTACCATGAAATTGTACAATTTGAAAATTGACTAAAATATATGAAATCCTTGATTTTTCCTGTGATGGGGACTGTGAGGCTACAAAAATTAAATCCCTTTAGAGACGATATTTTGGTATAAAAGCTACTGTTTTCAGAAAAGTGCTCGAGTTTATTGACTTCAGAAAATAATTTTGTAATATCTTTCTTTTTAGGAGAAAGCTTTTATGAGATATTCAGGGTGTCTAGCGTCCTGGAAATCCTGGAAATGATCGAAATCCTGGAATAGTCCTGGAAGTTTGGTTCTTTTCTTTCTTTTCTTAACCATAAAATACTAATAAATGCATAAAAACATAAACCAATTAATGATAAATTAGTAAAACTAAAATATTATGCCACTCAAGATCGATCATTTTTTAAACCTCGTACAAAATATTGACTATATAATATTATAATCGATCAACTTCATTTATAAAACCAATCCTAATATCAATAATTTAAAAATTAAAGAATGAAGTCAATTAAACAATTTCTTGATATTAATTGTCTTCATTTATAAAATAATTATTTTTAATAACTAATCATTTGATTAAGAATTAATATCATATTCCATTACAGTATTAAATCTAGAAATTTTTGTTTGTAACTGAATAATCAAATAATATTATCTATATCTTTAACTTACAATTAATTTAATGATTCATTACAATTATTTAATAATTAAAGTTCTGTAGTTTCCTAATGTAGATAAATTAACTAATTGTGCAACAGGTATTTGGGCAACACTTTTATTTATTATTAATATATTTAATCAAATATTTTATAAATTTTCTACTTTTTTTTATTTTTTTCTATGCTAATACTTGATTAATATATTTTTAAAACATTGTACGAGTCATAGATTATTTTGTTAAAGTTTCTTCTTATTAATTTCACTCTGTGATAAATATTAAATAGTTTTAAAAAATACTTTTAATAATATTTATGATAATAAACAAAAGAAACGGAGTCGGGAACATTGTTCTGGAATTTTATTTTTCGAAGAGGCGCTGGATATCCAGAATATTCCGAATACAAAATTACTTGCTAAAAATATTTCTGATATTAATTAATTTTCCGGACTAATCAGTCAAAAAATGTAAATGAGATTGCAGACTTTCAGTTTTGTCCGCAATCATCTCAAAAGTTGCAAACAGGGATCGACTTTCAATTTCGCGAATATTTTTCACCAAATATACTTTTGAGTTAAAAAGATCCACGCACGATTGAATCCTCGTTGTCTTTGTCTCATATTATTTTGTACATATAAATATTTAATGTACCTTTTTCTTATTTTGTACATACACGTTACTCTAGTATAAAATGAAAAGAGCCGAGAAAACGCTCTCGAGTGTAAAAGGACATTTTATCTGCTAAAAGTAAGTGTCCTTTGGTTCCGGATTAAGGGTTTGTAAATTGTAAGATAATAAGGTGCAAGCGAAAGTTCGACGAGGAATCTAACGCGACGATCAACTCTTGTAAATATCGGAAATCGATAGGATAGACTGCATGATCCGTTTTTAGGGGCTCGACCTTATGGAACTGGACATATGGGTGGTGCACAATACACAACCATCAGTGGACAAGTGAACGTCGCTCACGCTCCTCCAACGGTAAGAAAATTTAAAACAAAAAGCAGGTCTCGTGCTCACGACGAATCTTAAAAGTCTCTTAATTTCTCCGTATTAATTAATTAAAAGTAAAGTTTGAAGCGTTTCTTTTATTTTGGAACTAGTCGTCATTTTCTCTGATATTCGACTTGGAAAAATCTGAACAGAAAATCAGCTGCTTCAAAAAAGAATGTTTACAAAGTAAAAAAAAAGGTTGATCATTTATTCTAATTGATCAGAAATTTAACTTTTGAAGAATTCTGGATTCCAAAATAAGGAAATTCCGTTCTTTAGTGATTTCATTTTATTTTCGGATTGTTGATTTTGGATTATAAGAAAAATTCATCGTTGGCACGAGCCACTTACGCAAGTAGCTTTCAACTAGAAAAAAGCATCTCTTGTATCGCAGCATTTATAAAAAGCGATATAATTTTCGAAATTAGACCAAAGTGTCGGCAGACTAACAAAAAAATTGCTATTTATTTTCATGCTAGGCGCCTTCTACTGCGGACACAGAGTAGGTACACAATATCGAAAATATCTTCGTTCATATTCATCATTTCTGAAAAAATCATAAATGACTTAGTCAGAAAACTACTCTGAAAATATTCCAAATTAATCGGTTGTATCTATGTAAAAAAAACTAATTAGTGCAATTTTGTTTTTAATGTTTGTTTACCTATTTTTAAATATTTCACGACTAATATTCTTTTTATTGCATAAATTTCATTTTTTACAAAGTACCTACATTATTGTACATTTTTTTAGTCATTGTCTATAATTGTTTATGATATCAACAATTTTTGGTTAAAATATATCTTTTACAACGTGATGTGGAAAATTAAAAAATCATCTGTAAGAAAGTCGAATATCAAAGAAAATCTCTTTTCATGAAACCCGAAGAATTTGAAATTTAAAAACAAGATATTTAAAAAAAATAACTTTTCTACTTTTGGAATGATTTCAGAGAGTTATCATATCACTTTTCGGTTTATTTCTGTTGTGTACCCAGCACCTATTTTTATCGCACAGTCACATTTTTTTTTTAATTCAAAAATTATTTTTTGTTAAATCTCTTTAGCAGATTTGCAATATGTCTTAGTGCACGGCTTTATTTTGATGTTATTTTGTATTTTCATTCATTACAAGATGGTCGTAAAACGATAGTTCATAAATAGATTCATGAATCCAATATTAAAAGTTAGACATATTTTTTAGTATGAAAGGTTCAATAAATTTAAACATTTCAATCCAATTGAATAAAATTTCCATATAGGCAGTTAAAGTTTCCAAAATTTACTTTCAAGAATTGAATTACTGATCAATTTAGATACATGTTATTTTGAAATGTAATCTAGGGATCAACTTAAATTGTTACAATTTTTGTTTGTCGCTCAGAATTCGAATTATTTTTGTCAAGATCTTTTTAGTATTTGGCTATTTGTTTTCATTAAAATAATAAGTAATTTAAAACTGATATTTTCAAGTTATGTGATGTCTGAATAAGATATTAAGTTTAATTTTGAATTCAAGTGTAATAAGCTACAGAGTAATCGTGTAGGCTAAATTAATGCTTCAAAAATCTGAACAAAAATTATTGTTCAGATTTCGAATCCCCATTCCCATGGAATGTTTCGCGAATTATATATACACTTCAAATTCAAAAGTTTAAAATAGTTTTTTTTTCTTTCTCGAATGGACAACTTTTTTTGCTTTCTGGAAAATTCGGTAGGTATTTTAACAAATTTTCTGAGCTTCAAAGCTCGAAATTTTTTATTTTTCGAAGTTATTTCAATATATTTAAAATTTTAAATTATTAAAATTGAAATATTTAACATTGAAAACCTTTTAAATCTAGTATTAAATTTGCAATAGGTATACATTTTTCCAAATGAGACCTCTTCAGCCTGAAAAAGTTTTTGTTTCAATTACTTCGTTTATATTCTAAAAATATAATGACTTAATTAAAAACGTTCATAATTGTATACTCTCAGTTTGATTACTTTTTATGTGGGACACTTTCAAATCTAATAGGGTTTAAATTGGAGAATGTAGAATTAAATAAGTTATGTTTTTTTAATTCAAATAATCGTTTACATATAAACGTTTAATATTGTACAATAAAAGTAAAAATTTTCATACTTGATCAATTTCCAACTTAAATCGTTCAAAAATCAAAAATTGCATAATTTCAAATTTAAAACCTCAATAGTTATTAGAAAATTTTAAATCGTAAATGTTAAAAACTAATTAATTCCGATTGAAACTATAAATTAAACAATTTCGAATTTGTTACATTAAAAGTATGAAATTGACGCTTTAATAACTACTTTAACTAACTTTAATAACTTTTAAACTTTAAAATTGAAAAAGTTCCACATCGAATAAATTAAAAGTCGCTCCAAATCTCGAATAGATAAGAAGTTTATGAAGTTAGAAGTATCGAATATTTGTAAAGTAGAAAAATGTTTAATTGATGATTTAAGATATGAATATTTACGTCTACATTTCAGAAATGCATATCCTATGAAAAATTTTAGTCGCCGTTTGTTGACGTTTAGCTTTGAAAGTTTGAATTAATTCAATTTATTCAGTTTCTTAGAAGATAAATAAAAATCGACTCATTTAAAGTCTACGACTATCTTGCAAATTATTTTGTTTCAATGTCTCCAACCAATTTTCCAATGTAACAGATGCAACAGACCAAGGTTACATCCGTCCTTTCGGAACCGCAACGTGCCTTAATAACGACTATAACTGCTGGTCACGAGATTATCGAATTTGCGGAAACAGAATTAATCACCAGGGCAGAACTTCCAGAATTGGGAACCGACGTCGCCTCCCTAAAATGGATCGAACGAACGATCGACACTCACAAACAAAATGTGGGATCACAAATCGCAGCGATGAACGCTGCGACTGCACAAGTTGTCACCCTGACTTCCGGTCCTGCTGATCATGTAGATCACACGGCAGTAGGTGCTGCAATCACTACAATCACAACCAATTTGCCAGAAATGACCAAAGGCGTGAGAATGATCGCAGCCTTGATGGAAGATGAACCCTCTGGTGATCGTCTGTTGGATGCTGCGCGAAAACTCTGCTCTGCCTTTTCAGACCTTCTTAAAGCCACAGAGCCGGAAACTAAGGAGGTGAGTTTTATCTTATTTTTGTTTTCTGAGGCGAAAGTAATTTATCATAAATTCTCTTTCCTGCAGCCCTTCTATGTAACTTCTACTCTGTATGGACAATACGTAAGCAAGCTGTTTCTAGTGTTCGTTGCTTAGAAACTAGAAATAATAGTGCTGATAGATACTTTTAGCAGGCAGTGGATTTGAACTCAAACCGTAAAAGTAGATGAGTAAGGCCGGCTCTAATCCTAGATTCCTACCTGACCGGCATCAAGACTGTTCCACAGCGCAAGTGGTTCATGTCTGTGCTAAGTTTCTAAAATTTTCTTGATGTCATATAATTATACTACGCAGTTGAAATCAGAAGGACAAATCAAAGTACAACCTTATCAATGTGTACGCGAAATGTATTATTGAAGTAGTAAACAACCTTGAAGTTTTTCACGCAAAATTCTTCTCTCACATTTGCGTAGTATAATTTGATGAGGTCATCAAGAACATTCTAGAAGCTAAGCACGGACACGAACCACTTGCGCTGTGGAGCGGTCTCGATGCCGGTAAGGTAGAAATTTAGGAGTTGAACCGGCCTTACTTATCTACTGGTAAACCGGGGTAATGTCAACTTCTTTTCGCTCTGGGGTGATGTTTACGGTCCACATTTAAAGTTTAGGAGGTTTTTAAAATGCAATTGGTAATTTAATCACGAATTGTTAGTTTTATCAACTAAAATTTTATCAGAGTATTTTGTAGGATAATAAGAAACTTTGAAATATCATACTACTTGAATTTGGTAATAGTGTATTGTGCATCGAGTGGGAGAAGTTGGCGATTCTAGACGAGTGTGAAGTTTTCCGCGCGAGCGCAGCGAGATCGGAAATCACACGAGTCGAATCGCCGTCTCCCACTAGGTTCACATAATACTTTGTCCAACACTCGCGATGGAAATACGGCTGAGGTCATCGAGATACGACGAAGTTGTCGATTTCTCAACTGATGACGTCACAGTGGCCGAAGTGCGTACTTTTCCCACTAGTGCGAAAAGTAAACTCACTTCGACCACTGTGACGTCATCAGTTGAGGAATCGACAACTTCGTCGTCTCGAGACGAGCCTCCGAAGTCGCATTTCGATCGCGGGTGTTGGGCAACATATTTAATCTAAACTACTACTGATTACATTTACGTCTGTGTACTCAAAATTAAAAATCCGCTGTTTGACTACTAGACCACCTTTTTTTACTTCGCACTGAACTTCAGTTTTCGCACAGTTAAAACCTTTTTTAATTTACCTGCAAAGAATACATTTACATTCTAGATGGTAAATGTTTCAAAATATCAGCAAACTTCAGACAAATATATTGGAAATAGATATGGTGGCTTGATCGAAGCGCCTCTAGTTGTAAGTCGTGCCACTAAAAATTGTGATTAGAAATGGGGGGATATTTACCACTAGAGGCGCTGTGATCGACGAACCGAATCTTATCCAGTGTATTTGCTCCTGGAATTAAACTTCAGACTTGCTTTTCAAAGCCCCTTCATCAACAATCAACATCCACCTTTAAAACTGAAAAATCCTTTCTTTTTATTTATAGCCAAGGCAGAATTTACTGAACGCAGCTTCTCGCGTTGGTGAAGCTTCCCACCAAGTATTGACAACAATCGGCGAAGAAGACGACTCGACTCGCGAACTCCAGGACATGCTCCTTGCCTTAGCAAAAGCCGTTGCCAACACAACCGCTGCTTTAGTCCTTAAAGCCAAGAAAATCGCAAAGACCTTCGACGAGAGCGACGACGCTACCCAAAACCGAGTGATTTCAGCTGCAACGCGTTGCGCGCTCGCAACTTCTCAACTCGTCGCCTGTGCTAAAGTAGTCGCTCCGACTTTACATTCTCCCGCTTGTCAAACGCAGTTGATGAACGCGGTTCGCGAAGTTACAAAAGCTGTTGAAAATCTTGTCCAAGTCTGCAATGAAACTTGTGGTGATGAACAACTTTTGAGGGAGCTGAGCGCAGCTGCTGCAGAAGTCACCAGAACCTTGAATGATCTTCTAAATCATATCAAAACCGCCACGAGAGGCGAAAGAGCCAAGGAAACAGTTCAGGAAGGCGCTGTTGAACAAATCCTAGTTGCTACAGATAAACTCTTCGCAAGCACGGGAGACGCTGGAGAGATGGTCCGTCAAGCCAGAGTCGTAGGTTTAGCAACCGCACAATTGATTCAAAGCATTAAAGGTGAAGCCGAGAAACAAACGGATTCAGACCAACAGCAAAGACTATTGGCTGCTGCGAAAATGCTCGCTGATGCGACAGCAAGAATGGTGGAGGCTGCTCGTCAATGCGCAAGTAGTCCTCACGATGCGAGGAAACAAGATCAACTTCGTCAAGCTGCCGAAGAACTCAGGGCGGCAACAACTGCCGCGGCTACACCGGCGCTTCGCAGGAAATTGATTACAAGATTGGAAAGTTGCGCTAAACAAGCAGCTTCAACAGCAACTCAGTGCATGGCTGCTTCTTCAGGAGCTTCTCATCACAACACGAACATCGCGAGTCAGGAAGAACTAAACGCTGAATGTCGAGCGATGGCACAATATATTCCGAATCTTGTTCAAGGTGTCAAGGGAACTTTGGCGCAACCTGATAATCCCACCGCTCAGTTAAATCTTATCAACGCCTCTGAACAATTCTTACAACCAGGAACTTCAGTCGTTAAAGCTGTCAGGGCTGTTCTCCCAACCGTTACTGATCAAGCTTCAGCAATGCAGTTGAATAGTAGCTCCCAGCAATTTGGAACTTCGCTAGGTGATCTCAGATCCGCGGTGACACGAGCCAGGAAAGCTTGTGGAGGATTGGAACTCGACGCCGCTGAGGAACTGATTAGCAGCTTGAAAGAAGAACTCGTCGAATTCTACAGAGCTGTCGAATGCGCTTCTTTGAGACCTTTGCCTGGAGAAACCACAGAGTCGACGGCTTTGAGACTTGGATCAACGTCTAAGAATGTTGGTGTCTCTATGGCTCAGCTTCTATCTGCTGCCAAGCAGGGTAATGAGAACTATACAGGAAGTGCAGCAAGGGAAACAGCATCTTCCCTTAAAGATTTGACAAACGCTGTTCGGGGAGTTGCGGCGACTAGCAGTCAACCCGAAACCCAGAAGAAGGTGCTGATGACTGCTGACGATGTGGTTGTCAAGTCCTTGAAGCTTGTCAGAGAAGCTAAGCGAGTCCTGGAGAATCCTGAGAATCCCAACAACGAAGCTAATCTGGCTGCGGTCGCTAAGGAAGTTTCCTACTCGCTTGACAAATGCGTTTCTTGTCTTCCAGGTCAGAGAGACGTAGAGACTGCGATCAAACACATCGAGGAAATGAGTACGGTTCTAACGACTCAGGAATTCAGACAGACGACCAAGAGTTACGGACAATTGCAGAGCGATCTTAACAACGCAGCTGCGAGCCTCAATGACGCTTCTTCCAATCTCGTTTCTTCTGTCCGATCTCCTGTTCAACTAGCAAGTTCTTCTCAACAATTCACAAACGCCTTTGAAGATTTGCTTGATGTTGGAATGGAAATGGCGAGTACAAAAACAACAGAGACGAGGACGCAAGTTGTTATTTCTTTGAAGAATGTTAGCATGACTTCCAGCAAACTTTTGACGACTGCAAAGTCCGTCGCTTCAGATCCGAACGCTCCTAATGCGAAGAATCAACTTCAAGCTGCTGCGAGAGCTGTTACCGATTCGATAAATTACCTTGTCAATGTTTGCACTTCAGCCGCTCCTGGACAAATCGAGTGTGACAGTGCTATCAGGGAAATTAAAGCGATGAAATCTTTGCTTGACAATCCTAGTGAACCAATTTCTGATGCTTCTCATCCCGAATGTCTTGAAACGGTTATGGACAACAGCAGAAATCTTGGAGACGGAATGACCGGAATAGCAAACCACGCTAAGAAATGCGAGTACGAACAATTCTGCGTTGCTGTTAGAGGAGTTTCATCATCGGTCTGTGGATTAATCGAAGCAGCTGCTCAGGCGGCTTATTTAGCGGGAGTGAGTGATCCAACTTCGGTGGCTGGAAAACCAGGTCTTGTTGATCAGGCTCAGTTCCTCAGAGCGGCTCAGGCTATTCATACTGGTTGTCAGAATCTTAGCAACCCGACTAGCACTCAACAACAAGTCATCTCCGCTGCTACAATGATCGCTAAACACACTAGTGCCCTCTGCAATGCTTGCAGGCTCGCTTCTAGCAAAACCAGTAATCCAGTTGCTAAAAGACACTTTGTCCAATCAGCTAAAGATGTTGCGAACTCAACCGCGAGTCTCGTGAAGGAAATCAAGGCTCTCGATGTGGATTGTTCTGAAGCGAACAGACAGCGTTGTGCAGAAGCTACCAGACCTCTTTTGGAAGCAGTCGACAGTCTTTGTACTTTCGCCAGTTCGCCTGAATTCGCAAGTCAACCAGCCAGGATTTCTGTTGCTGCAAGAGCTGCTCAAGAACCAATTACCAGCGCTGGAAAGTCGATTATTGACGGTCTTTGTGGGATGTTACACCTCGCAAAGAGCCTTGTGATTAGTCCTGAAGCGCCACCTACCTGGCAGTTGTTGTCCAACCACAGTAAGAACGTCAGTGACTCTATCAAATCTTTGGTCGCTTCGATTAGAGACAATGCTCCTGGACAAAAGGAATGCGATGCTGCTATTGACAGACTATCTTCTAAAATTCACGAACTTGATGATGCTTCATTAAGAGCTGTGTCGCAATCGCTCGTGCCACGTAGGGAAAATACGGTGCAAGGATTCACTGATCAGATGGAGAGCAGTGCTAGTGAGTTGAGGGAGAAGCTGGAGCCTTTAAGAAATGCATCCAAGTTTGAGGCGGAAAATGTTGGACATGCTGTTAGTCAGATTGCTCTTTATTGTGAGCCCTTGATTTCCGGTGCAATTGGAGCTGCCTCGAATATGGTGCACTCGAAACAACAGATGGTGCTCCTTAACCAGACGAAGACGGTTGCTGAGTCGGTACTGCAGTCGATTTATGTGACGAAGGAATCAGGAGGCAATCCAAAGGCTGTTAATCTTCATGCTGAGGTGGATGAGACTGTGGAGAGTACGAAAGATGCACTTCAGGAATTGCAGAATACTTTGGAGAATATTTCTACGTCAAATGGAATTGTTACGGGATTGATTGATACGATTACGAGAGCAATGGTGAGGTTGGAGGACCACAGGATGTCTACGATTGATACAGTCGATTCGTATGTTGATTATCAGACAAGGATGGTCGAGGCTGCGAAGGAGATTGCGAGATTGGCTCAAGAAATGGTGAGTTAATTATCTTTTCTAAAATTGTGACATATTTATTTCAACTCTAGCCTGAATGAAGTTGGAAAAAGACTTATTTCAAACTCTAACCAAAAATTTTCTCTTTTAATTCCAGTCGACTAAATCATCAACAGACGTGGCAAGACTAGGTCCCCTCGCAGTGGACATTTCTCACAAGTACACGCAATTAGCCAGAGACACTTCGGGAGCTTCTGCAGCAGCTTCCAACGCTGATGTATCAGCCAGACTTCGAACCGGAGTTCAAGAACTTGGAAGAGCCTGTGCCGATATCGTCAGGACAGCCGGAACTTGTCAAATGTCTCCAGGAGATGCTTACGCCCAACGAGAAGTTTCCGAACAGAGCAAAATTGTCACCGAAAAAGTCTCCCAGGTTCTTGCAGCTCTGCAAGCTGGATCCCGTGGAACTCAAGCTTGCATCAATGCAGCAAGCACCGTTTCTGGAATCATTGGTGACCTAGACACGACGATAATGTTTGCAACTGCTGGAACTCTTCACGCTGAAAACGAAGGCGATACCTTTGCTGATCACAGAGAAAATATTCTTAAAACTGCGAAAGCTCTGGTTGAAGATACAAAGACTCTGGTAGCTGGAGCAGCATCTTCTCAAGAACAACTCGCGGTTGCTGCTCAAAATGCAGTTTCAACTATTGTCCAACTCGCTGAAGTTGTGAAATATGGGGCAGCTAGTCTGGGAAGTCATAATCCCGAAGCTCAGGTAATGCTGATCAATGCTGTTAAGGATGTAGCTTCTGCTCTTGGAGATCTGATTCATGCAACGAAGGCTGCTAGTGGAAAACCGATAAATGATCCTAGTATGGCTCATCTTAAAGATTCTGCTAAGGTAGGTTCATTTTTGTTTGGGTTTGCTTGTAGTTTGTAATTAATCATTAATCTTTAATACTAATCATTTGATTGTTTATTTTAGAGGCTTCAGAGTTCTCCTCTGTTTTTTGTAAGATTCCTATTTTGTTTTCATTATCTAAATGTCTGTTCAATATTAAAGTGTCCTTCAAGAAAAACTTAATTAATTTATAAGATCTTGTTCTTTAAAATTATGTTTCTTCATTTTTCTAATTTAAATCATTACAAATTTTTATTCAAAAAGTTCCATATTTCTTTAAACTAACCGTTTAGGATAGCTGTGAAGCCTGATAATAATTGTTACTTTAAGGTTTTTGATTCGGCTGCAGATCGTATTCTGAACATTTCTAAAAGAAATTGAAAGATTAATTCGTAGAAAATGTTTGTGATTTTTAAACGCAAGCAGACAAAATTTTATCTACTAAATTCTTGCAAATTAATAAAAAATCTAGCGGTAAAAATTGGAAGCACATTCTTAAATGTCTTCATTCAAATTCTGAAACACCAACCTGTTTTCATTAAAACAGAAATTCAAAATTATCTAGGTCTCGGATTCCTTAATAAAAAACTGATAAATAATTTTAAAAATACTTAATTTTACGTTCAGAATATAAATCTCAGCACTGATTAGAATATAAAATAAAAAATATAACATAAGCGTGATTCGAACAGCAGATGTGACTAACCATAACAGTAACAATTAACGTATCTTAGGAAAGGAAGCAAAGCAAATCAAAAGCGAAATTGTGTGACTTGATCGTCGTAACTAACAGCGTTGATTCTCCACTTAGCACCAATGAAGGTTACCATTCTAACAGGATATCCTTCTATTATTTTTTTGGGTGGACTTTAATTGACAATTTAATTTCAATTTCTTAATCTCTAACCGATTTCACACTTTGCGTTCTACTAAAACCGTTCTCTTTTGATAATGTTCCATCCAGTGAGGATTGAGGAGAACAAAAATAAAAAAATCGGAGAATATAATATGGCAGAGTAGCAGATCCTCGAATGTGTGCCAATGTCGATAATTCGACGATATTAAAGTCCACCTTGAAACCTTGTAAAGCCTTAAATTTTTGGAAAACCTTAAACTTTTGGAAAGCCTTGAACTCTTGGTATTCTCTTCTTTATGTGTGTGAGAAATAATTTAATAATGGCGTAGTTATCTGTGTTTTTTGAATGCAAAGTAGAGGCCTTTAACGGGTAAGGCTAATTAGTATTGTTGTTGCTTTACATTGTCAAAAACGATCATTTTATTTATTTTTAATTATTCTTTAATGATCGTTGAAGGACTCTGCAATTTTAACCAAGTTTCTGATCTTTGCTCGCATGCTGGCCAGTGAAGGTCAAATTGTGGAAACTTAGAATGAATTGATCGATTTCGGGGGACTTTAGTATCAGTCTGATTGACGATTTTGGTCTGGACACTGTGAATAGGTATTAGAACATCAGCTGCAGCAACAGTTCGTACCTTCGAGTGACGTTGGTGGTTCAGAATCCGAATGGTTCGTCTCTGATCAAGAAGAGGAGCTGATTAAACTTCTATCCGCCTCCGAGAACAATCAACCCGCCCAGCGAACCTCTGACCTTCTACTGCTTATGTAGCCGAATTGAGTTCAAGTGGTCTTTTGGTTTTTCAAATACGGGCTTTCAAACTCTTCAGATTTTGATGAAATCTTGCATTTATTCGGATATTTCTTCTTTCAAGTAGTTGTTTCGATTTTTTAGTGTGTTATAGATTTTAGAATTTAGATTAACTTCATTAAATTAGGTTGTCAGGGTCTGGACTCTACTTTAAAACATTAATTTTTGTCTTAATGATTACTTGATCAAGTTTTTATTAGAATAATGTCAAAATACGTCGCATTTGATTAATCATTTATTCAATTTAATCTTTTATATTAGCATTCCTTTAACTTCAAAATTTTAATTATGTAACTTTTTAGTTCATGAATTCATCAGATAAATTCTACAATTTTTTATGAATAAACTTGATTGGAATTTAAATCACTGATATAGTAACACTATAAAATTTGTACTTATGAAATCAATCATTTCTTTCAATTTGAGTATTTTCTAATTATAAAAATTAAAAATGTGACTATTTTGGTTTTAAAAGATTTAGGATCTTCTACTCAAAAAAGACAATACCTCTTAATTAAATAATTGAAAATTTTGTTTAAATCAAATTTTATCTTTCGTTTTAGAACTCTTTCCAATTGTATGATTTTAAATTTGAAAGGCTTTTAAATTGGAGAGAACTTAAGTGGAATTATTCAAATTTCTAGAACATCCAGAGATTATCTTTGCATAAATATTTTGTTAATTTATAAATATTGAACAAACTAAACAAATTTTTGAAGAGCCGAAACCCTGTTCTGGTAGGGATTATAATTTTGTCTTGTAGAATATTAAAATAGAAAAGATTTTTCCAAAAAGTTGGATTTTTCAAAAACTTTTGTTTCAAAATAATGAAAGAGAAATAGTTTTTCATATAAAAGTATACTTTTTTATCTATACTTAATTCTCTTCTATCTATTTATTTTATTACTTTTTACAATAGTATTATTTTATATTTTCCGCCAAAATAATTCTTTTACTATTTCTATTCCGTAAAGTTTTTTAACTAATAAATTTGAACTATTTTACCTTTCATTCATCTATTGAAACTGGCACATATAATCCCTACTTTTTATTGTAGAATTTGAATTAACTAAAAATTTGCGTTCGTCTTTGAATTAAACCTTTTTGTTCGTAATGCATTGTAACAGATTCTGAAGTGTAGAGATTTGAAAGAGTTATGAATGTGAAAACAAGCTTTTTTCACATCTTCTATATTTATATATATATTTTTTAATGTTTAAAAAATATTGATGATATCAAGAAATAAGACAGTAGATATCCCTTATTAGTAATTATATAGATATTATTTTGTCTTCCACGAAACGAAGGTCGTGTTTTTTTACAATTTACCTAGTTTTTTCCTGACTACTATTGAATTTGATTTCTCTTAGAGCAATCAAAACATTGAAAAAAATTATTTCGAAAGTAGAAATATTTCTGTACATTTTATCATTTTTATATCTATAATAATATAAAAATACTCGTAATTTTAATCTTCGTTTCAAACGATCGAAATGTATTTTTATTAGTATTATTTTCTTTTAAATTTGTTTTACATTTTTTATTTCGTCAGACTTTTTATACATACAAGTCAGAGTGAAACTTTTTCAAGAATATTACATATCATTGCTTTGAAAATTTCGATTTAAAAAGAAATTGAATTTCTGGGAAGTTTTTTTTTATTAATAATTATGCTTGGTTGGGATGTTTTCGATAGATATTTAGATTAATTTTGCAGATCATGTTCGAACTCTTAACTTCTCGCTACTCTGCCATAGTTTTATTTATTTTCATACCATCATTTTGTATTATTTTATAGTCGCTTAAAATGTCTATAAGCTTCGAATAAAGCAGATTTTCGAAACCTTACTATACGTATTAACTTCACTTGTCATATCTACAATTATTTTGTAATTTTATTTTTAAATTGATCTGCACTAAATCGCAAAGTTAGGTACGTATAGCTTGAATTTCACGTGTTGTGCTAACCAGAGAAGTGGAGAAAATCGCAGTTAACTAATCGCGAATTGCTTGAAACGCAATTGTCCACAATTACGAGTTAGAAGTGGAGTATTAAGCCAACTCTCTCGAATTAACTTGATTTTAAGTAGACTAATTTTTCCTCTAGTTATGTCCTCTCCATGCTTCTTCGACTCATGCTTTGCTTCTTTTCAGGATTTCAAATAATATTTTAGAGTTAGGTACAACATTGTTAAAAAAAATATTATTTTAGAAATTGAACTAATTGCACCTGCATTTAATTCATTTTGTTCAGAAATAATTCGCCAGTTAAAGAAACTCTTAAATTCAAATAATGAACGTAGTTTCTGAATGAAGTTAATTAAAACCTTAGAGAGAAACAGTAAAATTGAATTTCAATCTCTGAATAACATTTTCTTTTCCAGGTGATGGTAACAAACGTAACATCCCTTCTGAAAACCGTCAAAGCAGTAGAAGATGAACACACTCGAGGAACTCGTGCCCTCGAATCAACAATTGAAGCCATCGCTCAAGAAATTCGAGCCCTGAATACTCCAGAATCTCAAAAATCCAACGTAACACCAGAAGATCTTGTTCGTTGCACAAAAAGCATTACCGTCTCAACAGCCAAGGCCGTTGCTGCTGGAAATAGTTGCAAACAAGACGACATCATAGCGGCTGCAAATATGGGACGTAAAGCCATCAGCGATATGCTAACTATTTCCAAAGGTGCTGCTTATAACTGTGCTGAAACCGCTGAACTTCGAGATCGAACTCTTCAAGCTGGTCATGATGTTGCGATGAATTATCGAGAATTGCTTCAAGCGATTCTTCAAATTTCATCAAGGCCTGGAGACGCGAAGCACACTTTGCCACCGATTTCAAGAAAAATCGCCCAGAGTGTCACTGAATTGGTTGCTGTTGCTGAATTATTGAAAGGAAGCGACTGGGTCGATCCTGATGATCCAACTGTTATCGCTGAAAACGAACTTTTGGGAGCCGCTGCGAGTATTGATGCTGCAGCGAAAAAATTGGCGAGTCTCAGGCCAAGGAGAAGCATTCAGGTGAGAATTTGATCGATTTACGTTTTTACAAAGAGTAGACTAAGATTTTTTGTGTAAAAAGGGGCGTCGAATTATCTTGAGAAAGCACACTTCAAGAAAATAGTCCTCGCGACTTTAAAACCAGCGGTGGACTGGCCTGGGTTTAAAACTGACTGTTTAAAACCGACAAAAGAAAGTTTTTCAAATTAAATTACCCGCCAAAATTATTATGCCACACTTAAACATAACCTCTATTCTTATCTCATTCCGGCGCGAAATTCAAATGATAAAATTATAACTATATTTCTACACATAAAGGTCACTTTCGCTCCCTGGTTTAATATCCTACGAATATTTATTGAATAGTTTCAACATTTGGTAAATTCCTTCTTTTTGATAATATTGACTAAAAGCATAAGAGATACAGATTATTTTACCTGAAAAATATATTAAATAAGCGTTAAATACGTAAAAAAAATGACTTTTCCTTGTTCTCCACTCACAAGTTGCTAAGTTTGAGAAGCATTTTCAAAACAAAGGTTAATAAAATAAAAATTCTGACTGTTACTTCTTAAAAGTATTTTTCAAAAACTATTATTCTTTCATTTAGATTTGTAATTTATCGTACTAAATTCAAGAAAATTTTAAATTTAAAAGATTTCCTCTAATTTTTTCACTTGAGCGTGCGATGACAATTTTACAATTGGTTAAATCTTCCAAATTTAATCATTTTCAATTTTATACATTAAATATTTAAGAGTCTTCAATTTAAAATATTCATATATATTAATATATTCATATTGTAAATATTCAAAATTAAACTACTGAAGAAAAAAGACGTTCGAAATTACATACCCTTACAATATAAATCTTGAAAATTGAATAATTTGCAGTTTTACATATTTTCCAATTACTAGAATTTTCAATTGTAAAACTTTGAATGGTAAATCTTTAAAATTGAAGACTTGAAGAGTTCTTAATTTTGAAAACATACAATTAAAAATTATGTAAGTTTTAAGTTTTACAATTTCAAATTCTGTAATTTTGATGATTCACATTTGAAATTGACATAATTGAAGAATGTTTATTTAGACATCTGTAAAATTGAATAATTTTCAATTTTAAATCTTAAATCTTCACAATAGAATATTTTTCAATTTGAAATCTTCAAAATTGAAGAATTTTCAATATTATAAATCTTCGAAATTAAACTATTTAATATTATCGTTTATAATTACATACCTTTAAAATATAAATCGTGAAATTTGTATACTTTCCAGTTCTAAAATTTTAAAAATTCAAGAATTTTCAATTTAAATTTTTCAAAATTGTAGAATAAAATTGTAGTAATCTTTAAAATTGAAGAGTCAAATTTTGCAAATTTACAATTAAAAATTGTGCAAATTTGAAGTTATAAAATTTAAAATGTTGTAATTTAGATGATTTAAATTCGAAATTTCTTCAGTTTTTGGATGATTAAGAACTGGAAACTCGTGACAAAATGTAAGAATTTTTAATTGTACATCTTTAAAATCTTTTATCAAATTCGGATTTAGGGACCCCAAAAACTTTAGAATACTCATTTTAATGGAAATCGGATCACTAATGCAGATTCTGAAAAATGACTGAGTTTTCCCAAAAACAGGTTTAAAAAACACGAAAGAAATATTTTTAAGCTCAGATACTTTCAAAATTGTTTATTCTAGCAACCAATAAGTAGTTTTGATAAAAAAGACACATATTTCAAAATACTTTTGGCCAAAAGTGACCTGAATATAGATAATCACACAACTAAAAATTGTAAAAAAGCGACTTGAATATTATTTAAAAACATCGCAAGCATCTGAGGAGGAGCAGGAGAAATATTCTAGCTACCGTGAGATATGTTTGATATTCTTGGTTGTTTTTATAATAATCGACCAGGAATCAAACATATTATTACGGTGGTTAGTCCCTCATCGATCTGAAGGCGGTAAGATTCCAGTTTTAATCTCAAATATATCAAACTTTCGCCTAATCTCGTTTCATTTTCTCTCTTCCAGGAGACAAATGAAGACATGAATTTCGACGAGATGATTCTAGAAGCCGCTAAGTCGATCGCAGCAGCTACTTCAGCCTTGATTAAAGCTGCAAGTGCAGCCCAGAGGGAATTAATAGCAACTGGAAAAGTAGCAAGAACTCCCTTGACTTCTTCTGATGATGGCCAATGGTCCGAGGGTTTGATTTCGGCTGCACGATTAGTCGCAGCCGCTACTCACAGTCTTGTTGAATCTGCAAATGCTCTTGTTCAGGGTGTTAGCAGCGAAGAAAAGCTTATTTCGAGTGCTAAACAAGTTGCTAGCAGCACTGCTCATCTTCTTGTTGCCTGCAAAGTCAAGGCTGATCCTGATAGCGAGAGTACAAAACGACTTCAGGCTGCTGGAAATGCCGTGAAAAGAGCGACTGACAATCTTGTTCGAGCAGCTCAGCAAGCTATTCAACAAGAAGAGGAAAGATCCTTGGTTTTAAATCGCAGAATGGTTGGAGGAATTGCCCAGGAGATTAATGCGAGGTCTGAGGTGCTGAGAATTGAAAGAGAACTTGAAGAAGCTAGGGGAAAACTCACGGCGATCAGGCAAGCCAAGTACAAAAATCGTACTGATATGTCGGATACTGATACGGATGCTGATCAGAGTGGATATGACAGTTATAATACTAGGTATGGATAATCGATTTTTAGTTTTTAATTTTTTTAATGCTGCATTGTAAATAGGCATTTAGTATTGTATTTATATTTATTTGGATTTAAAAACTACTTCTTCGGACTTCAAAAAGTACAAGGTATTATTTTTTAAAGAGTGCTTTAAAAATCCTAAAAATTGTTATATTTTTAATATTTTAATTTAGAAATTCTTCTAATTTGGATGTTTGCAATTTGCAGGGCTGTATTTTTTCTCTAATTACTTTTGAGTCACTTTTTAAAGATGAAGTCACTATAGTCACTTTTTAAAATGAAAAAAACACTTCAGTCACTTTTCTGTGAATAAATTAAAACAGAGAACCTACTTGTTAATCACTATAATTTATTTCAGGTCTATACCTATTCCTGAATTTTCTTGAATTCTTTTTCAATTCTTTGAATTTTTTTAAATTCATCTTGAATTTTTATCAATTTTATCCAATTCGCTTGAATGCTCTTGAATTCTTCTAAATTCACTTCAATACATTTCGGATTGAAACATTTTTCTTTATTTCATTTGAATTGATTTGGAATTCACTCTGAATTCTTATTAATTTATTCTGAAGCCTTCTAAATTCTACTGAAATCGATTGATTCTTTTTCTTTTCTTTTTTTTTTAATTTTACCTTCTCGTCTTATTTTTAGGCATTTCAGCAGATTATTCTTATCTTCTTTAAATTATTTAAAATCACTCGAATTTTATTGAATTCGTTTTTTCCAGTTCTCTTAAATATTGTTGAATTCGAACTGAATTATTGTCATTATCATTTGTCTTCATTCAATTGATTTATTTTTTATTTTTTAAATTATGTTCAGTTCACTCAAATTCTTATGAATTTCATAAAAATTCTCTTGATTTCCCTTGAGTTCTTATAAATTTATTCAAATTTTACTGAAATAAGTGGAATATTTCGATTTTTTTTCAATTCATTTGAATTCTTTTGAATTTACCCTGAATTCTTTGGATTTAACTTGAATTCTTTTGAATTCTCATGGATTCGTCCTGAATTATTTAAAATTCACCTGGAATTCTTACTCATTTCATCGAATTCTTTTGAAGTTAAATGAACATTAGTCACTCTCAGTAACTTTTTTCAACTGAATGAGGCTATGGCAGCTCTGGAAATTTGGCATTTGCGAGACTTTCACTATTTTAAAAATGGTTTATTTTGGTTATTTACAAAAAAATTTGAATAGTTTCAATTTCAAGTTATTTAATTTTGAATGGACATTTAGATCAATTTGAAGTTCAATTTCTGTGGGCGACAGCATAGCTGTGCAGACTACAGTTTAGTAATTCCAGATAATATTACTCTCGGGGATTTGAATCCTCGTACCTCGCACGCAATACCTCCAGGCAGAACCATTTTTTTAAAGTGAAAAATTAAAAAAATTGTTAGTCTTTTTAAAAATAATTCTTTATCATTTTATACACCATTTATCAGGTGTATTTCTAAAATCTCTCTTTTCATTTTTAACGTTCCAATTTTTAATCAGCAGGTACGATACGAAACCCTTCGATCCTTCAAGCAACCCCTCAACCCTAAATTCGTTAAACAACACTTTGGATCAAATACAATCGAGCACACAACACATCAACCACATAGTCAACGATCGTCAAAATCTCGTTTCTCCCGAAAAAGTCTACTCAACACAAAATACTCTGGAGAAGAAAATGAAGGACATCCAGTTCCGCAATTCAGAAAACCAGTACGGCTCCGTCGACAAAAAGTACCTCGACAGTCCCTATGGTTTCACCGACAAAAAAAATACAACCGATTCTGCATACAGTACAACGGAGAGGAAATACACCCCTGAAAATTCACCTTGTCAGTACAGCTCAATCGAAAGGAAAATCAACCAGGAACCTTACGGTGGAGATCGACCTTATACCCCAACTCAGAGTCCTTATCAAACTCAAAGTCCGTATCAAAGTCCATATCCAACTCAAAGCCCTTATCCAACTCACAGTCCTCTTAACCAAAGTTCCTTTATTCAAAGTCCTTTTCCTCCAAGTCAAAGTCCCTATCCATCTAACCAGACTCTCTTCCCTCCAAATCAAAGCCCATATCCTCCCAGTCAAAGCCCCCAGCCCTCGAATGAAAATCCCTATCCCAAATCCCCAACTCACTACACAGCCTACACTCAAGGCCAGGAGTTTATAAAATACACTCCGGATCCAAACAACATCCACAAGTACACTAAGGACGATCAGTTTGAAAAATTCACCGAGGAAGAAAAATACTCTAGTGAGCAGAAATCCTTTGAAGAAACAACTTTCTCATCGGATCAAGCTCCTCAGAATTATTTTGCGAGTTCTACTGACCGATTTTCTGGTCCCAGTCCGATGAGTACCTTCAAATCTGATAAATTCCCCGATCCTCTGCGATTTTCGACCTCGACTCCACAGAATCAAACCTTCAGGAATGTCGAGAGTAAAATAACCCCTGGTGGAAGGGTCGAAACCATAACGACGCAAATTTATTCTTCGACTCCTGGACAGACGAGCAGTTCGAATTTCGAAACGTTGGAGGATAAGGAATTCTTGAACTCTGGAAACGAACTCTCGAGTTTTAAGAACTTGGATATCAAGAGTTTGGATGATAATCAGACCTTGGAGCAGAAGATGCTGAAGCAATCGATGATCGAGAAAATCACCGAGAAGAAAACTATCACGACGACTACTTCTACTAAAAAGGAATCTAACACGAAGAATTTCCGATTCGATGAAAAGTAAGTTTAGTCTTTCGAGGTTTTAAAGTAACGCACAATAGAAACGATCTTCTAAGTCAGGAATGTAAGCCAAATATTTATTTGGAGGGGAAGAGAGATCTGTTTGAGATTTGACTTGACGAAAGTTAAAGAAATTGAATTATTGTTAGTGATCCGAATTAACGAGATGGTTTGCAGCGATTAACGAAAAGGCGACGTCAATCGATTTCGTTCTCAATTCAGAAAACTGAAATTATTTTTACAATTTTATAATCGTGCTTTCAAATTGGATTTCATCCATAAAAGCTCGATTGACGTCGCTTTGCGATTTTGCGCCCGCTTTTTAGCCAGATGATTTTAATTTTAATGTTATTTTTTAACCGTGTAATTAACTTTAGAGTTTTATATATACGAGTAAATCGAGCCTTAGCCGCGCGGCCTTAGATAATTATTATAGTAAATAGATAAGTGCCCTTAGATAGAAACGAAACTTGCTTTCGATTAGCCTTGTATCTAGTTAAGAGAATAACTTTTTCAGATCCGGATTTTTAATCAAACTCAATTCATTTTAATCATTTCTATTGTTTTAAGACAGGAGTTGTCGGATTTAGTTAGATCCCTTTAAGTTAGAATTTAATTTAAGGCCACGTATTAACAAGAGAAGCAACATATCATTTAATTTTATTAATTTTCTGGATCCGCGAGTGAGAAAAACCGCGGATTTCCCACTAACACTTTCACTTTCCGGACTAATATTCTTTTCTTGGTAGTTGCCCTCTCTTTAGGCCCTTTTTCAGAGTTGCTACAAGTCATGAAGGACCTGGACAAGTCCTGGAGTTTTGAAAAAATGACAAGAAGTTCTTTATTCGCACCTATTTTAAGGCTTTAATAATTATTTTAGTACTTTGTTGGGAATAATATGATTGTAATTCAAGAGTTGTTTAAAATGTTATAATAATATAAGTGAGAATTGTTTAAAATTCAATAATTATTGACAGGCCCTTCAAATTGTACTTTTGTTTGTAAATTAATCTACTACCAGTAGAATATGTTAAAAAATGAATAGAATTTACTGAATTAAAAAAAATTAGGCCTGGAAAACCTAAAAAGGTCATGGAATTGTGAAACCGGTCTTCTGTAGCAACCCTGTTTTTCTTTTGCACCTAACTCTTTTTAATTTTAATTGCAACTTATTGCGCTTTTGTAAAGATTAATAAGTGCAATCCTTATAGGCATTCGAAGGAAATGACAAGACTAGAGCTAGAACTAATTTTTTTTTAGTTTTAACTTTCCACGATGGTCGTTTTGAGAAAGTAGGTTTTATTGATCGTTATTTTAATTTTTACCAAAAATCGAATGCTTTACTAATGAAGTAAAAACTGTGGAATTAAAGCGACCAGAAGCGCTCTCTTTCTTATCTTGGAAAGATATATTCGAGACCTTATTTTGTAAAAAAAGAATGAAGAGTAACTGAGACTTGGAAACGAGTGTGCCATGGTCGAAGAAAGTTTATTTGAGACTAATGGATTTATATTAAATATATATTTAATTATATATTATATACTTATATTCACATGAGGATATTCAAATGTGACTATTCTACGATAATAATGATAATTATTATTACAAATATTGTGTCGTTAACGCGTAACAAGTGAATGTGATTGTATTTACGATCGTAACATGTCGTTTTGACAATTTGACCTCTCCCGTGTGAGGCCTTTTTGATCGTTTTATTTCGTATGCCTTTTAACTGAGGATTCTGACGAAAGACTATTGTGCTGCTGTCTTTATTACCATCTTTATTAATTTCATTACCATCGTTGTAGTAATGGGGTTCTTTCATCGAGAACGTGGGAAACAATTGTACATTTTAAAACAATAAAGTATTTCTAACAGTCGATATGTTTGAAGAATTCGGGGGTTCGAATCCTCGCACTTATTTCGGGTTTTATTTTTTGCTTAATAGGGGGTTTTCCCTATTCCCCTGCGTTCCCTCGTTTTTTCAAATTACCCCTTTTTCCCCTATTCTCGAAAAACTTTCCCTTTTCTCTTTAAATATACGATATTTGAAAATAAAATTGTTCGTTTTACATCTACTAAATTATTCCGTTCAAAACTAGAATCTGCTACCGCGAGTAGTGAAAGCTTTTTTTAACCTGCAGAAATATCTTTTATAATTAATGTAACTTTTTCTATGTGACTAATTTCCAACTAAACTATTTAGGATTTAAATAAAATTTTAAAGCTTAAATATTTTTTAAAGTAACTATAATAAAATACGATTAGCCTGTCCTCATTGAAGATTCTTTGGTTTAAATTTAAATAACGATTTAATAAGTTCTAGAATTGGAATAATATTCAAAAACTACCAAAAACCAAATTTTAGCAGTTTGGAAAATTTAAGCACAGTTTTTAGTAGATGAGCAATTCCATGTCAAATCATCTTAAGAATTTCAGCTACTGTTAGTAATTTTGATGAAAATTCTAGTATCCGTTCTCTCAGGTGTTGAAAGAAAAACCCTAAAATAATATTTTTTTAAATAAAAAAACTTAGATATTCAAAAATGAAAACTTTGGTCCTTTCTTCCTTAAACTTTCATAACTTTAGTGATCTGAATGATATTGAGGTGTATTTTTTTAAATTATTCGTAATAGGACGCAGTTTTGGAAAAATATTTTTTGAAATCGAAAAATTCGAAAACTTCTTAGATTTTTCAAAAACTAATTTTGAAGCTGAATTTCTGAAAAAAAAACCCACTTTTTATTTTCTTCATTTTTTTATATGGAAAGCTTATAATGTCCTCTATAAGTCCTGGAAATATCAAAATGGGATCTCCCTTAGTTTTCGAGAAATAATTAAAAACGTACGCCGAAATGATTCACACGATGTCAAAAACTATGTAAACAGTAGACAAACAATAGATGAATATTATAATCGTTCTTAATTTTTAATTATTTCGCGAAAACTAAGGGAGATCCCATTTTGATATTTACAGGACTTGTAGAGCTATCCAAATGAAGAAAATCAAAAGTGTTTTTTTCTCTTCAGAAATTCAGCATAAAAATTAGTTTTTGAAAAATCCAAGAAGTTTTCGAATTCTTTTTTCAATATTTTTTCAAAACTGCGTCCTATTACGAATAATTAAAAAAAATGCACCTCAATATCATTGAAATCACCAAAGTTACGAAAGTTTAAGGAAGAAAGGGCCAGAGTTTTCAATTTAGAATCTCTCCGAAGTTTTTTTATTTTTTTTTTCAAAAATCATTTCATGGTTTTTCTTTCAACACCTAAGTGAACGGATACTAGAATTTTCATCAAAATTACTAACAATAGCTGAAATTCTTCAGATTATTTGACATGGAATTGCTCACATGTTACATATTTTTTCAGAAAATATGTATATATTCTATTCAACATTTAATTAATGTGAAGATTTATCAAAATTCAAACAGGCATCTTTCCCTTACTTTTACCTAACTGAAGAAACTTCGTAAAGTTCAGAATATTAATTGTGCATGTAAATTTTCTAAATGTAAACAATTTTTAATTGGAGATTTCTAATTGACCAATATGTGACTAACAATATTTATAGAAATAGTTGAGATCTCAGATGCGTAAAAATATTGACATCCATGAAAATAATAAAATTACGAAAGTAATAAGTTTATTCAGAGCGATTTAATGAATAATTTAAATTTACTGTATATTCATGGAATTTAAAATGATTTCTGCATATTTTAATGGATTTTTAAAATTTCAATGGATTTTAAAGGGTTCTAACGAATTTCTAGAAACTTTTAGAAGTTTGGAGGAAATAAAAAATGTTTAATAAATTTTCGGAAATGCTTCCAAGTTTTTAAATATTTTAAATCTATTCAAAATTTCCTTAAAATCTTCCAAATTTTCCTAGGAATTTTAAGAAAATTAGAAAAGATTTTTGAATATTTCAGATGTGTCAAAAAAGAATGTAGAAGATTAAATTTTTTTTATTTTATAGAATTGTACAAAATATTATGAAAAATACGAGCCTTTTTAAAAGATATTTAGGACTCTTTTTTGAAATTTAAGGAAAAATTTTGAAATCATTTTTAATTTTCAAAATCAAAAATAAAAAAATTGTCCTAGGAACGTAAAGAATTTTTTTTCCATTTTCTTGAAACCTTACAAAATTTCTAAAATATCTTGTAAGTTTTTATTATTTTTGAATTGTTTCAAAACTTCTAGGGATCTCTTGAACCTACTCAAAATTGTTCTAAAATTATGTATCATGGCAAAATTTAGCTTCAAAATCTTGTACACTATTTTTCAAAATTTTAGGAAATAATTTTATATGTTTTATAATCATTTTATTGACGCCCTGCAAAATTGAGTTTACTTAGATTTTTTTAAAATCCTGACAAATGAAAACAATGGTCTTAAAGTCTTCCATATTATTTTTCCACACATTTTGAAATCTTCAAAACTTGAAATTATTCTTTTAAAATTAAACCTAAATCATTAAAAATTTTCCCAGAAATCTTTAAAAAAATTTAATCTCAAAATCTTTCAAAATTATTAAAAAGCTTGTAAATTTTTGTTTTTCCCATGATTTAATTTTTCTTATCTCTTTGAAAATGTAAAATAGTTGAAAAATTATAATGTGGCGGCAAAATGTTAAGAACAGAATTATTTCCCAATATTAAACAATCATTTACAGTTTAAATGTTCTCTTCTATCAATAATGATTAGAAACATTTAGAAATAAGTTTTATGATGAAGTAAAATTATTTATTTGGAAATTTCGATATACGAAATTGATGGTGCAGAAAATTCTTGAATCTTTATTAATAGATAAACAACCTGAAAACAGTCACTAAACGTTATATTCACGCAGTGTCGCAACCAATCAGGTTTTCGGCAACAATGTGTTCGATATTTTCGAGATATTCAGTAACATCGCTTTTTTTAGGCAATTAAAAATGTTACATACACTTTAATGTTACGTAATATGTGAACGCTCCCATAAATTAAATTTTACTCCAAGGAATTTGTACGGATTTTAACAATTTCAAAGGATATGAAGGACATAAAAATGTTTTGAAGGGCTTTATAGATTTTTTAAAAGATTTCAAAGAAGTTCAAGAGATTTCGTTTCTAAAAATTTGAGTACTCTCAATATTTACTTTGCTATTATGGATTTGTCAATACTTTTTTTTTTAATTAGAAAATAAAAATCCAAGTGCGTGAACGTCTTTAAACGGCTTTTTTTAGAAACATTCAATGAATAATTTTAATTTGATTTGTATCCAAGGAATTTCAAATGATTTCTACTTATTTTAATGGTATTTAACGATTTCATGGGATTTAAACGAATTTCTAGAAAACTTTAGGGCCTACATTACATTTATTTTCAAGGAATTCCTACGGATTTTAACAGTTTCAAGAGATATGAAGGAATTTGACAAATTTCAAAAAATGTTAATGATTTTAAGTTATTTTGAAAGATTCCAAAGAATTTCAAGAGATTTTGTTTAAAAAATGTATAGAAAGCTTCATATTTAAAATTTTGTTATTATGGATTTTTAAATAGTTTGATTTTAATATTATGAAATAAAAATCCAGGGACGCGGTTCGCGCGCTTGCGCGTTTACTGCTAGTGTCAAATATTCTAGGCGCTCCAGTTTTAGAGTGTTCCCACTTCTCACCCCCTTCAACCTCTAATTTCCTACACCTCTAATACAATTTCACTTAAGGGTATTATTTAAAAAACAGGGTTGCTACAAAATCCCAATTTCGAAATTCCCTAACTTTCTCTGACTGTTCCCTGCCTGTTATAAATTTTTCCTTCGGGTTAAATTTTCAACCAAAGAAATTAATGTTCAACCAAAAAGATAAACTTTCTCTCGAATTTTCTACCAAAAAAGATGAATTTTTAACAAAATATATTGAATTTCCAACAAAATACTTAAAATTTCACCCAAATAAATGAATTTTAAACTACAATGAGAAATCTTGAACCAAAAAAATCAGTTTTTAACCAAGAAGGTATAAGAAAAAAGGCGGATTTTCAACAAAATACATGAATTTTCAACTAAAACAGATAAATTTTCAACCCAAAATGGAATAATTATATTTAAAGTTAAGACAATTAAATTGCTAACCATGAAAAATGAATTTTTAACAAAATAGTTAAATTTTTAACCAATTAGTTGAATTTTCCACCAAAAAGATGATTTTCGATAATAAAGATTAATATTCTACCAAAAAAGACAAATTTTCAACAAAATACATGAATTTTCAACTAAAAAAGGTAAATTTTCGATAAAAAATGGACTAGTTATATTTTATGTAAAAAAATAATTTTAAATTTTTTAAAATACGATTTACAACCAAAAGTGTTAAATTATTTAGCCAAGAAAAGGGGTTTGAATTAAGATGAAGAATCATCAAACAAAAAAAATGAATTAAAAAGTAGTTCCACTTTTAAGTTTTCAATGAAAATTGTAATAGTTGATATTTCAAACAGGAAAAGATTTTAATTTGAAACCGAAAACAGTTGAGTTCAGCCAAAGAAAATGAATTTCCAACAAAGTAGTTGAAAACCTCAATCGAAAAAGATTAGATTTCAAGCAGTTGCATTTTTAGCTAAAAAAGACAGCATTTCTACGATAACAGATGAATTTTTAAACCAAAAAGACGGATTTTCAACCAAGAAAGATTTTGCAGTCAATAAGTAAAAAAAATTCATTCAAAATGTGGATTTTCCAGCCTAAAGACGAATTTTCTACAAAACAGTCAAATTTTCAAACCGAAAATCTGAATGTCCAAAAAAATGTAATATTCGACCAAATAGTTGAGTTTTTAACCCCCAGAAGGACGAAATTTCCACAAAACAGTTCAATTTTCTACCAGAAAGGTTGACTTTGTTGTTTTTAACAAAATGTTTTAATTTTAAATAAAATAATAAAATTTCATGTTTATTCCGTGAGTTTATAACTTATACAAATAACCTTTTTGAGGTCAATATTTGTAATTCAATATGTAATTGAGTACTATCTGTATAATATGTTAATTATTTTAAATACTTTTTAGAACTTCCCATTTCTGAGGCAATTCGATGTTATCCTTTCTTTTTAAATATTAGTAAAATTCCACACGTGTCAAGTTTTTTTTTAATTGAACTGAACAGTCACAATGAGACTGCGCCCTCAGGAATCGCGAATTTTCGTTTTCGGGCATGGAAAATCAGGACATAGCACAAAAATCAGAAAATTAGGACAGCGATAGAAAATCAGGATGTCCTGTCACCCTATCAAACCTGAACTATTTTTAATTTGAGTTTAAGAGCATTAAAGAGTGTTGCATCCAATTTGCATTCAAAGTATTAATTATAGTAAGGATGAAATAACAAATCTTGGACGGAAATATTTAATTATACTTATAAGTATGACGATTTAATTATTAATGACGCAATTTATAGAAGAGGAAATATTCTTGATTATGGGAACGATTTGAAACATATAAAAATTGTTTATTTTATTTATTATTATTTAACTGTACAATTTCGTATGAAAAGATAGTTTCTTCTTTTCTAAATGTAGAAATAAACCTTTAATATTTCCCCTATTCTTCCCCCCTTTCGTGAAAAGTTCCTCTATTTCTCTTTTTTGAGCTCTTTACGCTGTAGTCCCTGTTTTACTGGAACCTGGTTTTGTGCACGGTTTCTGGCATGGTCCGCAGTGGCCTTCCGACACAAATTCAGGGACTCCGAACGTAAACAGGCAGGGCCGCGGGAATCATTTCCGTTAGATTTGGACGCATGACGCAACTTGATGCAACTTACACGCTGAGAGTGCGGCCCTCATACTGTTTGTCAATCTTGACTGAGTATCGCCTCTTTGTCGGTCCCGCGCTCCCCGCCTTTACAAAATGCCGAGGCCATCAATTCTAGGAACGCACAAATCGAGTTTACGGAAATCCAGGTTCCAGTGCATATATTTTTGCTTCCTCATAAAGGAAGCTTTGTAATGGTAACATTTTTCAACAATTTTCAATTCATTTAAATAAACCTTCCTCAGTTTAAAAATGTCTAATACAATATTATAAGCAATTGTCCGGATGTGTGTGTGTGTGTGGATGTCACACTTTGTGAACACGATAACTTGAAAACGGTTGCAGATAAATTGATGAAATTTTGAGGGCTTATTTTCATCACTAATGTCTTAAAACTGGCCGAAGCATTTCTAAAAATATTTTAGCACTTAATAATATTTTAAAAATCGGGTTTTTATAGTAAAACTTTCGTCATCAACGTAATTCAAAGTTGACGCATGAATAGAAAAGAATTTTTGATCATAAATTTTGACATAGAATAATTCTGACAATGTTTCTAAGGAAATCATAAAGCTGGGAAAGGGATAGGGTGCGACAGAACTTTTCCCTTCCCTTTTCCAGCTCGAAAAATTATCATTTCGAATACAAAATTTTATTTGTCTAATTTGTCTTTGTGTTTAAAATTTTTTTTGTATTACTTCATAACTTTGTACTTTTTGTAAATTTCTATTTTTAATTTGATCAAAATGAAGACATTGGTTTTTCTATTATTAAAAAAAAAATCACTAATGCTTCCTCTATGAGGAAGCAAATACGTTTGCTAACGGGAAGCAAAGTGCTCGTGAAATGAGCACCATATAATTATAAATACAAACAAAGTGGAAACACTCGAGATCGAATTCACAGCTAGTTTACCTATATTTCATTCACAGAAACAGACTTAAATTAAAATTTGCAGAAATATAAAATTTCTTATCTTTAAAGATATTATGTTTTTATGAAAATGTGAATGTGTGTTGTATTTATAGTCCAAAAAGAAAAAGTAAAGGAATTTCGAAAGAGAATTCTTGCAGGAAACTTGAACATAGAACACCCAGGAAATGAGAATCTTTTTTTAATTAATTTTACCTTAAAATATTGTTTAAATTTTGTTTCAATATTTTATTTCAAGTGTATAAATATATTACAAAAGTATAGAATTCATGCAAGTTACAAAATTTTACATAAAATGATCACTCTATTTACTCTGAACATTTGTTGAAGGCGGGTTTGCGATAGCTTCCGGCCTTAAAGACTTTTCGATAAATCTGGGTAATTCGAAGGCAGCTCGATGAACAGCATCGCTGTAATATCGCATTTCCATCGACTCCAATTCTTGATCCGTGAATATCCTTTCTGGTTTTTGAAAGTCTGTTTGCTGAAATCAAGTTTTTTTGTCAAACGTAATTGAATATAAAATATATTGAAGGTTTTTTTTTAAATTAAAAATATTCAAGAATCTTTAGAACTTTTTCTTCTTCTTTATGTTTTTTTTCGAAGATACTTATTATTTTAGGTTCAAAAGTAAAATTTTATTTTGTAAAAAATCGACTACTTACTTGATTAAGACTACCGAGAACAAACCCAATTTGTCCTGTGGGGTAAGTTGGTACAGAAGCAATTCCGTAGGAACAAATTGGAAACACTGATCTGCAATGATGCAGGGTTTGTTGTACAAAATTTAAATTGGCCCATGCAGTTCCTGCTTGACTACAAATTAACCCACCAGGTTTTAAGGCAGATTTCATGAGAGTAAAATAGGTAGATTGAAAAAGAGATTCGGCTGGACCTGAAAAAAGAAGAAATGTCTTGGAATTATAAAAAAAAATTTTAATGGGGTTTGCTGTATATTTTCAAATACATTTTTTTCTAGTAAAATTAAAAGAGCACTAAAAATTGAATATAATTACTTGAGGAAAGCTGTTTAAAATAATTTTGAATATGTTTTTTTAATGTTTAAAAAATATACTATTTAAATTTTTTGGTGGAAGATGTACTCTGATTGGGCCAGCGTCGGAAGTAAACACGTGTCTGATTAGCGCAGTTGAAGGGGGAATTAATATGGCCGTTAGTGATTGGAGTAAACATAACCATTATTCTGATTGGTTCAGCGTTTTGCAGAATATGACTTTTCAAGGTCACAGAGTTCTTTGAATAGGCTTTTCGATACTTTTTTAAAAATATTTTGTTTTCATAAGTGAAGCATTCAAAAATGTTGTTAAATGTAATAATTTTTTTAAAGAATTTTATGCAGTATTTAAAAAGATATTATCTAAAATTCATGCACCAGCCCCATTACATTTTATGTGTTTAGTCTCTTTATATATTTATATTTTTTTACTTACCAACAGGATCACAACTATCGGTAATAATAACGTCAAATTCGCCCTTATGCTGCTTCATAAATTCGAAACCGTCTCCGACATTTAAATTAAGTTTTGGATGTTCGAGGCCTTTTCCCATGAAAGGCAAATATTTTTTGGATACTGCAATAACCACGTCGTCAATTTCTACTTGGGTGATGCGTTCGACTCCTGGATGTTTTGCAACTTCACGTGCTACTCCACCATCTCCTCCACCAACTATTAAAACCTTTTCAAATAAAAAAATTATGTTGATTTATTAGGTTTCATAACAAATTCATCAAATAAACAAAATTATTAGCCGCACCTTACAGTATCTTATAAATTAATTACTTGGTTGTTGTAGGTAAGGGAATTTCAGAAAGTCAGGGAAGTCAGGGAATTTTGGATAAACTGAAGTTGAAGTTAATTTGATTACTTTGTTGGAAATTCATCAATTTTGTTTAAAAGCCATTGTTTTTGTTGAAAATTCAACTGTTTTGTTGAAATGTTGTCTCTTCAGGTTGGAAATTCATTTATTTTGGTAGAAGTTGCATCTTCTTTGGTTACAAATCACAACAATCTTCTTGGTTGAAAATTGATCTTTTAGTTGAAAATTAATTTCTTTGGTTGAAAATTCTTTTTTTTTTAATTGAAAATTAATTCTTTTCACTAACAACTAACTATTCCATTTTTTGTCAAAAATTTATCTTTTTTGATAGAAATGTAATTTTTTCGTTGAAAATCCATCGATTTGGTTGAAAATTTAATTCTTTTGTTGCAAATTTATTTCATTTAATTGAAAATTTGATTTCACTGAAAATTTAAATATTCTATTTTAAGATAAAAATATATCTGTTTTAGGTGAAAATTCAACTATTTTGTTGCAATTTCATCTTTTTGGGTAGAAAAGTAATCTTATTAGTTGAAACTTTATCTTTTTGGTTAAAAAATCATTTATATGGTTGAAAATGTAACTATTTTGTTGAAAATTCGTTTTTTTATTGTTGAAATTTTGTCCAACTGAAAATTTTACTAGGTATTCTATTTCTGTTGGATTTTTTTTTCAGTTAAAAATTCCTGTTTTTTGAAGATTCATTATTTTAGTTACAAGTTCATTTCTTTAATTGAAAATTTAACTATTTTGTTGAAAATTCGTTTCTTTTTTAGTTAAAAATTAATTTTGTTGAAAATTGATTTGCTCCTGCTTGGAAATTAATTGTTTTAAGGCAAGATTCTACTTTGAACGCGGGGAAAAAATGCGAAAAAAATGCTATTTTTGTAAATTAAAAAAAAATTAAGAAAGATATTGATGTAGGGTTTATTATGCCTAATAAATATACTCTTAAAATACATTTTAAAAAATTTTCTAGTTTATTTTATGCGCTCTATATACATTTAAATGGCACTTGAATACAACGTCTCGAAACCACGTTTTTACGGCTTGTTAAAAAAATCTCCGAAACTACCGAATCGATTGGTCTGAAATTTTACCACATATTCTATACATATACATCAACCGGTGGTAGCAGATTTATATGAAAATTTTTATTTTTACGATTATTTTTTGCAAAAAATAAGCAAAGAAAAAAAAGATTTTTAATTCTTTTTTTTCGAATTGCCACCATTTTTTTGCATGTAAATGAAAAAATCTGATACCACCGGTTGATGTATATGTATAGAATATGTGGTAAAAATTTCAGACCAATCGATTCGGTAGTTTCGGAGATTTTTTAACAAGCGGTAAAAACGTGGTTTCGAGGCGTTGTATTCAAGTGCCATTTAAATGTATATAGAGCGCATGAAATAAACTAGAACATTTTTTTAAATGTATTTTAAGAGTATATTTATTAGGCATAACAAACGCTACATCAATATCTTTCTTAATGTTTTAAAAAAAATTTACAAAAAGAGCATTTTTTCGCATTCTTTTCACGCGTTCAAAGTAGAATCCTGCCTTAACTGAATATTTAATTCTTGCATTTTTGGTTCAAAATTTGTCTCTTTTAGTTGAAAACTCAACTATTTGGTTGAAAAATATGTATTTTACGTATGTCTTGCGTAATTTGTGGTGAAAAATAATTTGGAATTTAAAATTTAATATAAAAAAAAGTTTAAACGTAGCATTGAAGTCTCCTAAAGAATAATAATAGATAAAGAATAATCAATTTTAAGTTATCGTGTCATTTTTAACGATACATTTTGTCCCTCATCACTGAAAGTCTTCAAAATAAATGTAGAAAAAACCTTTTTATTTGCATTAGCATTATTGACCTTCTAGATGTAAGGTTGTTCTTAATTTCTTATATCTAAAAGAAGAATTTATAACGGTCAGGGAAAATGTAAAATTGGTCAGGGAAAAGTCATTGAAAGTCAGGCAATTTCGGATTTTGTAGCAACCCTTAATTACTTTTTATTTAAAAAAAATTAGTTTATATCAGGGAGGAGGGGATGAAAACATGGAAATGTCACAAAATTAAAGTTTTATCTCAGTTTTTAGTGATGTAAAAATTTTCAAAATCGATAGGTGCTGCGGGATTCGAACCACCGACAGTACCTTTGCTTTCGTTATTTACGCCTTAGCTCACCCGAGCATACTGTCTCCCAAGTAACTTGGAATTTAAAATTGAATATAAAAAAAATGAAAGTTTAAAATTAGCATTGAAATCTCCTAAAGTCTGAATAATCAATTTTAAGTTATCGTATCATTTTTAACGATACATTATTTTTCTTCGTTTGGAATCTTTCCTATTAAATTTATGTACACGTAATTCGAAACTTTTAAGCTTGAAATTAACGTTTCCTATAAACTAAATAAATAAGTAGAATGTGACAATAAGTTTATTGAAAATTTTTTAATATCAACTTGAAAAATGGCAGACGAATCAAATCTTGAACCGAAATTCCCTGTTACTTTTCTGCTTATTCTCAGATTTGCAAATTATATCTAACTGTAACTAATATTAATATTACTTTTTCAAAGAACACATCTAAAATACACTCCATAAATATTGCAATAGGTTTTTAATTTGCATACATATAGTGTGATTATATCCTTGAAAAAAATAAAAATTACAGATTTTTAATGTTAAAATTGAAATTCTTTATAAATGGCTGAGAAACATTAAAATAGTTAAAGACAAGTTAGATTCAATTTTCTTACATTTTTTGGGCTGGGATGACTACAAAGTGGCAAATATGCTATCATCTCTTGATACGAGAATTCATCACTCTCGACACACTGGATAATTCCATCCAAAATTAGAGCCCGACCATGCGATTTCCTAAATAAATAATTGCACAATCATTTTTATGAAAATTAAGTAACTAGGTTAAAAAATATAAATTCTCGATTTTCAAAAAACAAGGAGTCCTACTCTTTTTTAAACAAATAAATTTATATGCTAAGAGATCGTACACAAGTCTACACATACATATTCAAGAATCTAAAAATTATATTTGACACTGTTTCAATTTGATTAAAGAAGCTTAAAATTGAAGACAAACAAACGGAACAGTTTGCAATTTTTAATGCAATTGTTTGCAACTTTATTATAACTTTGAAAAATTCAAAATTATGGTATTAACATTCAACGTTTCAAAATTGCTTTAATTTCTTTTTTGTTTTGTTTTATGTTATATTATTATTACTTATTATTATTTTTAAAAAAATGTTGAATATTTATTATTATAATGAATTTTTAATTTGTCGCCAATGTGCACAGCGTGAAAAAGCTGTGGATAAGTATCATGTTGTTTCTTCGTTACCTTTCCGTTACTTATTTTTTAATTATGAAAAATTCTAAAAAAATGAAAATTTTTCATTGATCAGAATTTCTGAATAATGTGCACCCAAAAAATAGACCGAAAAATGGTCCGAACCGTAAAACAGAGTTTAAGTTCAACTCTTTTTTTTGTTAAATTTATTTGTTAACTTAGAAGAGACTTAAACAATTGAAAATTGAAACCGTTTGAAATTAAATTTTTTTGATAAGAAGCGTTTTGAGTTTATCAATTGTAAATAAAATTTAATTAATAATTTTAAAAATTGAACTGTAGTTCCAATATTCAAAATTAAACAATTAATTTAACAAGAATGCTCAATGTCTGTTCAAAATTTAACAATTTACAAATTTTAGCGTTACAAATTGAATAGTTAGAATAGTTAAATTTTCCACCAAATACATGATTTTCAACTAAAATTATGAATCTTCAACCAAAAAAAATGAATTTCCAATCAAGTAGTTCAACTTTTAACCACATAGTTGTGTTTTCAACCAAAGAAACATGATTTTTCAATGAAATATGTAATAGTTGATATTTCAACTAAAAATTATTTTAATTTTGAATACAAAATTGTTGAATTCTACCAAAAAAGACGAATTTTCAACAAAATAGTTGAATCGAAAACCAAAAAAGATGATTTTCTAACCAAAAAAATTAAATTTCTACCAAAACAAGTGAGTTTTCAAACCTAAAAGACGAATTATCAACCGAAAATGGGATAGTTAAACTTTAAGTTAAAAAAATTGTTTCTGAAAAAAGGAATTCACAACAAAACAGTTAAATTTTCAAGCAAAGAGATCAATTTCCAACCAAAGTAATGAATTTTTAAGAAAGTAGTTCAACTTTTAACTCAGTAATTAAATTTTAAACCAAAAAGTATTTTTATTTTTAATAAATAACAGTTGTACTCTACCAAAACAACGAATGTGAACTGTATTTTCAACAACAACAAAGAAACGAATTTTCAGCAAAATAGTTAAATTTTCAACCACAGAGATGAACAGTAGTTAAATAGTACTTGAATAGTACTTGAAGCTTGAAAAAAACAGATTAATTTTTAACAAAACATTTGCATTATAACAAAAAAAAATGCTACCAAAAGAGATGGATTATCAGGGACGTTTGAAATATCCCGAAAAATAAAGTTCTCATCACTGGAATATTCCCGAAAAAGAAAATATTCAAAATATCATAATCCAGAAATTCCAAGTAGCCGACAATCTAAACAATTAAGAAATTGTTAAATGATAAAATGAAAAAATAAAATACTTTTATTTAATGAGCACATATTTTGTTTTATTTATAATTTTATTCTTTATTTATTATTAAAGCAGTTTTTTAATTGTTTAGGTTCGAGTATTTTGTAATACGGAAATTTTCTTGTATCGGCAATATAATATCGGATATTTTATAATGTCGTAACTTAAAAAATTTTATAAAAAAAAAAAAAAAATAAAAATTATTCATTTGATAATCGTTGAATTTTTTATTGTTCTAATTTAAAATTGCTTAAAATGATATAATTTCGAACAATTACAAATTTATTTATTGATTCTTCAATTTAAAGAATTGGAAATGATAGCATGGATTAATTTTTTTTTAACCAGAAAATTTTGAACTGTTCAATTTATAGAAGTTAAAGATTTTTTATTTTGCAGTTTAACGGCATTTAATTTTAAATTGTTTCCTTGAAAAGTGTTAAAAGCTTCCAATTTACATGTGTAAATTATTGAGCGTTTGAATTTAAAATTTCTGATTAAAAAAGTTTTTAAGCTTCAATTAAAATTAAAGAGTTACATTTGTAATGCTTTAATTTGCAGTTCAGTTTTGATTACCGCAAATATAAAAATTTGCAGCTCTAAACGTCCGAATTTTTAAATTTCAATGACCGTTAAATTTTTTTTTGCGAACCGGGAAAAAACCGGGAATTTTTTTCCTCTATTAAAATGGCCACCCTGACAACAGTGGGTAATTATCGATCAAGACTATTCCTTAGAAATTTGTTTTTCCTAATGGGATTTTACTATATAGCCTGAGAATATTTTTTATAAACATTTAGACAGTTTTTTTAAAAGAAGAAAAAGACATCATAAAGTTATAAACCAGAAACGTTGATCCATAATTACCAAGAATGACGGTACTTACACATATTATGAAAAATCTATTGTGTAACCCTTCAAGCGTAAAAAGTACTCTATGAGCGTGAAAGTGCCCTTTGTACCCAATTTTTTATCCCATATGGACTCTTCTGATAAGTAAAAACTCGTGACTTCCAAACGCGGGTGAGGTCCTCATAATTTTATAAATAATTATTTTAAAAACTTACGTTTCTACGACCAAAACATCCTGATATTTCGATCTTTCTCGGTGGAGGACTTGTTTGACCTCCAAAGAAAGGGAAATCCCCGGCCAGAGTTCATTGATTTCACTGAACCATCCTTGTTTTAGTGCATCCATTTTCACATGCACTCACCTGTTCGCTGGCCCAAGAACGACTGAAATGCAACACTGACTTGCATTAGTCAGTAAGGAAAATACGATAATTTATAATGCAGTCAAACACGTTTCACGGCCCCTCATGAGCTCGTTTATTTTTATTTTTATTTTTTTTTTCATTGTACAGTGAACCTCCAACTGCTTTGGTTTTTCTGACCCCTCCATCAATCGTTAAACAAAATTCTATTTTCTTCCCTTCGGTTTTATCCAGTTACGTCTGGTTATATCCAGCATTCAAAGGAAATAACGTCCTGGATTTGAAGGATCCTGTATTTAATTTGAATTTGGAACACTCAAAAAAATGTCTGGTCAAATCAACCAGAATTCTGGTTAAATATGGCCTTACTATTTTTTCTGGTTAAAGTAATCAGAATTCTGATTATTTTAATCAGAATTTCTGGTTAATTTAAACGGAATTCTGGTTAATTCAACCATAATTCTGGTTAGTCTAACCAGAAAAAATAGTAAGGGCATATTCAACCAGAATTCTGGTTGATTTAACCAGACATTTTTTTGAGTGAACTCATTGCAATTCCCAGGTATAACAGTTACGTATAGCTTATACATAGTGGACAAGACAATGATATTTTTCATTTGTTATATATAAATTTTTCTGTATAAAACAAATGAAAAATATCAGTTTTTTGTGTACTATATATAAACTATATACAGTGGTGTAGTCCTAAAACAAAAAGTGGCCTCGCGGTATACTTTCCATAAACTACGTTACAAGTAGAAATAATGTAACGAAACATTGACAACTTAAACCCGATAAGAAAATCCAACTATATTTTTGGGTAAAAATGTATTTTTGTTGTTGAAAAGTTTACTATCGTATATATTTTTTTGATTCGGAATTCATCTCGTTTGATTAAAAATTCGATTAATTGGTTGACTATTTAATTATTTTGTTGAAAATGCATTGTTAAAAAGTCCTCTTTTTTTATCAAAAATTCAACTAATTTGTTAGAAATTAATTTTTTTAGTCGAAGGTTCATCTCTGTGGTGGAAAATTAAATTAATTTGATGAAAATTTGTTTCATGTTTGCTTGAAAATAAATTTTTTATAATTTTAATTAAAATATTCCATTTTTGGTTAAGAATTTATCTTTTTCGGTTGAAAATATAACTATTTCGTTACAAATTTATCTTTTTTAGTTGAAAGTTCAACTTTTTGGTTGAACATTCATGTATTTTGTTGAAAAATCGTCTTTCTTGGCAGAAATTTAATCTTCTTGGTTGCAAATTTATACTTTTTGGTTCAAAATGCAAATTTTTGCTTGAAATATCAACTGGTACACGCTTCGTTGAGAATTAATTTTTTTTTTGGTTGGTTGATTATAGGTAAAAATTCAAACTGCTTGCTTTTAAATGAACTTTTATGTTAAAAATTCTACTTTTTACCTTGAAAATTCAACACCTTGGTATACCATTAAACAATTTGGTTGAAAATTAAAGTTCTTGGATGATAAATCATATTTTTGGGTTGAAAATACAACTTTTTTGTAGACAATTCGTATTTTTGGCTTAAAATTAAATTGAACTATTCCATGTTTGGTTAAAACTTTATTCTGTATAAGTTAAAAATGCAACTATTGGGTAGAAAAATAGTGTATTTTGTTGGAAAGTTATATTTTTGGGTAAAAAACTATTTTTCTTTATTGAAAATTCAACTATTTGGCAGAAAATTCATACATTTTGTTAAAAGGTCGTCTTTTTGGATAGAAACTTATTCTTGTTTGTTGAAAGTTCAACTACTTGATTTAAGCTTAAATGCTTTAGTTTTTTGTAGAAAATTCATTTTTCATGGTACAAAAGTCATCTTTATCTTCGTCGAAAATAAACTTCTTGATTGACTTTTAATATTTTTTGTTTGAAAATTCGACCATTTGATTGAAAATGCATCTTTGTATGCTGAAAATTCAACTATTTAGTTCCAAATTCAACTATTTTGTTAAAAATCTAATTATTTTTGGAAAATTTAACTATTTTGTTAAAGTCATCGTTTTTGGTCGAAAATTCAACTACGTTGTTAAAATCTCATCCTTTTGGATTGAAAATTCATCTTTTATGGTAGAAAAGTCAACCTTCTTGGTTGAAAATGTATCTTTCTTGGTTGAAATTTAATTTTTTGTTCTTGAATATTCGTCTTTTTGTGTTGAAATTTCATCTCTTTGGGTAGAAAATCTTTTTTGGTTGAAAATTCAACTATTTTGTTGAAAATGCAATATATTTCGGCTTGAAATTTCAGGAATTTAAGGTGTTTTGTATTGAATTCAATATGTTATAAAAAATTGGTAACATAGTTTATGGATGGCCCATAACTGACAAAATTTTCCGTGTGACAAGAAAGTGGTTCGGGCCGCCGGGCCTTCAAAAAAAGTTCCCTGGCGGCGCTAGGCCTCGACTACAACACTGACTATATAAATTTTTTACCTGGGTTTGTAGTGTAATAGAATGGGTCGAAAATCCCTCTTTTCAAATAGCAAATTCAAATAGTGGGTAAAACTTGTATCTGCAAAAAAGTTGATAACCCTCTAAATTTTCGTTCCATCGGATATCTTCAGTTTTGTGTATATGGATTGGAAAATTCTAATTTTGGAAATTTAAACAAAAAATTCCTGCGTGCCAAAAAATTATCTTGAATTTTTTCTGTAAACATCAAAACAGTTTTTGGTATTGAATAATAACATAAAATTAGAAATTAAAAAAATAGTGCTCAAATTAAAACTTTCTTAAAATGTAAAAAAAGCAACAGTTTTTTGGATTATGTTAACTGCACATTTTAAAGTACAATTTAAATATGTCGCGACTGAAATTTCTTCAACTAGAACCGAAGGAATATGCCATTCTTTTACTATGATACAAAAAAAGTTTTTCGTGGGGTGCAAGACCTAAGAATTGTTCAAAAACGCCAAATTCACAATTTTGTAACCAGGAAACTTTTTTTTCATAATAAAAAAACGGCGTTTTTCTTCGATCCCTCAACATAATTTTGCCTATAGCAACCTACAAGAAGCCTACAGGAAATATATTATTTTTAATTTTCAAACATTTGTATTCCGGTCCACTCTAATGTTCAGTTGTCGAAAAAAGTAGAAATATGCATTTCTTGAAATTAAGATTACTCGAACATGATCATTAAAAGAAAAAATAAGGCGCAGCTTTCATGAATCTTATTTACATTTTGAAAAGTGTTCACTAGATTGTAGTTTCCAAATTATATTTTCTTTTAATTATTCCTTGATTATTATGATTATTAATGTTCTTACTTTTTCCATTAACAGCTTACAATAAATTATTATAAAAATAATTGAAATGGAGGTAATTAAGTGATGATGTAATTTAGAAAGAATTTTTTTCTGAGCTTTGCATTCTATTTTTCTGAATGTATATCGTTCAAGATAATGTACCCCGTGATAATTTGGCTGAAAATTTATTTATTTTGTTGAAAATTTAACTATTTTTTAAAAAAGTCATATTTTTTGGTAAAAAATTCAATTACTTGGTCGAAAGTGGAACTACTTTGTTACAAATTATTTTTTGTTTGTTGAAGATTGATCTATTTAGTTGAAAATCTAACTATTCCATTTAAAAAAAATTAATCTTCTTGGTTAAAAATTCAAAATTTAGGTTGAATGTTGAACTCGTTTGTTACAAATTCATTTCTTTTAAGATTCATTATTTTAGTTGTTTGGTTGAAAATTGAACTATTTTGTTGAAAATTCGTACTTTTTGGTAGAAAATTAATCTTCTTGTTTGAAAATTCATCTTTTTTGTTGGTTATACGTATGCAACTGTTTGGTTGAAAGTTAATTCGTTTTGGTTTAAATGAACTGTTTTTTATTTAAAATTAACAACTTTTTGGTTGAAATATCAACTATTACATGCTTTGAATTCACTTTTTTTGGTTAAAATACCAATTATTTGCATTAACGTTAAAATACTTTTAAAAAACGCATTTTTGTTCTTGTTAAAGATTCGTCATTTTTGTTGAAAATTCATAATTTAGGGTCAAAAATTGAACTGTTTTGTTGAAAATTAGTCTTTTTGGCTTGAAAATTCAACAATTTGATAGAAAATTAAACCATCTGATTAAATTTGTTGTTGAAAAGTCTAATTTGTGGTTGAAAATTCAACTATTTGGTTAAAAATTCAACTATTTGGTAGAAAATTAACTTTTTGGTTGAAAAATCATCTTCTCGGGTTGAAAATTCAACTACTTTGTTGAAAGTGGAACTACTTTGGTAAAATTTCATTTTCTAGATTTACCTCTTTGGTTTAAAATGTAATTTTTGTTTGAAAACTCGTTTTTTTGTTAAAAATTAATTTTCTTTTTGAAAGTTTAAATTGTACATTTTTGATTGGAAAGTTATCCTTTAGAAGTTGAAAATTCAACTATTTGGTAGAAAATTCATGTGTTTTGTTGAAAATTCGTCTTTTTGTTTAGAAAATTAATCTTGTTTGTCGAAAATTCATCTTCTTTGTTAAGGATTCAACTAATTCCTTAAAAATTCATTTTTCTTGATTAAAAGTTCATTTATTTGGTTGAGGAGTTAACTATTTTGTTAAAAATGCGTTTTTTCTTTTATATCAACTGGTTGAAAATTCGCCTTTTGATAGAAAAGTCATCTTTCATGATAGAAAAGTCATCTTTCTTAAGGATCGTCCATATATAACGTAAGACGTTTTTTTTGTTTGAATAAAGACAAGAATAAAATTGCTGTGAAGTTGAAAAGGACCCTTAGTTGACCCTTAGTTGAAAATTCAACTTTTCGGGTTGAAAATTCAACCGTCTTCTAAAAATGTTGTCTTTTTGGCTCATAAATTCAACTGTTTTTAGTTGATTTTTAATATCGTTCATTTTAAAATTTCAAAATGTAATTGTTAGCGCATCTTTTTAGTTTGGAAATTCAACTATTTTGATAATGTCGTATTTTTTGGTTAAAAGTCGTCTCTTTTGCTTGAAAGTTAAACTATGTATTTGGTTGTCAGTGCAACTTTTTGGTTAAAAATTAATTTGTTGTTATTGAAAATTCGTCCTTTTGGGGTCGAAACCCATCCCTTTTGGTAAAAATTTTGTGACATTGATAATTCAACTATTCCTTTAAAAATGCTATATACTCCGGCTTGAAATCTTAGGAATTTAAAGTGTTTCATATTGAATTCAATATTGTATTTGCATTTCTTTGATTAAAAATAAAAGTGTATTCCTCTGTTTTCGTGAAAAAAGTACCCTACTTCACCTATTTAGAGAGAATTTTGGGCTACGTTATTTTTCGGCGGGGGGGGGGGGGGAAAAATAGCATCAACTTTTTAAGCCCCCGGGGCTTTTTCTTATTTCTGGATTTCCATTCATATCACTAAAGGGTGTCATTCCATATAAGAGCCTAAACAAAATCTTGTACAAAATAATTTTCATTGCCTCAAAAATTCTCTGAATTCGAGATACGTATAACACAGTAAAATGTTAAAAAAAATGGAAAAAGTTGGGTTTTTGAAAATATAGAATAATTTTAAAAAGTAGAATAAAATACTTAATGAAACAAAATAACACTTTCATATTTCTCGCTTTGCATTTATGATTAGGAAGTTTAACAAAGTTTAAATTAAATGTCACTGGAACTATTTATAACTCAATCAATTTTGTTGCAACTTTGCTAGATTTAATGTTTTTTCTTGTATTTTATCAGAAAAGATTAATTTTTAAAATTGGGGTACACGAGATCATGTATTTTTGCTTTCCTGAATATCTATGAGTAGATAGGCAGGGAGCGGCCTAATTACGAAATTCTTAGCTTACCGACATGGAGACCGTTCCACAGCTGAAGTGGTTCCTGTCCGTGCTAAGTTTCTAGAATGTTCTCGAAGGGTCCAGATGACGTCACAAAATGATATTGCGCAATTGTGAGAGGCGAATTTAAGTAAATAATTTCAAGGTTATTTATTATCGCTATTAAGCATTTGGCGTAAACACTTTCCAGGTAATACTTGTATTGGTCCTTGAAATTTCTACTGCATCTTCACGCTTTAAATAAATAAAGGACTTTTTAAATTAAATTTATTATCCATAAGGAAGCAATAAATCATCCTTGTTTTTCTCATAACTATATGATGCAGTAGAAATTGCAAGGACAAATCAAAATATAACATTGATTCGCAAATTCGTCTCTCACAATTGCGCAATACTTAGCAAGGACACGAACCACTTCAGTTGTGGAACGGTCTCGATGTCGGTAAGGTAGGAAGTTGTATTTAGAACGCTCCATGCCTATCTACTTCTGTTTCCTCTTACTAAAACTAAATTATTGGTATTACATATATTTTATTTACATAATTTATTCTACTTAATTTCCCAATTATCATATTATATTTTTATTAAAGGAATTATGGACGCTTTATGGTATTAATTCGTTTTTTATGCAACTGCAGTGTCCGTTTAAGGAAAAGTGCGCCCCAAGTATTTACATTTTTAGGTGCATCCTTCCCCTTCTTCAAACTTTTTAAATATATTTTTCGACGTATTTTCTGTAAAATCTCCTCAAATTATGTTACCAAATATGTTAAGTAATGATCATTTTATAGTCGATATTACTTGTTCATTTTATAAGTACATATTATATGAAAAAATGTTCAGTGTGGACGTTTAATGGCAAAAAGAAATACATAATTTCTTCTGTTAATTTTCCTGCAATTATGTTGCCAATGATGCAATGTGATACCAATAAAAGCCTATGGTGATCATTTGTTTATATAATTTGATTTTTTTCAGCAATGACAATATTTTGCGATTATTTCGAAAAAAATCACATTAAAGACGACACTACTTTCTTACAATTGTCCGTACGTTTTGACCCCCCCCCCCATCTTACCTAAGTTTTATCGACTAAATTTTTTCATGAATTTATTTACAGGTAATCAAAAAATAATTTTAGAAGAATCGGGAGGGGGGTGTAAAATATTACTATTACTTATGAATTAACAGATTAATTGAACTTTCAACCAAGTATAGTTGAATTTTGCACAATAAAAGAAATTTGAATTTTTTTTTTTTTCACAGTATTTTCGATAAATATAACCAAAATGACAAGTCCTATCAAAAAATAGTTTGGGAAAATTTAATAGGACTTTTTAAAAGCTATAATTACTTTCTGAGACATTTTCCCCTATTTGCGTCGTTTGGCTTAAAGTTAGAATTTTCGATACATTAAACCAAAAAACGAGTCCTATCAAAAAATGGTTGAAAACAAAATGGTAGATATTTTGAAGAGCTTCAGTTCTTCTTCTAACCTTTTTTCACGTATCCGTCGTCGTTTCGCGTAAGCATGGAATAGTCGATTTTTGGATAGCATTTTCTATGGATAAAACCATGACCGTTGTCAATGAATTAAATACTGGTTGAAGATCTCGTTCTTTCTTTTAGGTTTTAGGAGCTAAAAAAAGTGTGCTAAAGCTCGATTTGATCCGTTCACTTTTTCGAGAGTTATCGTATTTACGGGCGGACTGACGGACAGACAGACGCCATCGCCAAAACTTGATTTTCGGCTTCCAGGGGTCTCAAAACGTGGAGATCAGTTGAAAAACTGTGGTGTGAAATTTCGGACAATTCTAATACTTTCTCAATCATAAATGATGAGAATTTAAAAATGAAATAGTTGATATTTTTATCAAGAAAAGATTTTAAGGTTGAATGAAGAACAGTTGAATTAAACGAAAAAGGACAAATTTTGAACAAAATATTTAAACCCTCAACCAATAAACTTTAATTTTCGACTTAACAGTTGCAATTTTAACCAAAAAGATGAGCTTTCTGTGAAATAGTTGAATTTTCAACCACATAGTTAAATTTTCACCCAAAGATTTGATTTTGCAAACAAGAACATTAACTTTCTACCAGAAAAGACAGCTTTTTAACAAAATACATACATTTGTAACCACATAGCTGAATTTCCAACCAAGAAGATTAATTTTCTACCAAAAAATATGAATTTTCAACAAATTACATCAATTTTCAACTAAATAGTTTGAACAATGGATCTGGTGTTGAAATTTCTACAAAATTGTTAAATATCCAAGTCAAAAAGGTGAATGTTCTATAAAACAGTTGAATTTTCAACCCAAAAATATGTATTTCAACAAAAAAGTTGAATTTGCAGTCAAAAAAATTAATTTTTAATAAAAAAAGGAATTTTCAAATAAAATCATGAATCTTCAACCAAAAAAAAGTTTCATTCTCAACCAAACAGTTGCATTTTAACGCAAAAAAATGATTTTCTACCAAAAAAGACGAATTTTCGACCAAATACATAAAATTTTTTAGCCGTGTAGTTCAATTTTCTACCAAATTTTTGAATTGTCGATCAAAAAATACGATTTTGTTACAAAACTGTTGAATTTTCAACAATACAGTTAATTTTCAAGCGAAACAGTGAAATTTCTACAGAAAGAGATCCATTTTCGAATCAAAGAGATGGATGTTCAAGAAAATAATTGAAATAAAAAAAAATTTGTAGTCAAGAAAGGAAAAAATTTTTAATCAGACTGTTGAATTTTCAAGCCAGATACGAATTTTCAAGAAAACAGTTGAAATTTGAACCAAGGCGTATGACTTTTTAACTAAATTGTTGAATTTGCAACAAAATAATTCAATTTTAAACCAAATAATAAAAGTTTTTACCAAAAAAGATGAATTTTTCACCAAAAATTTCACAGTAGACTTTGCAACTGAAAAGAATAAACTTTCAAACAAGAATAGTTAGATTTTCGTATTGGGTTCCATTAATTCAGTTCGCATTTAAGTGCGGAGAAATCAGAAAAAGAGGGGAATAGGGCAAAGACTGTGAAGCCTGCGATAAATAATTAGGAAGTTTGATAATTTATACTTTTAAATTCGAACTGCACATACGTTTAATACGTGAAAAATGTTGTGACACTATTTTTTCAAATTTGTGACACTATTTACACTATTTTTGATCTCTGAATATAAGTGCGTCCGAGGCCTGAAAGTATAAAACTAAATAATCATTGGCATTGATAATTCATTTTCAATGCTTGAATTATAATTTTTGAATTAAATTATCAATGATTAAAGTAAAAATAATGATGAATTTCCAAAAAACCCTTGTTTCCAAAATTTTAAAAGTGCGAATGCCTACATTTCGGATACACAGCAAGTACAGTATGGTACGCGTGGCTCAATGCGTTATCCCAAAAAAAATGAAGCACTTGAATATACGTACGTTACGTCAGAAAAGCCGGTTTCTCAGATAATATTTAGAGCTCGTACTGTACTAAGCGGAAGCTTAACCGAGACTGATGGATCGGTAAAATTTCAACAGTCAGAGCTCTCAAGATAATGACGGAAGAGATAATGAGCATTACCCTTACCCCTGGGGTCCCGAACTTTGAACGTCCCGCTGCGGGGTGTGCGGGACATTATAATGATTTCAAGTTTCTTCCGATTTTCTTCTGATTTTTGAGGCATTTGAAGATTTTCTTCGGCATACCTTGTTGGACGTATTTTTCCCGAATCTGAAGGAATTCTGAATTTTTCTAAAAATTTCAGGGTAAATTTTGGGTAGTATTAACTCTGTCTTTTTGAACTGCAATATAAACTCGAAAAAGAATGCTTCTTTTTATCTCAGGGTGTCTAGCTACCAGGTAAATTCGGTAATTTTCTCGAGAGCGGATCCGGGAAATCTGCTGTCATAAATTTAAATAAATTTTTTTATTTTCTGCGTTAAATTACTAATGCCAACATAAAAGTCAAATTACAAAGAAGATTTTTTAATTTGCATTAGGATCGATAATTTTTTTTGTTCTGCATTAAATTTTTGTAATGAAAAATAGATTTTTTTATGTTTCGTCCCGGACTGACTCACTGGACTCTCTGGTAAGGCAATGTAAATCAGTCCTGCCCAATGGACTTACTGACTAGTCCACTGAGTCAGTCCGGGATGAAAGAAAAATCTATTTTTTATTTTAAAAAAAAATTTAATTAAATGCAGAAAAAAATAATAAAAACTATCGACCCAAATACCCATTAAAAATCTTTTTTACACTTGCAATACTTCGGTAAATTAAAAACAATATCTTCCGAAAAACCAGCAAAGATGTCATTTAACTACGAAAGTCAAACTAAGAGCTTATGTTGTTTTTTTGGTCTCATTTCTGCATTGTTTTTGTCCATATGCTTGTTATCTTCAAAGACGTAATTTGGGACTTTTTTTCTAGTAAATTTCCGATTGTATTATGGTCCTGCGCTTTTGCATGGGTCCGTTGCAGTAAAAGAAAAAAATTCCCTGTAATTTCACGGATAACAAAAAATTTGTCACTATTGACGTTTACAAATTCGAACTTTTAAAGCTGAAAATTGTGTTACTTAAAGCAATCAAGTGAAAACTGAACTAAAAATTAAAGCACTCAAAGTTTAAGTCAATAATTTTCCAATTGTTATTTACACATCAAAATAAAAAAAATTGAATTAAAAATTAAAAATTCAACAAAATGAAACAATTAAAATTCTAACGTTAAAAGTTTAAATTTAGATTTATATTTCAAAAAACTCAGTTTCATATTGTATAGTTTTGCATATTTGATTTACAATTGCTAATTAAAAAAAACAATAAAATATTTATAAATTTTGAAAAAATGTCCTTTCTGTAATTAAAAAAAAATTTCAAATTGCATGGGTTAAGAATGGAATATTTTGGACTGAAACAATATTTGAACATACGATTTGAAATTGAATAGAAACGTTTAATTCTGAATCTATTAATTTAAAATTTAAAATAGTTTATAAAGTTTCAATCGGACGTTCACATTTGTTTACCTAATAAGTCTTTAGAATTGAAACAGTTCAATTTTTAACGTTTATATCTGTAAATTGTTTAGATTAGAAATTGTCTTCTAAAATTAATTTCTTTTTTTTTTCCCCGGTCTCCAAATTCCATGTAATTTCCCGGTCGATTGTTTTCAGGTTTTGATTTACATAAAGTATTTATTTGTACTGACAAATTTTTAATTAGCATTTTTTTTCTTCAAATTTCACTTTTTATTCATGTTAGTATTTATTTTAGTAATTTTTATACTATTTTTAATTAACACATGTAAGGTGGAAGTTTTTCTAATTAATTTCTTAAAATTTTGTTATGCTTTTTTTTTTGTTTCGGATTGAGTGATATTTAATTTGAAGAGCTTATCCATTCTTTAGGCTATTATAGTATTCTTACAAGACTTTGCCATTCATTAAAAAAAAAAACTAAAAAAACTTAGCGAGATTCTAAAAATAATTCATACCAGCTGCAACACAGAGTTATTTATTTTTTGTTTTAATTGAAAATTTTGGAAGGTTTTAATAAAATTATGAGTTCAAAAATAGAACAGGTAATTTTCAAAATGTGCGTGGGTATCGAATGTTACAAAACTTTTTTATTTTTATTTTTAAAACGAAAAAATATTGAAATTTGATGAAAATGACTGTAAATCGTCAATAGTTTGTTTATTTTAGGTTATTTAACCTTCCAACATCCCAATAATCAATAGTTGTTACGAAAGAATAAGCAAATAATGAAAATAATTTAAAACATGTTTTAAATTTGAATCCACTTCCCGCTACAGTTTAATTTTAAAAACGTTCGCAAGCGCGCGCAGGTTGAGCAGGTGCGCGAAATCCGTGAATCCGTTTCGTAGTTTGACTTTTACCGCCTCACTTTTATGAACATTTCTTCATAAATAAAAATTATTTTTTCCAGAAAAGTGGAAAAAAGTGAAGAAAAAAGGATTGCGAAATTTTGAAAATATATGTTTATCCACTTCTGTGTGGTTATTTCTTCATAAATCGTGAAAAATGGCAATGCTCGCAGAACCTCGACGAAAACAAAAATGGACACTCAACCCACGAGGGAAACATTGGAGCGAGGGTCAGTAGTTTAAGTTATTATTTATGATTTTTAACCATTTTGTTTATAATTATTATGCATTTGAAAGTGTTTTTAACTTTTCCGAACTTCTCAAGTAAATTTTTCGACCGTAAACGGGTTTTGTGGCGATTTGAGAGAGGTTATGTCATGGTGTGCTCTCGTCCTTTTTTTTAGATTCCAACAAATTCGGTCAAAAAATGCTGGAAAAAATGGGTTGGACGAGTGGAAAAGGTCTGGGTGCCAAGGAGCAAGGGATGACAGAACATGTCAGAGTCAAATTTAAGGACGATTCTGCAGGTGAGAAAATTTGACATTTTTTGACTTTTTTTCTGCAATATTTAGGATATTTAGTCGTTTAAATATATTTGTCACATTTAGAATTTATACTCATTTCTAGATTTTTACAGTTAATTTAATTACTAATTGGATTAAAGTGAATATTTGATTATGTCATGGATTTATTTCGGAACAAATCGTTTTTTTTTATTAAACATAACCTGCTTCATTTTTTGCAGATTAATTTTGTTGAAGTCTTTTTAGAATCAATTGTATCATAGTATTTTCATTTTTTTGTTGTTGTAAATTTGGCTCTAGGGTAAAATCGTTCTGTCAGGAGATGAAGGAATTTTTATTTTTCAAATATTGTATTATATACGTCACAATTAAAGTAATTACAAAATGTTATATAAGATACTATGCTAAATTAAAAAAAATTATTTGATAAATTACTATGAATCGTTTTGATGCAATTCCATAGTTCGTTTAGGGTGGTCATCGTTCAGGGAAAATCTGGAAATCAGGGGAAAAAATCTTGCAAAAGTCATTTGAAAGCTTTAAATTTTAATTAAAAATGGTTTAATTCCGTTTATAAAAGATTCGGCCTTAAAAATGTTGTAAGATTAAGATTCTAGTACTTGAATATTAATGGTCAGGGAAAATGAAAAATTGGTCAGGGAATTTTTTTTTTAGTTGCTTACTCCTGACATTTATGTTTTTAGTTAATAATTTTATTACTTTGTTGAAAATTCAACAATTTTGTTAAACAGTCATCCTTTTTGGTTGAAAATTCAACCGTTTTGTTGAAAATTCGTCTTTTTGTGTTGAAAATTCATCTATTCTTTGGAAAATTCGTCTTTTTGGTTAAAAAATTTCATCTGTTTTAGTAGAAATTTAAACTTTTTTGCATAATAATGCAACTGCTTGGTCGAACATTAATATTTTTTGCTTGAATTCAACTGTTTTTGATATAAAATAAAAATATTTCTTGGTTGAAATATCTACTGTCACATACTTTGCTGAAAATTTATTTTTGTTGCTGCAAATTGAACTATTTGGTTGATGGCTAAACCACTTCGTTAAAAAATCATTTTTTAATGAAGATTCATAATTTTAGTTGAAAATGTATGTCATTGCTTGAAAATTCGTATTCTTTTCGTTGAAAATTAATTTTAGTTCAAAAATATTTTAGTTGAAAATTCATCTCTGGTTAAAAGTTTAACTATTTTGTTGAAAATTGATCTTTTTCGTTAAAATTCAACTATATTTTAAAAATTCATGTATTTTTATGGAAATTCGTCTTTTTGGTACAAAGTTAATCCTCTTGGCTGAAAATTAGTCTTTTTGGTTTTAAAATTCATCTCTTTTGATAGAAGTGTAATCTTTTTTGGTTGAAATATCAACTATTACCTTTTTTGTTGAGAATTCATCTTTATAAGTTGGAAATTCAACTATTTGGTTAATAACACAACTATTTCGTTAAAAAATTAATTATTTTGCTGAAAATTGAACTATTTTTTTAATAATTCTTTTTTTCATTGATGTATCAACTGTTACATTTTTCGTTGAGAATTCACCTATTTATTGAAAATTCAACTGTCTTCTAAAAAAATCGTCTTTTTGGCTTGAAAATTTAACTGTAAGCTTCAAAATGCAACTGTTTTTAGTTGAAGTTTAATTTTTTTCAAATTTAAGTATATTATATATAAGTTGTACAAGTTAGTTAAAGATTCAATATTTTGTTAAAAAGTCATCTTTTTTGGTTAAAAATTCAACTGGTTTGTTAACATTCGTCTATTTGCACATAAAATGCATCCTTTTGGATTGAAAATTCATCTTTTCTTTTTAATTTTACTGTCTTCTAAAAAATTTAATTATTTGGTTGAAAATGCATCTATTTTTGGTGGAAGTTTAATCCTTTTGTTTGAAAATTCGACGGTTTAGTTGAAAATTCAACTTATTTGTTGCAAGTTTAATAATTTTTTTGAAAATTGTACTATTTTGTCAAATTTATTTATTTTTTTGCACGCAATTCATCCTTTTGAATTGAAAAATCATCTTTTATAGTAGAAAAGTAATATTTTTTTCAGTTGAAGTAAATAAATAAATTTTCAAATTTTTTTATTTTAATCTAAAATTAATTGATTTCCTCTTATGAATGATTCTATGTTCAAAATGTTACAAGATTAAAATGCTAGTTTTTGAATATTAATGGTCAGAGAAAATGAAAAGTTGGTTAGGGAAAAATCAGGGAATTTTGAAAATGAATTTTTGTGGCCACCTTGTTCGATTTATATACGAAAGGATCAGCTTCCATCATTCTGATGTCAACTTTTAAAAGAAATTCATTATAGGGTAAGAGCACTTCTGGTTGGCACTGCATACCTTTAGCGTATTTTACTGATATTATTTTAATTCGGTGGGCAATTTATTTTGATTATATTTATATACCCTTGTTTGAATTTATTTCTTGATTTTGCTCATTTAAATCAGAAGATTAGTAATATTTATAATATTTTTTCAATTTTATTTATTGGCCTATTTATACCCATCAGAGTATGCCTCACGAAAGAAAAACGTTTAACGAAGAATACATGTGACGGTAGCTAATCTTTACAGCTGCTGTCAAAGATATTGGCTTGTCAAAAAAAAAATTGTAAAGTACTAAATTCAGAATTAAGGTAAATGTCCTAGTAATCTTACAATTTTTTATAGTTTGAATATATTGTTTAAAAAATGTGTTGAAAGTAACATTTAGTGATATAACCCACTTGTTTTTAGCAGTTTATAATACCAAATAGAAATTACATTCATTCATATTAAATAAAAAGCAAGAAAATTGGCATCACGATTACTGGGACGTTAACCTTACTAATAGAAAAATTATGTAATATTTTCAGATGCACAATTTGTTTTTAACCAATGTTTTAACAAAATTACAGAAATGTTGAGAGGTTATGTGAGTGTAGTGCCAAGCATAGGGCCGGGGGGGGGGGTATAACTGGGGTTAGCAGTGTCAAGCACTAAAGTTTGGGGACTACATACTTATTTCTAATAATTGTTTAAGTTTTTGTCAACTTTCAATAATAATTTAACATTCCAGTGTATTCTGTGTAAAATTTGGAGTGTAGGTAAAATTATCACTATTTCAGAATTTAATATTTTATGTTTTTATTTATTTCCTGAAGTCTAAATTTCCTCTTAAGGTGCCAATAACTGGTGCTCTTACCCTATTTTGCTGCAATTAACTTTTGATTAATGTACAAATAATTGCAAATAATGAACTTACCTGAATATCAGGAATGAAGTTACCAATGTTTGTCGAGAGATCAGAAGTGATCAAAAGGCTCAACTTAACCTACGTCATATCTCAAAATTGTATCATTTCAACAAAACAGCAGTATAATTCATTCGTATAATGTATATCTTTATATTTAAACGAGCTTTTAAAGTTATTGAAAACATGCATATTCTAAATTATTGTGTGGTAGATTTTCTTACATTCCGTATTCAAGGTTTCTTTTATAATATAAGACATTTTTCTTTATTTTAAATGAAGTAAATAATTTTAAGGAATTCTAAACAAAATGGTGATTATTATATATCATTATGAATGAGTACAAATTACAATTAAAAGCAGACTTAAGTTAATTTCAAATTAAATTTTGTACATTTTTAAGTTAATAGTTGATATCTATACTTCAAAAAAATACTATCTAAGATCGAGTTCAAACTTGTATTTATGACATGTGATTAGATTAAAGTGTTCAATATTGAATTCTTAATTTTTGAACGGTTCTAATTTGAATTTATGGAATTTTTTCCAACTTTGATTGTATGAAAAATTAAATTTGTAATCTTTGAATGTTTCAATTTTGATACTCTTCAATTACCATCACTTAAATCTTGAAATTCTTTTTATTTTAAAGTTTTGAATCCATAACTTTTGGTTTTAAAACTCAATCGAAACTTAGAATTGTTCCACGTGAAATGACTTAATTTGATTTTCAGCTTTGAATTATGCAGATTAAAAAGTTTTCAGTTTCCGAAACTTTTTCTACTATAATTCAGTTCACAAGGCATTACTTTTTTTCCGCAGGCATTGGTTACAGCAAGGATGATCAGGACAAAGAGTGGACTCATCATCAGGAAGGTTTCAACGACCTTCTGATGAATCTTCAAAAAAGTCAAAACATGGAACCAACCGAATTAATGGAATCCAAGGAAATAGCTTTAAGCGGAATGTCCCTAGAGCAAAAGTCCAAGCAAAGCAAAGCTAGAGTACAGTAAGAATAAAAAAGTTCCCTCAAAATTCCTTTTATTCCATTTTCGGCGATTAAATCTTTCACCAATTTATGTTTTTGGATTTCTTTCATCAAATAACAATTTTTTCCCCCTTTTCCAGTTATCAGAAGTTCACTCGGGGAAAAGACGTCAACAAATACAGTGCGAAAGACTTAGCAAATATCTTCGGGAAAAAAACTCTGGAAGAAAAGCCGAAAATCGAGGAAAAAGTCGAAGAAGAATTCGCCGCTGAGCCAATTGGTTCCAAAGATAACACCGGTGGCGTTGTTACCATAAAAGGCGGTAACATACACGATTATTTTAGAAACAAGATGTCCACAATGAAAAAGAACGAAGAGAAAGAATTTAAAGAGAACAGTGACAGTGAAGAGGAACGGTATGCTGGATTTGGTTTTAGTACTACAAAGTCTGTTCAAGAAGGCAATTTTCCTCAAAGCGTAGAAGATTCCATAAACTACGCTTTTAAAAATCCTTCTTTAGATTTGAAAGCCTCTTCGGTCGCGAAGCCCTCTCCGATTGCGAAACCTCCTAGGAAACGAAAGAACGGCTTAGCTTTTTCTAATGGGGGTTTAGATCTTAATTATCCAGAAAGAAATGACACGCCAAAGAAAATGAAAACAGACTTTGAACTTAGGGAACCTGATTGCTTCGTAAATCCAGCTTTGAATCTCGAATGTCCTGCTGATGAAACTTGCAATGGGGCAGAGTTCGAAGTTTCCCGACCTAATGGTCTTTTTAATCCAGCGTTGGATTTATCTGAAGACACGCCAAAAAAGAAACGTAAGAAGGAGAAAAATGGGGCACAAAAGCAAATCAAAACAGACTTTGAAGTTAGGGCACCTGATTGCTTCG
>CAKNYM010052376.1:423859-446534 GCA_932195095.1 Andricus curvator
TGGAATGTCCTGTCGATGAAACTCGCAATGGGGCAGAATTCGAAGTTGCCCGACCTTCGGGTCTTAATCCAAATTTGGATTTATCTGAAGACACTCCAAAAAAGAAACGCAAGAAAGAGAAAAGTGGGACACCAAAGAAAGTCAAGACAGACTTTGAAGTTAGGGAACCTGATTGCTTCGTAAATCCAGCTTTAAATCTGGAATGTCCTGTCGATGAAACTCGCAATGGGGCCGAGTTTGAAGTTTCCCGACCGTCAGTTCTTAATCCAAATTTGGATTTATCTGAAGATACTCCAAAAAAGAAGGGCAAGAAGCGAAAGAAGGTTGTACCTAGCACTGAAGGTTTTGTAAATACGGCTCTTAATCTGAATTGTCCGGTTAATGAAAGAGACAATGGAACGGCATTCGAAGTTTCAAGGGTGGAAATGGGTCTTGCCAATGACGCTTTGGATTTATCGGACGAAGCTTCCGGAAAGAGACGCGTCACTTTTAATGATTTAGTCGAGTACAATAGGGATGGTGTTAAAAAGAAAAAGGGAAAGACGAAACTCGATAGATTCGAGGTTGAGAATGAAAAGTTGAAACGAAAAAAGAAACAAGCTCCAGAGGAAAAGGGAATGGTTTTTGTTAATGAAGCTCTTGACGTTGATGCGACAAGTGAAGAAATTCAAGATAATGAACTGAATGAAAGGAAATGCAGAAAGGAGAAGAGAAAGAAGAACAGGAGGATGTCAAATTTAGAAACTATTGAAGAGGCTCCTGAGGAGGAAAAAGAAAGTGATGAAATAATAAGAGAACTGGAAGTTATCACAGTTAATGAAGTTTCTATTGAAGAATCTGAGGAAATTCTCGAGGCGACTCCGAAGAAAAGTAAGAAAAAGAAGAAAAATAGTCAAGAGGATCTTGATGTGATAGAAATTTGTGAGTCTGACAAAGATACTTCTTTAATTGAAGCTGCGGAAACGATTGAAGTAAAGAAGAAAAAGAAGAAGCAGAAGAAGGCGAAGGAAGTAGAAGATAAGGTAAATGGATTCGACAAAGAGAATTTGTATACTACGGAGGAAAGTCTTCCGGAAACGGAGAAAAGGAAGAAGAAGAAGAAACGAAAGTCGATGGAGACTTGTCAATTTTTCTTGGATGAGAATATAGATAAAAAAGAAGAAGCAGAAATAGAGGAATATCCTGAAGAAGTGCGTGAAAATAAAAAGAAGAAAAAACGTCCTAGAGATTCAGATGTAATCATAGAAAATGAAAATTCGGAGGCTAAGAAAGTTGAAAATTCTGAAGATTATGCAACGCCTTCGAAAAAGCGACGATTCACAGAAGAAACTTCGGAAATACCTCAAAGTCCTTATGAAAAGATGGCTAAGAAATCGAAGAATGTTTTGAAAGCGATGTTTGCCAAAAGTCCTGTTGTTCACTTTAAAGGGTCAAATATAAACGAAATTAAAGGCTATGGAGTCGATCCTTAGTGTAAACTATTTTTGATAGGCGTTAAGTTTAAGGACTGAGTAATTTATTATGGAATATTCGATTTTTAATTTTGATAAGTGTGTTGATTTCTAATTCTTAGTACGATTTATTGTATGAAATACGAAAATTTGTATGTACAATTGTACATATATTGTATATAGATCTCTTCGTTGTGAAGATTATACGAAATATATTGTATATTTGGCTTTTTATTCGCGTTTTGAAGATTTTAACCATTATAAAACCCAATTCAGAAAAGGGCATGAATGATTTATTGAATAAGACTTGTTTATTTACAAGTAAATTATTTATTGCATATTTACAAAATATTGATGTCATGACAATATTAGATTAAGTGGCTTCTACGCGATGTTGTCAAAAAATTTAACGAGCTCTCCTGTGGCTTTTATTCTGTCTAAAAGTTTGCTAATATATTCGAGACCTTCGTCGGTCACTTCTACCCGAGAAAGTGGTGTATATTGGTCATCTGCTGAAATTATTGGATGTCCTAGTTTTTCTAAATTGCGTTTCACGACCATCAAGTGTCCTGGGTCACAGGTGAACTGGAAAAATGGAAATTTTTCATTAGTTAAACGTTTTTAAATCAATTTTTAAACCTATTTCTACCCAAACCTAATTTATTCATTATCATGGTATCTCCCGAACATATTAATATGCAAATGAAAAGTGGTTTCATATATTCGATTACTCTAATTCTGAGTTGGAACAGGGAAATTGTGGAAAAATCATAATGCTCACGTGGAATAGGGAATTTCCCAAAAGAATTACATTTCTGACTTGGCACAGTGCACTTTCTTAAAGAATTATGATTCTGAGTTGGGGATTTCAGTAAAGAATTATAATTTTGACTTTGAGAAAGGGAATTTTCTAAATAAATTATGATTCTGCGTTGGGTCAGGGAATAAATAAAAGAAAATGCACCTAAAGAATTACAATTATTCTGACTGGGAACAGGGTATTTTCGAAAAAGAATTGTCATTCTAAATTGAAATATAAAATTTCAGTAAAAAAATATAATTTTGAGTTTGGCACAGGGGATTTCCGTGAAGAATTATAATCTTTACTTTGGGACAGGGAAATTTAGTAAATAATTATAATTTTTGAGTTTCAGGCAGGGAATTTCAGTAAAGAAGTATAATTTTGATATTTGGGACGGAATTTTCGCAAAGAATAATAATTTTGACTTCTGAACAGAAAATTTCGTGCAGAATAATATTAGAATTTTCAATTTGAGACAGGGAGCTTCCGTGAAGAATTATAATTTGACTTGGAACAGGCAATTTTGGAAAAGAATTTTAATTATGTATAATTTAAGGGAATGCAAAAAAATATTTCTAAATTACAATAGACAATTTCGCAAATAAATATAATTGTGACTTGGAACAGTAAATTTTTGAAATAAATTTAACTGTGACTTGTTATAGGGAATTTTCAAAAAGAATTATAATTCTGAGTTCGGACGGAGAATAAATAAATTATTTATAAAAAAATGCCTGTAAAGAATTGTAATTCTGAAATTGGAACAGGGAATTTCGTAAAGAATTATAATTTCGTCTTGAAATAAGTAATTTTTGAAATTTTAATTTCTGATTAATATTAAGAAAAGGGAGGAGTTGTCATATTTCTGAATTATAATATACATAAATATAATTCTGACTTGGAACACGGGATTTTTAGAAATATATGTAATTGTGACTTGGAACAGGAAATTTCCGTAAAGAATTATAATTTAGACGTTGAGACAGGAAATTTCCGTAAAGAATTATAATTTTCACTTTGAAACTGGGAATTTCCTTAAAGAATCATAATTTATGCCTTAGAACAGTGAATTTTCGTAAAGAATTATTATTTGACTTGAAACATAGAATTTTTGACATGGTACGGTAATTTTGGAAAATAATTTTAATTCTGATTTAGAAGAAGGGAATTGAAAAAAATCCCTGTTCAAATTCAGAATTATAATTCTTTTACAAAATTATTTGTTCGAAATCAGAATTATAATTTTTTTCCAAAATTTCCTGTTACAAATTTGAAATCTTTTAAAATGGTTTTAAATCCCTCGAAATCTTAAAAAATCGTTTGAAATTATAAAAGTCTTTTAAACTCTTTTAAATTGACTAGGAGAAAACCGGGAATTTAAAATAATCCATTGGTTATTATTTTGTGTGCTGATTTTTTGATTATTATTTTGTTAAACATCTTGATAATGGAAGTTGTAGCAAGTATCGAAATTATTAGTTCCGGTATGCAATATTTAGGATGTCTATTCTACCTGGAAAACCTGGAATTATCAGGGATTTTTTTTTAACCCAGGGAATTTTTCCGAGAGCGTGCTAAATTTTTCTTTAAATAGGTCTAAATATAAAATTGAATAACAATGATTCTTCATTTGTAAAAGTAGCTTTATATTACTGCATTTAACTATTTTGTTGGAAAGTAGTTATTTTGTTTGAAATTAATTTTTTCAACTGATAATTTAACTATATCAGTTGAATCTTTCACCAATTTAGTTAAAAATTTAACTCTTTGGTTGAACAATAATTTTTTCTTCATACCTCGGTCGAAAGTACGTACTTTCGTCCCTAATATCAGAGACGAAAGTTCAACATTTACTCCCTGTGGGAAGTACACGCGCGCCCTCTATAACGGCGGGAGGAAAGAATTTCTCATTAACATTTACTCCCTGTGGAAAGTACACGCGTGCCCTCTATAACGGCGGGAGGAAAGAATTTCTCATGTGTATTATACTAATTGTTAACCTCTGTCATTGCTGTTGTTACCTCTAACCTTAGAAGTAGCTGTTTTGTCGTCAATTAATTGAATATTAATTCAAAAACCCAGCAAAAATGAATAATACGTTGTCATCTGATGATTCCTTAGACGAGGAAGATGTTGTGAGAAATTTCGATGCAGAAGCACAATTGATAGTAAATACAGATACGTTGCCAAAGAAGTCTGTTGATATTATTAAACTTGACTCTTCGAATGTATTGGATGCCTGCCCCCCACGACCAGCAGCATTCGCTTCGCTCGTGCCGCAAATGTCGGGGGCAGGCATCAATAACATGCTTATCAACATTTAAAGTCAAAAAAAGTAAAATTAATAACGTACTTTCGACCGGCTATGAAGAAAAATCGTATACACTACGCGGGCCGAAAGTTGAAATCTCGGTCCTGCGCGTCATGATGCCCTCGGCTTCGCCTCGGGCAGCATGACGCGCAGGGCCGAAAATTCAACTTTCGGCACGTGTAGTGTAATATACTATTTTAACTAAAAATTTATATATTCAATTTTTGGTTGAAAAATTATCTTTTTTTTTTTTTGTAGAAATTAATCCTCTTGGTTGGAAATTTAATTATTCTAGTTAAAGATTCGCCATTTTAGATGAAAATTCATCTTTATGGTTTAAAATTCAACCATTCCAGTTTAAGATTCATCATTTTAGTCGAAAATTCATTCTTTTTGAAAATTTAAATAATTTTTAAGTTGAAATTTTTTAAAAACTGAAAATGTAACTATTCCCAGGGTGTCTACCCTACATGGAAAACCTGGAAAACCTGGAATTGTCAGGGAATTTTTATATACCTGGAAAAACCTGGAAATGTCAGGGAATTTTTTTTAAAGTCAGGGAATTTTTTCGAGAGCGTGCTTAATTTTTTTTTAAATTCCAATATAAAATTGAATAACAATGATTCTTCATTTGCAAAAGTGACTTTATATTACTGAATTTAACTATTTTGTTGAAAATTCGTTTTTTTTTTTTGGTTTGAAATTAATTTATTTAACTGACAATTTAACTATTCCATTTTTTATTGAAAATTGATCGTTTTTACTTGAAAATTCAAGTATCTGGCTAAAAATTAATTCATTGTGTTGAAAAATCGTTCTTTTTGGCGAAAAATTAATCTTCTTAGTTGAAAATTCAACTCATGTTGAAAATTTTTCTTTTTTTGGTTGAATTCGACTGTTTTTGATTTTCGTTCAGAATTCATCTTTTTTGGAAGGAAAATTTAATTACTTGATTTAAAGTTAAACTTTTTCGTTAAAGATTAATTTTCTTTGGTTGAAGACTCATCATTTTAATTGAAAATTCATCTCATTAGTTGTAAAATGAGCTAATTTTTGAAAATTTGTTTCTTTTTCTGTTGAAAATTAATGTTAGTTAAAATTAATCTTTTTGGTTGAAAATGTAACTATGTTTTTGCAAATTAGTTTTTTGTTGTTTTTAAAATTCTCTTTTTAACTGTAAATGTAACTATTTTAATTGAATATTCAAACATTCTATTTGAAAATTCATCTCTTTGATTAAACATCAATTTTTTGAACTGAAAAGTTAACTATTCATTTTTTCAATGACAATTTATCTTTTTTAGTTAAAAATTCAACTATTTCGCTGAAAATTCATGTACTTTTTTGAAAAATCGTATTTTTTGGTAGAAAATTCAAGTATTCCAGTTAAATATTCATCATTTCTTTTGAAAATTCATCCTTTTGATTGAAAATAAAACTACTTGGTTAAAAGTAAACTGTTTTGTTATAAATTCATCTTTTTGGTTCAAATTCATCTATTTTAGTTGAATACTCATCATTCTAATTGAAAATTCATCACTTAGCTGAATTTTTTTTATATGGAAAATTAATTTTTTTTTAAATCATCTTTTTCAGTTCAAAATTCAATATTTGGTTGAGAATTTATGTATTTTCTTGAAAAATCGTCTTTTTGGTAGAAAATCAATCTTCGTGTTTAAAAATTAATCTTTTTGGTTGAAAATTCAAGTATTCCAGTCAAATATTCATAATTTTATTTGAAAATTCATCCTTTTGGTTTAAATTCATCTATTCCAGTTGAAGATTCATAATTTTAGTTAAAAATTATCACTTTGGTTGACATTTAAAAAAAATTAAAATTACATTATTCCATTTTTGTTTGAAAACTGATCTTTGCTAGTTCAAAATTCAACTATTTTGTTGAAAATTGATCTTTTTAGTTGAAAATTCAACAATTTGGTTGAGAATTCATGTATTTTGTTTAGAAATCGTCTATTTTGGGTAGAAATCAAGCTTTCTGCTTTAAAATAAGATTTTTTGTTAAAAATTCTACTATTCAAATTGAAGTTTCATCATTTTAGTTGAAAATGCATCAGTTTGGTTAAATATCAATTTTCGCTTTCAATGCAAATTTAAGTATTCCATTTTTGATTGAAAATTGCTCTTTTATATTTCAAAATTCTTGTATTTTGTTGAAAGTCGTCTTTTTTGGTAGAAAATAAATCTTATTGGTTCAAAATTCACCTTTTTGGTTGAAAAATAAACTTTTCCAGTTAAGGATTCTTCATTCTAGTTGAAAATTCATCACTGGTGGAAAATTTGTTGTTTTTTTTGTGTGAAAATTATTTTTTTTTTTAATGAAAATTAAATTATTCCATTTTTGTTTAAAAATTGATCTTTTTAGTTGAAAATTCAACTATTTGGTTGATAATTCATGTATTTTGTTGAGAAATTGTCTGATTTGATAGAAATTAATCTTTCTTTAATTGATTTTTTTTTTAATGCAAATTTAAGTATTACATTTTTGATTGAAAATTGCTCTTTTATATTTCAAAATTCATGTATTTTCTTGAAAAATCGTCATTTTTGGTATAAAATTAATCTTCTTGTTTGAAAATTAATCTTTTGGGTTGAAAATTCAAGTATTCCAGTTATATTCATCATTTTAATTGAAAATTCATCATTTGGTTTAAAATTCATCTATTTCAGTTGAAGATTCCTATTTTTATTTGAAAATTCATCACTTTGGTTGAACATTGATTTTTTTAACATAAAACTTAATTATTTCAGTTTTGGTTGACAATTTATCTTTTTTAGTAGAAATTAATTTTATTGTTGAAAATTCAACTATTTCAGCTGAAGATTCATTGTTTTAGTTGAAAACTCATATTTTTGGTTTAAAATCCAACTATTCCAGTTGAAGGTTCATCATTTTAGTTGAAAATTCATCATTTACGTTGAAAATTAATTTTTTTTAACTAAAAATGTAACTATTCCATTTTCTGTTGAAAATTCTTTTTTTTTTAGTTCAAAATTCAACCATTTAATTTGAATATTTGTCTTCTTTAATTGAAAATTCAAATATTTCGTTAAAAATTCATGTATTTTGTTGAAAAATTGTATTTTTTTACAGAAAATTAATCTTACTGTTTGAAAATTCATCTTTTTGGTTGAAAATTCAAGTATTATAGTTAAATATTCATCATTTTAGTTGAAAATTCATCTTTTCGGTTTAAAATGGAACTATTCGAGGAAAATCAAATTATTTCATTTTTTTTGAAAATTGATCTTTTTTAGTTTAAAATTCAACTATTTGGTTAAAAATTGATCTTTTTTAGTTAAAAATTTAACTATTTTGTTAAGAATTCATGTATTTTGTTGAAAAATCGTCTTTTTTGGTAGAAAATTAATCTTTTTGGTTGAAAATTCAACTATTTTGTTAAAAAATCATATATTGTGTTAAAATGCAATATTTTTACTTCAAAAATTAGAAATTTTAAGCGGTTTAAATTGAATTTAATATAGTACCCACATTAATTTTACCTAAATATGTACTAAAATGATTAAGTATGTTTTTAGTATTATTTAATTATTCAATTAATCGATGGTACTTTTGTATTTAAAAATATATTGTAATATAATTTATCGTTTTAAAAATGCGAACTATTTTAATGGCTTCGTACTATGAAAAAAACCTGGAAAAATCTTGAGATACCTGGAAAAAACCTGGGATTGTCAGGGAATTTTTTTCCAGGAATTGGGTAGACACCCTGCTATTCCAATAGCATATTCCATAATTTAAGTTGAAAATGCATCTCTTTGGATGAACATTTATTTTCTTAACTAAAAATTTAACTATTCAATTTTTGGTTGAAAAATTATCTTTTTTTAATGAACATTCGTCCTTTTTGGTAGAAATTAATCTTCTTGGTTGAAAATTCAATAGTTCTAGTTAAAGCTTTTTAATTTTAGTTAAAAATTCATCTTTTTTATTTAAAATTCAACTATTTCAGTTGAAGTTTCAACATTTTACTTGAAAATTCATTATCTTGTTTGAAAATATAACTTTTTTTTTTTTTTGAAAAAAATTCTGCTTGACGGAAAGCGTAACTACTCTTCCAAATGAATATTTCATCATTTTAATAGAAAATGCATCTCTTTGCTTAACATTAACTTTTTAAACTGAGAATTAAACTATTCAATTTTTGGTTGACAATTTACCTTTTTTAGCTTATAATTCATGTATTTAGTTAAAAATTAATCTTTTTTGGTTTAAAATTCAACTATTTCAGTTGGAGATCCATCATTATAGTTGAAAATTTATCAGTTTGGTTGAAAATTAATTTTAACTGAAAATTTAACTATTCCATTTGTTGTTGAATATATTGATTTATTGATGATTGCTATTCTATTTAGTTCAAAATTCATGTATTTTGTAAAAAAAATCGCGAAATATTTGAATGGTTCTATACTATGAAAAATTATACCTGGAAAAAACCTGGAATTGTCAGGGAATTTTTTCCCAGAATTTAAATAGATACCCGGAATATTTGAATAAAATCTGCCAAGAAATGTTTAGAAACTATATATTCTTACCCTCAAAAATGTTTTGCCATCCTGTTCGAACTCTGAAACTTCTTCTGCACCAATTTCTATTCCTATATCGGTTGCTGCATCGATATCGCAGAATTTTGGGGTTGTGATAACTCCTTCTATGTTAAAGGCTGATTTTACAGAACCATCAGCCAATTTACACCTTTAAAATGGAATGTAAGATTTCCGAATTTAGTATTTACTTTTACAATTTATTCAGTTTCAGAATTATGTAATTGAATCATGAATTCAGGGTGTCTGGTGTTGTTTTTTCATTTGTAAAAGTAAATTTATACTATTTATAGTACTGGATTTATCCATATTTAAATCAAACTTTTTAAAATAATTTTTACTCATCTACGGAAAATTAATTCTAAGTATCTATGGAAAGGATAAAAAAAGTATGTTTCAATTATTCTTCAAATTCATGGACTTTAGCAACAAATTAAAAATTGATAATTATGTTTTTAGTATTAATTTATTTAATTATTTGATGGTGATAATACGAATATATTTAAGAATATCGTGTAATTATACAATTCTTGAAAATTTTCACAATTAAGAAATTACTTTTTAATAAATTTAGTTAATTGTAATTAAACTATTTACATATTAATAATTGAAGAATACCCGGAAACCCCTGGAATTGTCAGGGATTTTCTTCAGAATTTGAGTAGACACCCTGAAATTAATTAAAGTAAGCATAAATTCGAAATGATATTCAACGTACATATTTTTTCTTAGCATGGTATTTATATTATGTTTTGTTTGAGATACGTTGTCTGTTACTAGATGAAAAACAAGTAAACATCCGCATGGTCCTTGTATGTTAATCCAAACGTTGTGGCAATTAATTTTCGCACTTTGCATTCTTTCAAGAAATGCTTTTATTGTACCACTAGGGATGTTTTTCTTCTTGGCTTGTTCTAATAGATATGCTAACTTCATATTCAGCTCGGGATTTGCACTGCCACCCTCTTTAAAAGCACAAAAATCAAATTAATTTGATTAAAAGACTGGTATTCATAATGTTTGTATTATTTTTAAAAACATTAAAAAAAATTAAAAATATTTGTATCATTTTGAATATTCTACAACATCTATCTATCCTATTAATTTCTTCCTTTGGTGATCAAATACTGCCATACATTTTATTTTACTTTTAAAAAATTCTTCTAAAAATTAATTTTCTCCGTTTTCAATTTTAAAAAAATACAAATGTAGGCCGAACAAATTCTTTCATCCCTAAAGTTTCTGAAAAAAATCGAAGATATTATCGTGCCTAGAATACAAAAATTGGTAATTTCATTACAACTCGTGATCTGAAATGACCCCTAAACATTTTTTTTCCTGCAATAATATGAACAGGATTTCTTCTACAACATAAGGAGAATATTATTCATAAGGAATAAATTAAAAATATTAAATTTATATAGAGGACCGAAAAAAATCTTGAATTTCAAAATACACATCTTTTATACTTTAGAGATTTCTATAGTACTTTAAAATGAGCTTTTACCTGTCATTTACCTCAAAAAGATGTGAACTAGTTAATTAAGGACGAATTCGGTGCGATTTTATCAGTTCTGCATATTTATTTGCTTATCGATGTAATTGAATTTTGAATTCCTGAAAATAAGTCTTGATACAAAATTATAGAAAAAAATACATTTTAAAGTATTATAGGAATCTTTGAACTGTGTGTACATATTTCAAGTTTATTCCTTATATTCTTTTTATACTGTAGAAGAAAGCCAATGCATATTATTACAGAAAATTTTCACACAAATTTTCGGATTCTAACCCCGATAATATCTTAATTTTTTTCATAAAATTGAGGGCATTTTCCTCAATAAAAGGTTAATACTTTTTGAGGGTAAAATAATTGTTTAACCTTAGATTGGTATTTTTTGAAATTGAAAACTTATTCATATTTAGACATAAAACGGCCTAACGGAACGTCTAAACAATCTTTTAAAAATAAAATAAAATTTATGGCAGACCGAATCAATTTCAAATTAGGCAGCGTCTACACTTGAAGTCACAGAATCTCTCGGGGACGAAATATGTTTTGTTTTAGAGGAAAGTAGGTGATAGGTATTTTGTTCGATTTGAGAATTTTTTTTTACGAAGTTATGCATATTTGAATGCTGTGATTTGTTTTTCAGAAAAGAATCCTAACTTTTTCTTTGAACTTCTGTAACTTTTGACAGTTTTGACCTAATTGAGATATTCATCGTTTTCTTTTTGATTCTCACTTTCTCAAAAACCCACACTTATATTTTACGCTAATTTTTTGTTGAATTTATACTTCCATAAGTATCATAAGTATATCATAAGTTTTCATAAGTATTATCTTGTAAGTTCCATGCGGGCTAGATAACTTTTTTGTTCAGAAGAATTTTTTTCTCCACAAAATTGAATTTTCTAATTTTTCTCACAAACAAGGACTGATACGAAAAAATGTTCGCACGTCTAAAAAAGCCTTATGAAAAATACTTTTTACTCTTTTGCGATACCTTACATGGTTTACGAGAAAAATTCAAAAATTATATTTTTACAAAAAAATAATTCTCCCGCCCTCGAAAATGATTTAGCCCGCATAAAGCTGACAGGATAGCTTTCTTCTTATATAAGCAGAATCTATAAAAAACATAACAAATAATTAAAAAGGTGATTTAAAAAAATATATTAAAAAAAAAACACCTTTTTACAAAAAATATGGGAAAAAATAATAAAGGTGGGGTTTTCCAGAAAATCTTGTTTATTTTTTTCTTCAAATATTGAAAATATGAAAAAAATATTTTGTGGAAAACTCTAGCTTTTTTAGTTTTTGTAATATTTTTGAAAAGCTGTAACTAACAAAAGAAAGGCATCCCATCAGCTTTAAGCGGGCTAAACCATTTTTGAGGTAGGGAGAATTTTTGTCCTAAAAATATAATTTTGAAATTTTTCTTGTAAGCGAACTTTTTTAGACGTGCAAACTCTAATCTTAACATTTTTTCGTATCTGCCGCTGTTTGCCATAAAAATAGGAAAATTCGATTTTATGAAAGAAGTCTTCTAGCTACAAATAACATTGTATAAGACTTTGCGACTTGAGTGCTTTTTTTAAAAATCCAAATTTTTTTCCTAAAAATTCTATAACCTTTGTCCCAATTGAGATATTTACCGTTTTTTTTTTGATTCTGATTTTTATGAATTTGTCCTTTTGTAAGGAAGAGATCTTGTCGGGTTTATGTGGGCTAAATAACTTTTATGGCTAGGAGACTTTTTTTTTCATAAAATTGAATTTTCCAATTTTTCTCACAAACAGCGGTATAAACGGAAAAGTGTTAAAATAAAAGTTTGCACGTCTAAAAAAGTTGTATGAAAAATACCTTTTGCTATTTTGTGATATCTTGCGTCGTTTAAGAGAAAAATTATATTTTTAGGGAAAAAAAAATTTCCACCCTCAAAAATGGTTTAGCATAAAGCACATAAAGCTGATAGGATGCCTTTCTTCTCTTAGTTATAGTTTTTCAAAAATATTAGAAAGAATAAAAAAGGTGGGGTTTACAGAAAAAACTTTTACATCTTTCTTCAAATTTTGAAAATACAAAAAATATATTTTCTGGAATACCCCACCAACTTTTTTAGAATCAGAATCAAAAAGAAAACGATAAATATCTCAATAAGTTTAAAGACATTTTTTTTTGTTTAAAACAAAGCACAATATTCAAAACATTGTAAATGTTTTTTTTTTCTCAAATCGGAAAAATACGTATCACCTAATTTGCTCTAAAAAACAACATATTTCGTGAAATGGATTCGTTCGGCAGTATTTTTTCACCAAAAGGAACAAAATTCAAAAACACGTTTTGAGTAACCTATTCTGCAATAAGACACTTTTACAGTTATTAACAGTGGTGTAGTCGAGGCCTTGGCGGCGCCAAGCCAGTTTCTTGTCTCACCAAGAATTTTTTTAGTTATGGGCCATCCATAAACTACGTTACCGATTTTGGGCTTTTTTGACCTTCCCCCCTCTCCCGAAAGTAACGTAGCCGTTGGATAGAGACGGATTTTACGTTTATAAATTCTTTTAAATAAAACTGATGTAGATAACATATTGAATTCAATATAAAATTCCTTAAATTCTTAAGATTTCAATCCGAAATATATTGCATTTTCAAGAAAATAGTTGAATCTTCAACCAAAAAAGATTTTCTATCCAAAGAGATGAATTTTCAACATAAATATATGAATTTAAAAAGAAAAATGAATTTTCAACCAAATAGTTGCATTAATAACCAAGTAAATCAACTTTCAAGTAAGAAGACAAATTTTTCAAAAAATAGTTAAAGATTTAACCAACTAGTAAAATTTTCAAGCCAAAAAGACAAATTTTTGCAGACAGTTGAATTTTTAACAAAAAAAGTTACTTTTCAACCAAGAAAGATAAATTTTCAACCAAGAAAGATGACTTTTTTACCATAAAAGATAAATTTTCAATCCAAAAAGATGAATTTTTCACAACATAGTTGAATTTTCGATAATAAATGATGACTTTAACAAAGTAGTTAAATTTATCAAAAGCAATTAGATTTTTAACAAAATAGTTGAATTTCTAACCTAATACTTGAATTTTCAGCATAAAAAGATGAATTTACAATTAAACAGTCAAATTTTCAAACAAAAAAGACTAAAATTCAATCAAAGATTTGAATTTTCAAGATAAAAAGACTCATTTTTTAGAAGACAGTTGAATTTTCATCAAAAAAGTTCATTTTCAACCAAGAAAGATGATTTTTCTACTATGAAAAATGAATTTTTAACAAAAGAGTAAAGTTTTTAAGCTAAAAAGTCGAATTTTTTAGAAAACAGTGAAATTTTAAATCGGAAAAGATGAAACAAGAATATTTTTATAAAAGAAAAGACGGCTTTTTAACGGAATATATGCATTTTCCACCAAATAGTCGAATTTTCAACAAAGAAGATTAATTTTCTACTCAAAAAGACGACTTTTCAACAAAGTACATGATTTTTCTACCAAAAAGTTGAATTTATAACTTATACAATATACAGGGTAAAGTTTCAACCAAAAATGGAACAGTTAAATTTTCAGATGAACTATAATAATTTTTAACCAAAAAAAATTAATTTTTAACGAAGTAGGTAAATTTTCAACCAAAAAGATGAATTTTCGACCAAGAAGATTAATAATCTACCAAAAAATACGAATTTTTAACCAAATACATGAATTTTCGACAAAATTATTTAATTTTAAAGTCAAAAATACGAATTATATACAAAAATGTTGAATTTTCATCCCATAAATATGATTTTTCATCCAAAAAGTTTACTTTTCAACGCAATAGTTTAATTTTCTACAAAAAAATAGAATTTTTAACATAAAAGTTAAAAAAACAAAACAAATAGGTAATTTTGAACTATAATTATGAATCCTTAATGGAAAAAATTATTTTTGTGTACAAAGAAGTTCATTTTTAAGTTAAATAATGGACTTTTCAATCAAAAAAGATAAATTCTCGACGAAGCATGTAATCAATAAAAAAAGAAGAATTTTCAACAAAGTACATGAATTTTCAAACAAAAAGTTGAACTTTCAACTAAAAAAAATTGTTTGAACCAAATAGTCTTAACTCCAAAAGTTTTAACTGAAAAAAATACATTTTTAACCGATAATGGAATAGCTTAATTTTCAGTTTAAAAGATTTACCCTCAATCAAACATGAAACGAATTTTCATCAAAATAGTTAAATTTTCAACCAAAGAGAGAAATTTTCAACTAAAAAAATGAATTTTTGACGAAGTAGTTGAATTTTTTATAAAAAAATATGACTTTAATAATATGGTTCTATTTTGAACAAAATAATTAAATTTTAAACCAAATAATAGAATTTTCAACCAAACCAGATGAATTCAAAACCAAAACTTAATAAATTATAAATAAATCAATAAAATTAATTAATCAATTACAAAAAAGAACGTTTACCCAAAAAGTTTAAGTTCTAATATTATCTAAGTTCGTGACGTTATTTCCACTTATACTAGCCACTCCCTTGTGACCATCCTTAGTTTTTTGCCCCCCCCCCCCCAACTGGTAACGTAGTTTATGGAAAATACCGCCAGACCACTTTTTCTTTTAGGACTACACCACTGGTTATTAATATTAAAAATACCATGAATACAAATCCTTCAGATTCAAGTAAAGACTTAAAAATATATATTATATCATTCAGAAAGCCTCCTTAAAAATATTTAATTTGGTTAATTTTTCGACATAATATTTAAATTAAAAAAATTGAGACAATTTCAAAAGATGTCAGCTAACAAATTTAGTTTGAAAATGTATTATACAGGTTTTTTTTCAGGTGTACACATATCTTAATATATAAATATTAATAATTAAATATAAGTACAAAGAGAATATGCATAAATAATATAAATAACCTGGCAAATATAAAAGGGATTACGTTTTATGGCATTCCATTCTTGGACCTCTAATAAAAGGATTATCCTTCAAACCCAAACTCTGACGATTTCTGAACATTTCTCACGAATTCTAACGATTTCTGTCGAGAAACGTAACAAAAGTGGTCAGAAATCCTGACTTTTTTTTTAGTAGGGTTTTCATAAATTATAACAAAATTTACAAAATAAAAAACTAGATAAAAATAAACTAAAATTCTTGCATAGTTGAATTTTAAACGTAAGGTCAGTTTTTATTGAATTATTTAAAAATTATATATTTGGAAATTAGTGTTGTTTTGAAAAGTTAAATTAAATTTACCTGCTACTGCAGCTCTCATATGCCTTATGTGCTTGTCAATCATTGTAGATTTTTCACCGTCTTTTTCAGATTTTGTATGTTTTATATTAGCCCATTTGCTGTGTCCAGCAAATCTTTTAGTTTCTCTCAGATTATATGCATTTATGTTTTTACATACCGGTCTTAATACCTTAAACATTTTAAATAAATAAGGGCAATTTTGTATTCATAACCTATTTCCCCTTTCAGAAGTATATGTACAAATTATAGGTTATGAAACACATGGCACCCGGATCGCCCGGATCTTGCAGATACCATCTATATCGATTTTTATACTTTAGGTATGTATTTATCGCCTGTAGATAATGCAAAATTTGTATAGATTTACCATGCGAGTTATGTGATACTTACCATATGAGGCGTATATATTTTCTCAGGGTTTTCTCCACAATGATAAATATATTTTTCTGAAACTTTAGGAAATGATAAAAAACATTAAAAAATTGGTCTATGCATTCCTCAGTTTTGAAAAATTGAAAAGAATATTAAGTCGGTAAAACAGGAATTCACATTTTTAAATAACATTTTCAAAAAAAAAAAATAGTTTCCCGACGTCCCTTTGCATGTTTTTGATCATTTCTCAAAGTTTCAGTAAACATATTTATTATTGTTGAGAAAAAAGTAAAAATCCGAGAAAACTTTTTGGGCTTATAACTTATATTGTAACCAAGTGTCACGTGCACTTAAAGCTTGCTTTGACTTTCAATGGATGGAAGTAGTGGGACGATTTTTGAAATATTATGTTTCAGTTACGTATTTGAATTTTCGCGCCAGTTCCGTTAATCCCTGCATAGTCAACTTCAGGGCTGCATCTATACATTTTTTTTAGTGTTTTTTCGTTAACTTATTCAGTCTACGTATTTTTATACTATCTAACTAATTGCCGTGCCTCTGGTTACCCAAAAAATTGAAATGAATAATCGAATAAAATTGGAAAATTTCACCTGATCACTTCAATTTATCAATAATTCTTCATGCAGATTCGTTTTCGAAAAAGTCAGCGCTAAAAATACTAATCAATTATTTGAAGTTCGGTCAATTGTTTTATGAGGAACATGTTAAATTTTCGAATTTACCAAAAATTTTGAAGTTAAACTTCTTTTGGGACCGGAGTGAATTGAAAAAAATGACGAGCAGAAGTCTCTGTCTCTCTCTAACGGAAGTCTTTGTCTCTCTCTTACGCACTGTCTATACCTTCCCTCTGTAATCGCGTTTCCCTGTTGTGCAGCGATTCACAATTGCTCTAGATTCCTCTTCGATATCCCCACTACTGCCACGCTGCACTCTCTTACTATGCGATCTCCTCAAAACTCATGATGATTTCTCACGAAAAATTTCAAAGTTAGATAATCAAAGTTTTACTTCTGCCGTGCGCCCCACTGCCATAAAATGTTTTTTTTTCGAAACTAGTATTGACATTAACAATATTGAAAAATGGCAATTCAGTGTTTAATGGTGCACACACTTTGTGCAGTCCGGATATAAACGTGTGTAGTCCGAAATCAAAACAGGTGCAGTGAAAAATTAACTTTTTAACTTAAAATTAAATTTTCCACGTGAAATTTCCAACTGTAAAAGTATTGCAAATGAAATTGAATGATTAATTAAACTATTATTCGTTAGTCTATAAATTATAAAAATTTCTATTTCCTTTCATGTATTCCACTTTTTCCCCTTTTTCTTGTTTTTCCTCTTAAATAAAAACTGAATTAATAAAACTCAATACGAAAATCCAACTATTTTTTGGTGAAAAGTTTACTATTTTATTTTTGATCGAGAATCCATCATTTTTGGTTTCAAATTGTATTATTTGGCTGCAAATTAAATTTTTTTTTTTGATTCAACCATTTTGTTAGAAATTCATCGGTTTTGCATGAAAATCCGTCTTTTTGAAATAAAAATTCAACTGTGTCGGTAGAAAGTTCAACTACTTGTTTGAAAAAGAACTTTTTTGTTGAAATTATGTATTTTTGGGATAAAAATCCAATTGTTTTACAGAAAATTAGTCTTCTTGGCTTGACAATTCTATCAGTTGGTTGATTTTTTTTCTGAACTAAAAAATCTTTCTCGATTGAGAATTCAACTACCTGGTTGAAAGTTGAATTACTTTGTTAAAAAAAATAATTTGTTGCGCGAAGATTCACCATTTTAGTTGAAAATTTAACTATTTGGTTAAAAATTAATTAATTTTGTTGAAATTACAATATTTTTACTGGAAAGGTTAAGAATATAGAAGCGTTATACATTGAAATTAATATAGTACCCACGTTAATTTTATTCAAAAGATTTTATTTCCCTATTTTCTTGAAAAATCTTCTTATTTCCCCTGTTTTTAGAGAAGTTTGAGCTGTAAAGTCTGTTATCAATACAGACTTATTTGTGACAAATAATTTAAGTCTTTAAAATTTGAATTTAAAATGTTATTATTTAATTTTTATAATTAAATAGTATATTATTGAACATGGGCGTAAAATGCGGTTTTACACACGCGATCACCACAAGTGGGTAAATCGGACGCACATTTTGCATACGAAATTTTTTAACACAGTGTGTGTAAAAATGCGTTTTGACACACCCATATGAGTGCGTAAAACGTGCATATGAGTGCCTAAAAATAAGCCGTTTACGCACTCATATGGGTGTGTAAAAACGCATTTTACGTACACTGTGTCAAAAAATAAGTTTTTTATTGCAGCGATAATATAGTGCAAGACATATAGCTGAAAAAAATTCCAGTAAAAATAAACACTCCTAAAAATAAACTTGAAGCTGAAACATTTTAAATCATGTTGAAAATGTAATTTTAAAAAGGAGTGCTAGGAGATGAACTCTTTTTCATTAAAATCTACAAAGATAAATATTTAAAAACTGGAATATTTCAAATTGATCAACTGCAAAGTGGAATGTAATTTGAACAATTTAAAGTTAAACGTTCAAAATTATCCATTTGAGTCTGATTTGAGATTGGGATTTCATTTTAAAATCTTACCAATAAAACATTTACAAATGTTTATTTTACCGATTTAAAACTGAACTATTTAAAGTTTGAATACAATTTTAAAGCTATAAAATATTTTTTTTCGGTGAATCTGATCTATAAATTTACATTCGAAGTGTAATTATAGCAAGGACGAAACGATAAATCTGAGAAAGAAGTAATTAAGTATACTTACAAGTATCTCAATTTAATTATTGATGATAGTATTTCTTAAAAGAGAAAATATTCTTGATTATGAGAATGATTATAAACCTACAAAAATGGTTTATGTAACCATTTTTTTCAGATTTATTTACATCGTCACTCAGAGAAATGTCCTCTTGTGACAAAAGGATGTTTCTTGACGTAAATGGAATATTCTTTTAAATTTAAGGTTGAGAGGATTTTTGTTTGTCTCAGCAGGAATCCTTTTTGCAGCAAAAATGTTCCTTGTGCAACTAACTTCACCTACTCTTGCAGCCAAATAATTCTATTTGTGTAAACAATATATTCACCTCGTTCAAAACAAAACAGGCAAGAGGACGATGCTTTTCTTCGTGAAAAAATTATCCTATTTCCCCTTTTTTGAGCTTCTTTTCCGCTATGATCCCTGTATTATACAATACTTACAAAAGGAGTTTTGGTTTTGAAATTTATTTATGGAGAAGGCATTGTTGATCCTCTATTTTAATCAGTTTATAGTGATAAAAAATTAGGTCATTAATCCAGGAAGTTAAAAAATTTAAGTTCTTCATGTATCGTTAGTACCAGGAACTTTAATTTAGTAACTGGAATTTTATGATTAGTATATCCTCATAATTATTTGTATAACGAAATAATTTTCTCGATGTAAAAATTCAAGTGAATATATTCCATCGGATTTTTTAATTCCAAATCAGGGTTTGTTTTCTGGATCGACGGTCATGTTTCATCCTTTCACTGGGACGTTGATGTTGATTGATTTCAAAGAAACAAATGACACGCTTCGTCGCTACCTTGTTTCATATTCATTTTTATCCGGTTTGGGAAATCGCGATAGAACCCGTAAAAAAATGACACATCGTCGAGCTGGTACTATGACTAGGGGAAATGTCATTTTATCTTAGAATAATTTACTTTTTCCATTCGCAACCGTATATCACGCTGAAAAATTGTTTTGATATACTTCTTCAAATTGAATTTTGAAAAATTAGTAAGCGCAATTTATCATCGTCACAAAAAAAGTTACACAAAAAACAAGGAGCCTACAATTAGATCCTACAATTGGAAATTACGATTTAAATTATATGAACACATTTCTACGTATTTTTCAATTTCGAAAAATAAGATTTCAGTCAGAAACAGTTTTCTTACTATATGTTGCTAAAACTAATCGAATCGTTTGAGTTGAGGGAAAAATTATGGCAAATTTTTATATGTATAGTTTTTACTAGTGAAAAGTAATAAAAAAATTAAAATTTAAAAAAAAATTCACGTTCGAATATTTAGAAAGTGAGCGAAAAACATGTGTTTTTTTTATTGAGGTGTACATGTTTTGGGAAAAGTTGAATATGTCGAATGTTCAGCTTGAACCAAAGAAACATCTTATTATTTGACTTTTTCGGAAAAAATTTGTTTCGTGATTTAAGAATTTTGGGATTTATTGTTATATTTACGACTTTGAAACGTTTGAAACCCCAAGAATTTTTTTTTCATGAAAGCAAAATGGTAACAGTTTCTTTGGTTCAAGCGCAAGAAACAAATTTCTGGTTCGAAATATTCAGTTTTTCCAAAAAACTGTTTATTTAAATCAATACATTTTTTTACCACATTTAAAAAAAAAAACTTTAAATTAGGCAAAATTTTTTTTTTGAATTTAGAATTTTATATTATTGTTCACCAGAAAAAACTGGACATTAAATAAATTCGTATAGTTGTTTAAACAATAGGAAATTAAAAAAAAAAGTTTCAAATAAGAAAAGAGAACAAAAGCTATTAACCAATTTCGAAATTTTTTTTACTCCTTTCTGATGTCAATCAAAGATTTTTTCCTTTAACTAAGGCGATTCGATTTATTTGAGCATTTTTACTCCGCCCTACTCCGTAGCTCTTCATTCAAATTAGTGAAATTCTACTGATTTAATTAGATTAAATATTAGTATAGATTAGCATAGAATTTAGTAAAGGTAGCTAAAATTACTAAATCTACTAAAGATTAATAAAGAATTTCATATTCAGTTAGTGGAAATATTTCCTAATTTGATAGTGGAAAATCTGAAAGTAGTGCATTGGAACCCCCGCGAAATGTACTGAATGTGGAATCGATCGATTTAAATCTAAGTGACGCGCGCGAGCAAAATAGGCTAGACAAATTATTATCTGTAAAGTTTTTATGTTTTTTTTTATGTAAATTTTGTATATATTTTTGGGTGTGTCTACAGTTGTCTCACTTTTTGCTCAATTTCAGGATACTATTCTGCACGAGATAATTATTTTTTTTAAATACCCCTGTAATTAACTTTTATTTTTTGCGTTCAAGAAAACATAGGAAAAAATTTTGCATTCGAGGGCTTACTTGGAATCAAAATTAACTCACAAAAAAATCAAGATATCTGAGGGATCAAAACTGGAGTAAAATTGGATAGAATTTTTAGTGTTTCCAGTTTCCAGTACATGTGCTTGAAGTTCTGAACGTTCAAATGAACGAAATTTTTTACTGATGACTTTGTAAACCAGAAAAAGTGCTCAAATGTTTGTTCATTTATATTGGAAATGATTTATTATTTAAACAGAATTATACTTTGGTTTGAAAAACGTCGGAAGGCCAAACTAATTAGTTTATAAAATAAGTGCGATCAAACACATAAGAAGTATCTCGAGATTAGTAAAAGCACAAATAGGCTTTATAGATCCAAGAAAAGGGAGTGCGAAAAGAATAAAATACTAGCAATAGAAACGCATAATAAACAAAATAACCCGCGTGAGATGTACAGGGGAATCAATTTTATAAGGAAAGGCTTTCAAAGTAGAACGGAAGTAATGAGGGACAAAAATGGCAATCTAGTAGCCGATGCGACAGAGAGACTGAATTTATGGAAAAACTAATTCGATAAGTTATTAAATGTACGCGAAGCCCCCGTTGAAGGTAATCTCCGTGAAATCCACACTGCCGATCTATTAATTGATGATCTTACTGATATAGAAATAGAAATGGCCATAAAGAAGTTAAAATATAACAAAGCCGCGGGCATCGACAACCTACCGTCAGAACTGATAAAAAATGGAGGCCCTTGCCTCTCAAAGCAAATTTGTAAATTAATACGCGCAGTTTGGAAAACAGAACGCATGCCGGAGGAATGGAATACCTCTATTATTATTCCTATCTTTAAAAAAGGCGATAAAACGAACTGTAACAATTATCGGAGAATTTCATTTGTGCCTTCATGTTTTAAGATCCTGTCCAATGTAATCTTAAGTAGACTAACTCCTTTTGCCGAGGAAATCATTGGGGATTACCAGTGTGGATTCCGCCGAAACCGATCTACAAGCGATCAAATCTTTATAATTAGACAACTGTTAGAAAAGAAATGGGAATTTAATGAAGTAGTGCATCAGCTATTTGTCGATTTCAAAAAAGCTTACGACTCTATTATACGCGCGCGAATGTACTGGATCCTAGAGTTCTTGGGTGTGCCAAGAAAATTAGTTAGACTTATCGAAATTTGCTTAAGCGGCAGTAAGGGTAGAATACG